>CM041296.1:22049992-22074388 GCA_023052935.1 Piezodorus guildinii | reverse complement strand
GATGCACTTGCATTTAGTTGTGCTGAGAGTCCTTTAACTGTTTGGTAGGGGTTTCCTTCTACTGTATGTTTGAGGACATCGTTGTCTATTACGGTCTTCCTCGGGGCAAGTTTTCCAAGTCAGTATCCTCAGCTGAAAACTTAGCAAACCAACGGCAAATGGTCCGTTCATTAACAATACCTTCCCCAAACGCCTTGCAAATATTTCTTGCGGCCTCAGCTGCTGAATGGCCGAGTTTAAACTGAACAAAAATATTACTTGAAAATCGCGTGTTTCCATGTTCATATTTGGAGGTATACTAAAAAGTGGGAAATTGATTGGGAAGCTAATGTTTATAATACAAAGGTAGAGGATTAGTAAATGTTTACTTTAAATACGTAAACATTCGGAAGAAAACAACAGATACCTGCAAATTCCTTTATGTATTTCAGAAACTATAAAAACGGACATTTCATGTGAAACATCCCAATGCTTTTCGTCACTATTTATTACCTTACACGGCTTTGTATCTCTGATAACTTTTTTCCAAAGTCATTAGCTTTCAAACGATATTTTATAATGCATACTAATCTCTATATCTATATTTGCCGTAAGGAAAAAATTCAATCTAAAAAAATATTTCCGCTGTTTTTCGTTTTTTTTTTTTTTTTTTTTACAACTGTATATAAATAAATGCAAATAGTAAGAGTGCTTAATTATAATAAAGGGCGTGAAAAGACTTGTGATGAAACTATCTAGCAGTAGCATCTATTTTGTATTAGGTCTGCGACTAATGGGATATTTAGGTCATTATGGTTGATTTTATTTGTGACGAAATAAGCAGCATTTAGGATTTTGGATGAAATTAAAGAAAAGTCTGTATATTTAATTTTTTTGGGATTTTTTCATGTCTAAATTACCTGGTAAATCAATTTTAAAGAGTTTTGATAAATTAAACAAAAATTCATTGAGGTTCGATAGGAAAATTTATTTTAGATTAATCGATGTAAAATTACATAGTGAAGGGTTTACTGCATAAAAAAGGGGACTCCAATTTTACATTTTTGGGAAAGTGTTTTATTTTAAACTACAAGTTTTAAAAATGTTTAAAAAAAAAAATTAAATTTTATTCTGTAGATCGTTTTCGCCGTCCAGGCTCGGATCAGAATAAGCCTGGGGTATCTCCTGCCAGTCGTAAAAGGCGACAAAAAGGGGCACATTGTGGGGCCAGCACCCCCACTTGTGTAAACATTAAGCTGAAAAACCTCAAAAAAGCCTCGGATTCGGACAGATAAATGGTAAACGACCCGGAAAGGACAGGAAATTAACATTGGGAACGTGGAATGTACGTAGTCTCCTACAAATAGGAAAGAGCCAGATTCTAGAAGACTGTCTCATGAAATATAGAATCGACGTTGTGGCTCTCCAAGAAATCAGGTGGAAGAGAGAGCCGACTATAATGGAGCTGAAGGAATATGTCATTATCAATAGTGGGCATGAAGAAAATGTATTTGGAACTGGCTTCATTGTAAATAAGAAAATAAAACACGCTATTCTGGGATTCAAGGCTGTCAATGAAAGAATATGCACACTAAGATTGAAGGGAAAATTCTTTAATATATCTGTGGTAAGTGTGCATGCACCCACGGAAGAGAAGACAGATGAAGATAAAGATACCTTCTATGATCAGTTAGGAAGAGTGTTTGACGAACTTCCCAAATACGATGTAAAAATTATTCTCGGAGATTTTAATGGTAAAATCGGGAGAGAAGAAACATTCGGAAGAGGAGTGGGGAAGTTTACAATACACAAGCATAGCAATGATAATGGACACAGAGCAGTAGACTTTGCCTCTAGCAAGAATCTAAAAATATCTAGTACCTCCTTTCAACATAAAACTATCCACTTGGAAACATGGGTTTCGCCAGATGGAAAAACCAAAAACCAGATTGATCATGTAATGATCGATAGCAGGCACCAAAGTGATATAGAAGATGTGAGGAGCTATAGAGGTGCCGATTGCTCAACAGATCATTATCTGGTACGGATAATATATAAACAGAGACTGGCTGTTAAACCAAGAGGAAAAACAGAGAAAGCAAGGAAAATATATAAGATCGGCGACCTGAAAAGTCCTGAGAAGCAACAGCAATATGTTAGAAAAGTGGAAGAAAAGCTACAAAACAATGCACCTGAAATAGAAGAAGACGTGCAAAAGAAATGGAGTAGAATAAGTGAAGCTGTAAGGAATGCGGCGGATGAGACGATAGGCGAGGAAAAGAGAGAGAAAAAGAACTGTTGGTTCGATCATGAGTGTGAAATGGCGGTACAGGAGAAGTTAAAAGCTCATAAAAAGATGCTTCAAAGGTGGACAAGACAGGCCAGCGAAGAATATAAACGGAAAAGAGAAATTGTGAAGCAGCTCTGCAGGTATAAAAAGAGGAAGAAGGAAAAAGAAGATCTAGACGCAATGCTGCAGGATTTCGAAAACAAAAACAGCAGGTCATTCTATGGCAGAGTAAAAAACATAAGAAAAGGATTCCAACCCCGGATATCTTTTTGCAAAGACAAGGAAGGTCTACTCTTGGGTGACAAGAATAGAGTGATCTACAGATGGAAAGAATACTTTAAAGAGCTGCTAAATCCAGACGAAAACTGTGAAGAGACAATTTGTGATCTCGGAACAGTAGAAGAGGACGTAGAGCTGGAACCACCAGATCCGGAAGAAGTAGAAGAAGTAATTATGTCCTTAAAAGATAACAAAGCGCCAGGAATTGATGGGATCCCAGCAGAAGCAATCAAAGCTGGAGGGAGGCACTCTATAGAGAAATATACGAATTGATTTTGATGATATGGAGGAAATGCCCAGTGAGTGGAAGGTGGCTGTTATGTTGCCTATTCATAAAAAAGGAGACAAACTGGATTGCGGGAATTATAGAGGTATTGCATTACTTAGTGTAGTCTACAAGGTGATGTCAACTTTGATAATGAAGCGGGTTGTCAAGAGAGCGGAAGAGGTGTTGGACGATTACCAGTGTGGATTCCGCCCTGAAAGATCTACAATAGACAACATCTTTTGCATGAGGATGATGTTAGAAAAATGCTGGGAATGGAATGTTGAACAACATCATCTGTTTATTGATTACAAGCAAGCATACGACAGCATAAATAGAAGCGTAATCTATGAAAAGCTAAAACACCTAGGATATCCTTTAAAGCTTATCAGGCTTATCAAGATGACCCTGCAGAATAGTCAAGGAGTTGTCAAAATTCAAGGTGAAATGTCAACCTCTTTTGAAATTCAGAAAGGTGTTAAGCAGGGCGATCCTCTTTCTCCAGTCCTATTCAATTTGTTATTGGAAGTGGTCATGAGGTCAATAAGGACAAGGCCTGGAGGATGTATTTATCACAGACTGACGCAACATCTAGCGTTTGCAGATGATCTTGTGATAACCGGAAGAACAACCAGTGCTTTACTTGGAGCTTTCGAGGAATGCGAAGTGGCTGCGAGGAGAACAGGACTGATCATAAATACGAAAAAAACTAAGTATATGAGGATCAGCAGGGAAGAAGGAGGAAACAGGTATATCGAGGGGGCTGGATATAGGTTCGAGAGAGTACCACAGTTTAAGTATCTAGGCACTGTTATCACAGAGAACAATAAGATTAGAGACGAAATTAAAGCAAGGATAACAGCTGGCAATAGATGCTATTGGTCTCTTCTGAAAATATTTCAGAACAGGAATATATCCAGAGAACTGAAGATAAGACTATATTGTACTGTCCTTCAGCCAGTGGTCATGTACGGAAGCGAGTCCTGGACACTAACACGCAATGATGAAAGACTACTAAACATGTGGGAAAGGAAAATTCTCAGAAAAATCTTTGGTCCTACAAAAGAAGGAGATCGTTGGCGAATGAAGACGAATGAGGAAATTAGAACTCTGTATCAAACACCTGATATAGTTGCCAAAATCAAGAGTGCCAGAATAAGATGGCTGGGGCATGTACAGAGAATGGAAAGTAGGAGGCTGCCCAAAATGATGATGGAGGGACACCCTGGTGGAAAGAGGAGCAGGGGCAGACCTAGACTTCGTTGGCTGCAGGACGTAGAGGAGGACCTTCGGTCGTTAGGAGTCAGCGGATGGAGAAGAGCTGCCGAAGACAGGTCAGAATGGAGGAGGATTGTTGAGGAGGCCAAGGTCCTACAAGGACCATAGCGCCGATAGATAGATAGATAGATAGATAGATCGTTTTAGTGTGTCATGTAAATGTGTAAAAAGACGTAAAACCTACAACACAAATAAATCATAAAATTAAGAAAAAGAAAAAAAATATATTTTATTAAAATATAATGTTCGAAACATTTTGAAAACTTTTTTTTTTAATCTGAAAATATTTTTTAAAAAATTAATATTGAAAATGTTTTTAAATTTTTTTATTGCTAGGTTTTTTTTCGAGGGTTCTTTAATCATTCCTTTATATTGCACATATATAAAATATATTTTGTCACATGCAATATAAAGAAATGATTAAAGAACCCTTGAAAATGGCAAAGGCCGAAACGTGGAAAGAGAGAAAAAAGAAATAAAGGACTGTTGAGTGAAGATGGATCGTTTTATTTAAAAAGAACTTAGAAATTAATTCTTTCCCTAACAATTGATTTATTCGCTCAAACAAATTGCAAATATAATAAAAAATTATTTATGTCCTTGATTAAATATCATATAATTTCATTGTCAAAGGATGTGAGATTTTCTAAAGCATAGACTTCTAATTTTAACTTATTAGCAAGTCTATGTATTTTATTGATTATTAATATTTTTCATGACTAAACATACTGGAATAACCTTGCTTTGAAATAATATTTATATATATATATATATTTTTTTTTTTTTTTTTTTTAAGTATTGAAATATTTTTACTTGATTGTATTAATAAAATAAATAAATCCGCTCTGACTGCTGAATGAGTTGCCTTATTCTTTCTTTTTCTTGTTTACAGTTTCCTTTCAACATTTATACCATGAAAATTATCCAACTTCTTTTGAAATGAAAATGAAAGAATTTAAAAGATCATGGAGCTATTTTCGTGCCAAAGAAATGTAATTAATCTATTACTTTATTTCTAAAGCTCCATTTCTGACTATAAATAAATTAGTAAAAAAAAAAAAAAAACTAATTACTCGAAAGCTACATTCAATAGAGAAAATATAGTAGAGTTATTAAAAATAATATATTTCATTTAATTTGCCTTCTATAGAGGAAAAATGAAACAGTTTTCATTTATTTTGTTCATATTTTTAAAATGTAATTTCGACAGATATATAATTTAATCAACATGATTGCCAGCGTAAAGAAAACTTTCTATATCGCAGCTTTTTAATCAATTAAAAGGAATATTAATTAAAATTTCTGATGAAAGCAATTCTCATTTAAAATATGTACTATTTAACTTGTATTTGATACAAGAAAAAGAGTAAAAATAATCCAGTTTTCAATTACCTAATTACATGTTTTTAATGAGAAAAAAATCTGGCATGGGCTGCTCACGACTTTAAAGTTGAAATACATTTTAATTTAGTTTTAATAAAACGTGTATTCAGTTTCGTTGGAAACATATGATTTAGATCATATAATATAACTATATTAAATTGTTAATGACTAATAAGTTTATGCCATATTCGTCACTTTATACCAATTTTTGTATAAGATCTACTCTTTCCAACGGTATAGTACAAGTCTATATTACTGTTCTATTAAAAAAAAAAAATACATAAAAAAAATGCGTGTTTTTTTATCATTTAGTTGTCTTCGAATTCGTTCTATTTTTATATTTAATAAGATATGGTTAAACTTTTGGAATGTATAAAATTAAAGGTACTTTATAGGAAAAAAAAATACAAAAATTCGTCATGTAAGCCCTGTCAGACAACTTGAATCAGAATGAAACTTATATCATATAAAAGCACATTGGATTCTACTTCGATATGAGGAGATAAATAAAATCGTTTAGCTGTTCTTGAGTAAATTGTATAAAAGTACAAAATGCTAGGTATTTTTTTTTTCATAGGCGTAAACCACTTGGGTCATTTTCGCCTTAAATCATTATAATAAACGGATCACATATTATAGTCTATTGTACAAGTCTGTCTGTCGTAGGATGTCAAAAATTTTTGCAGTTGTCTATATGTTGTCTTGTAAAACGGTTAGTAAATCAGTGTCAATTGCAATATGAGCTCTGTGAGTATCATAAGCCCTACATTCTGTCAAAACGTGTTTCACAGTAATCAGGCAACCGTATGTTGGGCAGTCCGTAGGAGGTTTACTTGCTATGAGAAGTCCGTGAGTTAGTCGGGTGTGTACAATGCGCAGGGGCGCCAGGATAACATCTTCCCTTCGCTTTTGCTTGGTATAGAGTGGCTCTTCTGGCTAGCCGACTTCAGTGAAAACATTGCAGTAACACATTGGGCGTATATTTGTCTGATATACGTAATTTCATTTTCGTACATATTTTCGTTTTCGTGCTGGACTTACCACACACATACACATACCTTCAGAGGGACTTCGTTATTTAGACACAGGAGACTCTAGAACGAATATATTCGTGAAAAACTGGAATTCTATCATTTTCATGATCGCAATACTTTGCTTAATGTATATTTCATAAATAATTAGGTGAAAGTAAAAAAACCCTGGACTCTTGTCGGAAGTCCTCATCATGATATGCAATGTGGGTCAAAACATTGGTTAATAAGTATAGTCAATAAAATGAGAATGTATAGTCGACTGTAGAAACTATTAATAGTTGGAATAATCAGGAGTCAGTCTTTTTCTAAATATTTTTAATTTTGCCAACGTTTCGGCTCAAGCTTGTGAGCCATCATCAGGGCATTACTGAGCCATGTCCAAGTATAAAGACTTTATTTCTTTAAGAGTTTATGCTTAAAATCAGCAGTAATGGTCTGGCTCAGTAATGCTCTGATGATGGCTCGCAAGCTTGAACTGAAACGTCGGCAAAATTACAAATATTTAGAAAAAGACTAACTCCTGATTATTCCACTTATCAAGTATTATTGTACTATTTTATAATTTTTTTACCGCAACCCGAGTCATCTCATTCCTCATATTTATGCCTCGCTCAATATTTAATATAAATCTGTTTAGTATAATACGGCTTTTAGGAATTCCAAATGTTTTAGCCTCTTTATTTTGGATAAAATTAATGTTATTAGGCCACAATATAATCAAAACTTATCGACATTAACATTATCTAACAAATCAAATAAAACTATTAATACACTTCACATAATTGTATCAAGAAGTAGTTTCCGGAAACTGACCTGATTTTTCTCGACAAGGCCCAGATTAGTTGTTCGAAGAAACGTTTTAGCTTAAGTCGATAATCTCGCGAAATAAATAATGCATCAGTTTTTTTTTTATAGATTGTTAAAAATGTCAGTCAACCTAGTCAATCGCTTTGAATGGTAGTGTTCAGCTGAGCCGAATATAGTGGTTGTGATCTACAAAATTTCAAAAATGCAATGTGTATTACTGTTATTTGTAAAACAATGAAGCGATCTAAAAACCAATATTCTATCAGATCCATAACATTCAAATAAACATTATTAATTTTCGAATTTAATGCCTTTTTATTTGAATCATCGATGATTAACTTCGATTCTAGTTTATTGATTTAAGGGATAAATTGTTTCTTCGTACAGGAAGAAATCGTTTCTTCGAATTAGAGATAGATAAATCAAACTGTGCGATAAGAGAAATAGACTTAAAGTCTTGATAAATATTCCTCAAAAAAAAAAAACTATTAAAAAAAGCCGATTTCAGGGAAAAAGTTGCTGTAACATCTCGGGCGTATTGTTTTCTTCAATACGAAAATTCATTTTCTCATACGACTTTTCGTTTTGTTTTTGTTTTTTTTTTAAACATAATTTATTGAAATTTACAACTGTACTAAAAAAAATACAACAAGTAAATATGATATAAGAAAAATGACATGAAAAAGACTTGTAAAAGAACTACCCAATGGTAGCACTCCTGTAACTATTCTAAACTAGAAGGTCTCGGGGCCATCTCCTTTTCAGACGCTTCGGAGGATTGTCGGGAATGGAAGAGGAAGAAAGGATTGAAACTAGAGGATTACGGTGGGAATGGAGTTTTTCATGAAAGGAATGGTGTCTAGATCGGGCCAAATCAGCAAAATATAGGACATTAAGGTCTTTATAGATGAGTTTGTTGGAAACAAAGTAAGGAGCATTGAGGATTTTACGAAGGATTTTGGACTGTAGGGATTGGATAAGAAAAGAATTCGATGGTTTAGTAGAGCCCTAGAGCTCTACTCCGTAAGTCCATATAGGCCGTATGATAGTCATGTAGATGAGCCTTTTGTAGTTAAGTGGAAGATTAGAATGTTTGTCTAGTAAGTGTTGAAGTAGTCGAAAACGTCGTGCAGTTTCTTGTCGTTTCAGTCTTGTATGAGGGTTCCAAGTAAGGCGTTTGTCAAGGTGTAGTTCTATATATCGGATCTGTTCAACCGGGACAAGAGGAGTATTATTGAAGGAGACAGTAGGGCAGGATGATATTGGTTTACGACGAAGGGTAAATGTAATTTGGTTGGATTTGTTGGCATTTATTTTAATTCTCCAGTTCTGACACCATACTTCAAGGTTTCTGATACTTTTCGTTTTAATGATAAACTCATCACACACGGACAAAAACACCTTTTTCGTAACTTGTTTATTTGAACTCGGGGAACCCTGAAACGTTTACTTCCATTGAAAACTGGATTTTTGAAAATTTTAACGATCCCAATACTTTCCTTTACTTTATATTTCATATAAAGTTAAGTAAAAGTAAAACTCATAGGTAGAAAATTTTCGGGGGTCAGTCGTTTTTAGAATATTTTAATTTTGCCGACGTTTCAACTCAAGCATGTGAGTCATCATCAAGGATGCAAACATCAATGCAACAAAAAACAAAAAAAAAACCTTAAAAAAAAAAAACACGGACACACAGACTTTTTCGCGCGATTGGGTATTTTGGACTAAGCGGACTCTTAAACTCGAATTTCAAAAACGATAGCAATACTTTTCCCTAATATATATCTAATATAGGAGAGGGTGAGAGTGGGGTAATTACGGACGTGTGGTAACCGCAGGTACGTTCGTTTGGCTATGTTAGAAAAGAATAGTATATATTCCGATTGATGCAATCGCGAGAACGCGAACGAAGTGCCGAACCAGGAGTGGTGAATCAACGTACACAAGGTATGTTAATTTTTTTTGTTTTTTCATTTCGTATAGTTTTCGAGTAAAATTGAACAGATAAATATTATTTTAGGAGTAACGAAGAAATTCTGTAATTTTTTATGAATTAAAGTCTAATTCAATAAAATAAAGCCTTTTTTTAAGGACTTTCTAACCTACAAAATAATAGTTTTGTGTTACTGTGTCTGTTGGGTAATGACGGACACTTTTAGTGGGGTAAACCCGACTGTTCGTAATTACTTCTAAGCTATAAAATTATAATTTATAGTGATGAATTAGGATCAAAAAATGAATTTAGATGAAATACACTTGTGAAAGTTTGTTTGTACGTTTCTCTACTTGTATGTACCTTTACGTACTTATTTATACTTACTCCAATGTGTTTTACATTCCACGAAATTACTAAAGAAAGACAGAGACCAAAAAAAAATTCGAAAAAGAATAAACTATTACCCCACACAACATTTTTTAATTATTCGACGTGCTGTGGTGTAATCCCGAACCTAATAGTTTTGTTTTCTAATCAATATTTGATTTTATATTGAATAATTATCTACTTACTTATCATAACGTAAGGTTGATTAGTTAGAGTAAACGTTAAGTAATCAATAGCATTCCTAACTTAGTCTGGTTTTGTTCACTCTCAGATTCCCTTTAAGTGTTCGTAATTCCCTCACTCACCCCCCTATAGACAAGTAATAATACTGGTAAATATTTATTTTTAAACCAAATATTATCATTAATTATTAATTTTAAGAATATTGAATTAATATATTTAACTCAATATTCTTTATGATATAAAGAACGACTTTTTTAATTTTGTATATGTTATATGTTAATTAATATTGGTGATTTATAAGGAGCGGCGTGGTCTAGTGGATAGAGCACTTGTCTACTGTTCCCCTGGTCTTGGGTTAGAATCCCGGCTGTGGCAGAATATTATTTATTCTGTTAATTCAGTTGGAGGGCGACTATAGGGTATAGAGAAACTCCTGGGGCAGATCCAGACTTTACAGTACGAACCTCCATATGTAATGAGCTCAAGCAAGGCCCTTCATGAGTTGAAGTAGTTAAGATTTTTTATTTTTAATAAGTATAGCAATCTGTTTTAATCTTATAGTATGCTAGCTTATAACAGTCCTAATTAGGATAAATATCACTCATAAATATTTCGAAAATCACCATTAATTAATCCAAATTATTAAAATTCAAGAATATAAATATATGTGTATTCAATATTACATTTTTGTTGTTGTTGTATAATATAAGTTTTTTCATCGTTTCTTGCACCTTTTTTCATAACCCGTCCGTGAGCTCCTCGTACCCCTACCCATTTTCTTATCTTTGTCTGTGTACTTTACGATGGCCTCACTAACAGTTGTTTTTTAAGATTTCTTCTCTGCACATCGAGGCGGTATCACGTGACTTACCTGCTTAGCGAGTTAAAGTGGCTCCTCTCCTCTACACGCAGACAATATTTCCTTAGATTTTTTCTTTACTAAACCCAAAATTATTCGCGTCCTTCCTACATCCACATTCTTTTGAAATTAAATTCTTCGGTCAATCCGTTGGAAATTCTAATTTGAAATTTTCATGATATCAATACAACCCAATTATAGTATAATCCTATTTAATACTTACCAATACTCAATAATCCAATTAAAGCATTCTCCAAGCTTGTTTAATTCCATTTGACTTCTTAAAAAAAAGCCTCAGTTTTTTTATTTGTTTCGAATAAGAAACGTAAGAGTGTCCTACGAAATTCTCTAAATTTTAAGGCCGCTGAAGCGACTAGTGAAATATTAAATATAAAGGGAACTGTGTCATTAATTAGTGCACAGGGCAGCGTTGGTTTGAAAAATTTAGCAGAAAGGATACGAAGCTGGAAAGGAAGAAGAGAACATGGCGACTGTTAATGGATATTGACAGGGTTCTCTTGTAAGCTGTGGGGTCAAATCCGTCCACAAGTACTCGCGAACTTTCCAGAGAGCATCAGTCTGGCCCCTAATAAATTTTCTCCCTCAGCAATCATCTAAAAGGTAAGAAATTTGTAAAAAAAAAAAAAAAAATTAAAAAACCCTTCTGATATAAAATTGTTACGGAAGATAGTCACCTGTGGTAAAAAGGAGGAGTACTAGCACCGACTACCAGTGAGCAATATCTAGATCGCGGTCAAACTGCTTTTTCTGGTTATTGCGAGTTCTTAGTTATAGCGAAATAATCATACAGTTATGGAATGAGATTTATTCATCAATAGATTATTGTAATTGTTATGATTAATATTTATATTATCTCCTATTACAAAGGATGCCACCCTCTACCTCCGAAGGGACTTTGGCCAAAGCCACCAGTGCACATACCTGAACCCCTACTTCAAACAGCTTACCTACAGGAAGTACTTGGACATTATGGGTACTAAGTGATCCATACGTCCATTTATTTGATCTCTGCCGCCTTTCCTCCATCCCCTATACTATTCCTTCATATATGTACCCCCCAAATCCTAGACCCAGAGCACTCCGGTCAAGATGTTGTTATGATTAAGTTGTAATATATTATATTAGTAAGAAGTTTTAAGCTTCTTGTAAAATCTCCTAGCAAGTTACAGTACCTTTTGAAAAATCAACCTCTCGATTACATTTTATATAAAAAAAAAAATTAAAACAAATATTTAGTTAAATAACTATACATTTTTTCATTAGATTATGAAGGTAACGTGTGCATATGTGTGTATATATATAACGTATATAGGTTGAGACGAAGGGCCTGGAGAGACGAGAGAGGAACTGGCCCGAAGCCAGAGCTGCCCTAAACAGCCCACAGTTACACGGGCCTTAGAATTTAAACCTCCTTTTATTTTCTTTACTCTCCTAAGTCTCTTTCTTCTGCCTTCTCGGAACATCCCCGAACGAACATTCCGCCCCTTCCAAATGTCAATTTCCCTTCGGCTGTAAAGGAATTACAGTTGTTTATTGTGCTTACTTCCTTCAAAGAAATTCAAACGTGCTGATTAAACCATGAGTACCTTTCTGGAAGCTTGTAAATTATTATGTTCATGTTTTATGTATTTATTACTTTAATATACTGCAAAGGTTTTTACAACATAATAACAGCAGACTATATATAATATATAATAATCTATAGAAATGGATGGAAGATATGAGCAGTATTTGTATATATATATCAATAATATTATACATAAAAATAATAATAATAATATGATAAATAATAAGATGATTATAAATATGAAATTAAATATTAGAAGTAAATAGAAAGGTAAAAAATATATAAGTAAACGTAACATCAGTGAACCATGTCAAGCACAAACTGAGGAAAAACCGAAAACATTAATAGGTGGGATGGAGGGGGTTGATGTAAAAAACCCTGATGGTTTTTCCCTTTGAATATATTTTTACTAAAAGAAATAACCATATCGCTATATTGGCACTGATAAAAAACAGATAAATATACAAGTTAAGCGAATTCGATAACCAACTACAGAACAAGAGAGCAAACATATTTTTTTTAGTTTGTTTTTTTTTATTGTTATTGTATTAATGTTTGAATCCTTGATGATGGCTCACATGCTTGAGTCGAAACGTCGGCAAAATTAAAATATTTAAAAAAGACTGACTCCCGATCATTTCTACCTATTAGTTTTTTTTTTTTTTTTATTTTTATTTATTTTTTTTTATATGGGGTGGCTTTGTACCTTTGTAGAAGGGGAGGGACTATTTTGCTGGTGGTTTGATGTATGCGAGTCAGACTGCAGAGTCCGAACCCCTTCCCAGGGCGACCACGTTGACCAGGGGGAGAGGGCTTTGCCACCTTCCAGGCGCAGGTGGTGGAACTACGTCCCTGAAGAGAGGGTTCTCACAAGCCTTTAGCCCTTCAGAGAACTCGATGAACTCTAGCACCGAGGAAATATGGAGTTCCTCGTGGATGGTGGCATTTCTCGCCCGCTGGAGCGTGGTTCCTCTGGCTATTCTCCTTAGGACGGAGTTCTGGTAACCCTGCAGCCTTTTGAGCGTGGACTGGTAGAGCCTATGGGACTTCCTGCGGGACAGCTTGATTCTTTCTCGTACATGGCTGGAGAATGTCAGGTGTCGGTCCAAGGTCACACCCAGGTAAAGAATTGAGTTTGAGAGAGGCAGTTTTACTCTGTCTATCTCAAACTCGGTGGGTAACTTCTTCTCCCCCTTCTGTAAGGACAAGGTGATGGCGTTCGTTTTGGCTGGGTTGACCCTGATTCCGATCTTCCTTAATTCCTCAACTATGACGTTGGCTGCTTTCTTGAGCCTGGTCACGTGCCTTGGTGTCCGCATAGGCTGCTACCGTTGCTTCCGGATGATTTTCTGAGTCTTACTTTCACTTACCTATATATGAAATATATAGTAAAGGAAAGTATTAGGATCATTAAAATTTTCAAAATCCAGTTTTAAGTGGAAATATACGTTTCAGGGTTTCCTGAGTTCAAATAAACAAGTTATGAAAAAAGGTCTTTTTATCCGTGTGTGTAGGAAGTCTGTGTGGTCTGGTAAGTCCAGAACAAAAGCGAAAAGTCGCAGAAGTTAAAATTTCCATATTTAAGACAACCATACGCTCGATATGTTACAGCTACTTTTTCACTGAAATCGGTTTACCGAAACTTCAACTTCATACTATGTGTTATGCACATTTTTTCGATTTTCTAAAAATGGCTATAACGATCTCAATTAAACTCGCTATATACTTGTTAAATTCAATGGGGTTTAACATCATGTACGTTTCCTTTTTATTTAAATAGTCTGATAGGACATAAATGACGATATTTTATAAATGATAAAAAACAGATAAATATACAAGTTGAACGAATTCGGTAAGCAACTACAGAGGAAGAGAGCAAAACGAAGAATAGAAATATAGATGTATAATATACTGTTGGAGAGCTGATAATTTTATAATAAATATTGGGTTGTGTCACATGAAATGTCCGTTTTCAAGGTAAAGGATTTTTATTAAAAATACGATATGAAAACAAGATCATTTTATTAGAAGTATTTACCTTCTTTTTTTCTACACATTTTTCCTAACGTGACACCAACTTTTTTATCCCCGAACTGAAAAACTCTGAGCTTTGAAGTGAAACAAAATCTGAAAACGCACTTTTCACTTGATCATCATTTTCAAAAAGTTTTCCTTTGACGAAGAACTTCGGTGCGGAAGAACTTCGTAGTCCAGTTCTTTCAATTTTTGTACGGTATGTTTTGAAACATGCCGCTTAGTGAGATCATGAGGTACCCATGTATCGAACTTTTATACATTCCAAATACACTTTAAATGTCTGGAAACGGTAGATACACTTGCATTTACTTGTGCTGAGAGTCCTTTAACTGTTTGGTAGGGGTTTTCTTTTACTGTATGTTTGACGACATCGATGTCTATTAAGGACGAAGGTCTTCCTCGGGGCAAGTTTTCCAAGTCGGTATCCCCAGTTGAAAACTTATCAAACCAACGGCGAATTATCCATTCATTAACAACACATTCCATCCAAACGCAGAGTAAGTAAATGATGCGCAGATTGAAGCAGATTGCTGTTTTCTTCATTTCTGCCATACTGAGTTTCGATAGCAGTGGTATTTCGCATGAAATGTACTTAATCTTTGTAGCCCTCTAAAAAAAAATAAAAAATATCGATCTTTTTTGGATATCGATTGTTTACCCTATTTTAGTGGTGTTATCTCCAAGTAACTCTTGAAGTCTTGTTCTATTTTTGCTTCATGGAAATGTTTGAAAAAATCGATGTAACGGACACTTCATAGTTCTTTTCATTAAGAATTCGTGTGTTAGACGTGTATGCCCAATTCGCATTCTGGTTATAACAACTTTTTCCCTCCTGTTTCTTCGATCTGAGCTATGTTTTGGTTACCTTTTTGATGGTTTTTGACTTATTACATTCCTCTGAATCCCAAATATGGTCCAAGATCTTTGCAGCTGGTTTCTTAAGAAAGTTGCATATGTCGGATGGAGTGTGAACATAAATCACAATTATATATGTATATCTAATATTTAGGATTTAGATTTTTTAGCACTTTATTAGCAATAATTGGATAAATGGGTCCGCGAGAAATATGTTTTCAGAACCACTTCTCTAGACCACGCGATAAAAGTAGACAAGAAGTGGGAAATCTATTTTCTCTCTCTCCCCAAATAGAACCACTACGGAAAAAAATGAAATAAAATGAAAATTATTTTTATTCTAGGACGAGTAGTCCCCTAAGAATAAAAAAAATGTACAATGCAAATGATAATTTTATAGTCATCAGTGTAACAATATAGTAGACGGATCTTGTAACAACGAATAATTATCATGTATTGCTCTAAATATTCCATATGCTAGGAAGATCGGTATTTTAGGAGGTGGAGAAATAATTGATGTTTGAAAGTCGCTAATGATAAGGCTTTACGATTGGATAAAGGCAATGAATTTCAAAATTGGGTAGCTCGAATGGCAAATGACTTTTCAAAGGAGGTAGATCAGTAAGAATCGTTTTAGGATAGCGATGGATTTTCGGGTGATTTAAGAAATATGTTAAGTTTGTTTATTTATTTAACGTCACTTTATGCTACTATGGCTAATCGGACGATGCTACAGTGGGAGTCCTAAATTTTTCTTATCTTGGTTTTATTAGGACAGGGATCTTTAACGAGGATCTGACATCGCACAGGCTCGGGACCACCTTTTAACGTCCCCTCCGAAGGACGGCATAACTAAGGATTTTTTTTACTTCCATTAAAAAATCCTAGGACCACCTGCGGGTTTGAGCCCGTGACCTTTGGCATAGGAGAGAAATATGTTTACTCATGGATAGGTTTTGAACAATAATGACTCTAAAATTTCTTTCTGAGGAGTTACAAGCGGATTTGGCTATTGAGGCAAAGTGAGGGATAATACGGAAGAGAATTTAGAAGGTTCTTGGACCCAAACGCCTTGCAAATATTTCTAGCGGCCTCAGCTGCCGAATGGCCGAGTTTAAACTGAACAAAAATATTACTCAAAAATCGCGTGTTTCCATGTTCATATTTGGAGGTATACTAAAAATTAGGTAATTGATTGGGAAGCTAATGTTTATAATACAAAGGTAGAGGATTAGTAACTGTTTACTTTAAATACGTAAACATTCGGAAGAAAACAACAGAGACCTGCAAAATCCTTTATGTATTTCAGAAACTATAAAAACGGGCATTTCATGAGAAACAACCCAATAAATGTTATCTTACAGTTTTGGAAGTTGATGTAAACTGACGAATAGGTATAAACTTAAGTGATTATTTTACATAAAATTATATATTGTTATGTTATTTAACCTAAAACATATGTTTTGATCGAAACTAAATATAATTATAATATAAATATGATAACCGAGGTAAGTGGCTTTCGTGTGTTGCCCCCATCAGATTTTTCACATATGGTAATATTCAACGTGAAAAATGAATATGTATGGAAAGTGATGAGCCCACTCAAAAAAGGAACTAACAGTAAAATAATAACGTTTTCTTAATTAAATGAAAAAATAACTTGAACATTTGAATATAAAACTGCTTTGAGTTGGGCCAAGCTGACACTCTAATTTCATATGGATTGTTTGCCAAGCTGTATACATTACTTGAGAAAATTTTTTTATTTTATTTTTCCTTCTCTTCATTTTGTATGCATGGAAAAGCGAATTGGATCGCGTACTTTGAAGTTGTAAAACATTATTATGTATCATGATTGTGTTGATTTTGTTTTGTTAAAACGCCTCTTTTGAATATTGCGTAAGGGCGTTTAATTGTTGCGTTTCCTTTCCCGTAAATTGTTACGTATTAAATGTAAATATGAATGTATTCATAATTTTATCTGAGCTGATTTGATTTTTATTCTGAGCAACGCTATTAATATTTCAATTAAAATATTTCAGAGGTGCTAAGGGCTAGTGATCGACTTTTTATTTATATGTAAAATCATATTCTAACACGTCTTGATGGGGAAAAATTATTTAAAAAAACTGTTTGCTACAACCCATGAAAAGTCTTGGGCTCATTACATATTGAGATTCGTACTGTTTCTAGGCCAACGGCCATGCAATGATGTGATTAGGCTTTGATTACGTTCAGCCTCCAGGATTTACCTCAACTTTTTGTGTACTTTAAAGAGGCTGGGGCTAACCTAGGGAGGTCTCCATACCTCCCTCAGACTGAGTTAACAGAATAATTAATATTCTGCCACAGCCAGGATTCGAACCCAGGACCCGGAGAACAGAAGACTAGTGCTCTATTCACTAGACCACGCCGCTCCTTATAAATCACCAATATTAATTATTAAATTTTCAAGTTTATTTGTATTTTCTATAGGTTAGGTCATGACTTATTTTCTTGGGCGATCAACAGCAATCTCATTTCGCCCTTTTATTATTTCATTTGTTACGAAATGTTGATCTTTTATTAATGTTTTAACATCAAGAGACTTTAATTTCTTTGTTAGTTTAGCATTTTTTTTAAGAGAGTTTTTTATGCATAAGAAAAAAAACAAAGATAAAACTAAATAAGGAAAACATATTTTAAAAATGTAATTATATTATCATATTATATTACTGTTATAATAATTATTTAAACAAATATTTCTAAGGAAATTATAGTAAGTTTTGTTGTGAGCAACCAATATGGTTGGGCAGCACTACTTTATAAATAAAGTATCTTTTCTCTTTTTTTGTCTTTTATCACATGTTACATGTTATTTCCTTACTTGGCTTATACAATTTATAAATTATAAATACCATTTTCTTATAAAATTTTATATTTTAAGACAGTTTTTTTAAGAATATACATTTTATTTATTTATTTTAATCTATTTATTTATTTTAATCTATTTATTTATTTTTTAGGACATAATTTACATTAATATTGTTTGTTTTAAAAAAATAAACATTCCCTTCTTTATTGTATTTCTTTTTAACTTCCACTTTCTATTTTTCATTTTTCTTTTTCAGGAAGAACTGAGAGGTAAGGTGTATCCCTGTGCCATGAATTTAAATTATGATATTATAATAAATAACAAAGAATGAATACACTGTGTCAGGTAATTGTTCTAAGCTTTAAATGAATAAATTCGATTACTGACCTTTTACAAATTTATTTATTTATTGCTGTCAATCCCTTTAGATTATAACGTTAGGTTGTTATCTTTAACAAAATACTTTATCTTCGATGTATTTTTTAAAAATACATCCTTTTAATATTTAGAAAATTATAAAAATTAAAACCGTAAGAGAATTACCGAAACTGGAATAATGTATTTTTGGTTCACTATAGTTTTTATCATACTTATTTATTTCCGTTAAACTTTTCTCTATTTATTAATTTTTAAATCGCCCATTGATTGATGTCCTATTTGCTGCTGAGCTAATCCGATATGGATATACTTCTTTTAATTCTAAACTCATTGTCCATGTTCATATCCTGCCTTACCTATGTATTTCTATTAATCGTTCAAGGCGACTGAAAAGAAGATGGACTTAAGGATCTCCATAAATAAGAATGACATTTAAATGCTGCCTATAGATTTCAAAAGATATTATAATTATCTAGTTAAATACATCGGTTTTTGTATTATTGTAATACAGTTGTATATACAATTTTTAAAAATTTAAAGTAATCCATTTATTAAGAATTGTATTTTCTGACATTCTATCACACTGGTATTTTAAATTTTATGTAACCAATAATAGTTTTGAGTATGAATCATTATTCTGTTGATTTTGAAATTAATTCCGTTATATTCTTGTATTGTACGGGAGCCTTCCTTGACGTGGAACAGGCCTTTGACCGAGTCTGGCACCCGGGATTGCTTTACAACCAACGCCGATTCCTCCCCCCTGCATACTTCCTCATTATCCAGTCCTACCTCACTGGCAGATCCTTCAAAATCAATCATAATAATTGATATTCATCCATTTTTAGTCAGTCTACTGGTGTCCCTCAAGATAGTATCCTAGGACCCATCCTTTACACATTGTATACAGCTGATATCCTAACCCATCCTAACACCTTCCTTTCTATCTATTCTGATGACACTTGTGTGTTATCAGTCAATACTGATCCAACTATCGCCTCTCAAACTCTCCAGTCTCACCTCAAAGACCTTGAAGTATGGTGTCAGAACTGGAGAATTAAAATAAATTCCAACAAATCCAACCAAATAACCTTCAGCCTTCGTCGTAAACCTATGACTTCCTGCCCTACTGTCTCCTTCAGTAATACTCCTCTTGTCCCGGTTGAACAGATCCGATATCTAGGACGGCACCTTGACAAACGCCTTACTTGGAACCCTCATACAAGACTAAAACGACAAGAAGAACGACGTTTTCGAATACTTCAACACTTACTAGACAAACGTTCTAATCTTCCACTTAACTGCAAAAGACTCATCTACATGACTATCATAAGGCCAATATGGAACTACGGAGTTGAGCTCTGTTGCTCTACTAAACCATCGAATTCTTCTCGTATCCAAACCCTACAGTCCAAAATCCTTCGTAAAATCCTCAATGCTCCTTACTTAGTCACCAACAAACTCATCCATAAAGACCTTAATGTCCCATATGTTGCTGATTTGGCCCGTACGAGGTATCAAACCTTCCATGACAAACTCCATTCCCACACTAATCCTTTCGTTTCAATCCTTTCTTCCTCTTGAATTCCTGACAATCCTCCGAGGCGTCTGATAAGGAGATGGCCCCGGGACCTTCTAGTTTAGAATATTTTTCGAGTGCTTCCATTAGGAAGCTTCTCTACATGTGTTTCATGCCTTTTTATATTTCATTCAAATTTACTTGTTGTATTACTTGTTATACAGTTGTAAATTCCAATAAATAAATATTTAAAAAAAAATTTCGTTGTATTTAATATCAATCTATATTTCAAACAGTTATTTCACACTAAATTCACTTTTTGTGGTCTAAATAGAGAGGCAAGGGTATAAAAAAATATCTTTTATAAGTAAAAAGACTATCAACTGAATGTTCTACACACAATGCGTGGAGTCGATATCGTAGATTCAAAAAATTACCCATACCATGCAAGCATTGCTAAAAAATGGTATTGATGAAGTTAAACTAACTTAATAACCAACAAAAGGAGAAAAAAACTAATATGTTTTGTTATTTTTGTAGAAAATAATTTCTATTGTTAGAGTATTTAATCAAAAATAAATGTTTTCTACGAAACTGAACGTAAATCTTGAATTTTTTTTCAAGTCTAACTTAATTTAAAAATTCTTAAAGTGTGTTTAACAGCGGAGGTAAGTGAAAGTGTTGCGCCAGATTTTTTCGAAGGATTCTAAAAAATAAAAGATAAAGTTCTGAAGGATCTATACTCGTGGTGTAGTGCATAGCATAACAGCTTACTTTGCCGATAACATTTTCTCACATGTCAGACGGTTTTAGGATGTTTAAAAAGAAATAATAAATCTGTAGCCATCCCGTTCTTAGTAAAGTAAATGACAGGGACTCGTCTAAGATTACTATACTAATTAAATCTGGATAAACAAAATTTAGAACTCCCACTGTAGCATAGTATGACTAGCTATAATAGGATAATGTTACGTTTAATGAATAATTAAACATACAACGATGAAAGTTTTCAATACCTGGGTACAAAAAATTTCACCCGAAATGCAGGCAAAGTAGTATAGAATAAAAATCTAGTGCGGGCCACACACGACTTTCACTTACCTCGACAGTTGAATTCAATTTAGAAACTATTAAATATACTTTTTACAGTTTGAAAAATATTTTAAGTTGATTATACAATAATAAAAATCTAGTGCGGGCAACACACGACTTTCACTTACCTCCATTTTTAAAATCAATGAAAGAAGTTTCAAATACAGTTATAGATAAAAATACGTGAAATTATTAAGGAATTAATCAAATTGAATTTATATAGAAACATGTGTTTTATTAAAAAATCTATTATATTATTATCTTAAATAATCAGTAAGTTTTATCTTCTTTTCATCACTCTCCATTAACTTTTAAAAGCTTGTGTATGAGATGATATTTTTTTCTAAAATCTTTAGCTTTCCAACGGTATATCATACATGTATATTACTGCTCTTATGTTCAAAAACGAAAAATTGCATTAAAAAAATATTTTTTCTGTTTTCTCCTTTAGTTGGGTATCGAATTTGTTCAATTTATATATTTACCTGTTTTTCATCAGCGTTAACAAGATAATCTAGTTATTATTATTGAATCTACAAAATTAAAGGTACTTTAGAGGAAGAAAATTTAAAATATCGGCATTTAACCCCTGTCAGACCATTTTTATCCAAATAAAACCTACATGATATTAAAGCCCATTAAATTTTACATCGATATAGCCAGTTTAATCAAAATCGTCGGAACCGTTTTTGAGAAAATCGAAAAAAGGTGCAAAATGCATGGTATGATGTGTCTCTTCTGGTAAGCTCATTTTGATGAAAAGTTTTGTCACGTCTCGGGCGTATAGTTGTCTTAAATATGAAATTTCAGTTTCATAGGACTTACCGTTTCCGCCCGGGAGTTACCACACACACACACACACACACACACACACACAGACCTTTTTGCGGGACTGGGTTATTTGGACTCAGGGGACCCTATAACGTGTATTTTCGTTGAAAACTGGAATTCGAAAATTTTCCCGATCGCAATACTTCCCCTTACTATATATAGTAAGTGAAAGTAAAATGTGTGTTCTTTTTGGTTGGAAACATATGATTTAGATTCAATAACTGTGGCGGTCGTGAATAAGTGGTTAAGTCAAAATCGACTTAAAGTTTTACTTAATACCAAAGTAGAGTTTTTAATTTCAGCTTTCTTTAAACCTAAAATTTCTTCCACCACGAATTTTCTTTAACCAATTTAACACGACGTAGAAGAAGGTCTGAGAGAGCGATACGTGAAGTTAACTCATTTTTGATATAACTCGAGTTATCTAGTTTTTCACGACCACCAAAGATAATATAACTATATTAAATTGTTAATATGTTATACGTTTATTCCCTAATCGTCACTTTATATTACCTTTCATAACTCTGTGTATCAGATAATATTTTTTATGAAATCTTTCTCTTTCCAATAGTATATTATACGTTTCTATTACAATTCTTATTATCAATAAATAAATAAAAACATAAAAAAATAGTTTCTCTTTTTGGGTGTTTAGTCGTCCTTCATTAATATCATTAAGATGTCCTTGATGTTTTAGAAATAAAGACTATAAATATGTCTCTTATTCAAACTAAACACCAATGAACTTAATGTATATAATATTAAATATAAAAAAAAGGTTGAATAAGATCTATATATATTTTATACAATTCTAACATGATAAATATTCAGAAATCAGAGGCCCGAAGAATGCAGCCTAGGATTGGATATTAGTATTCAGAATGTCGGCCGTGAAAGGAAGAGGTTTACTACATCTGATGCAATCAATCATGCAATGTAAACATCTTTTTTATATAGAACTTCAATTCCTGAATAATATTAGCTTTACTCCTCAGATTTACTCAGCGTGTATTTCCTACCAACGTCTTCCACACTAATACAACCCAGATTTCAGTGACAAATTTTCATATAAGTTATATAACCAGTTATTAGCTGGCATCAATATTTCGTACATTTTGAATAGAATTAGGTATTTAAAATCTGTGAACAGTACTTTATTGTTTTTTTTTAGTTACATTTTGCTCTTCTATATTAATAAATATAGAAGAGCAAAATTTAACCATCCATCCCTTGAATCTGTCCAAACAACCACATCCCTCTATATGACAATATCATAATATGTGGTGATTTTAACATCAACCTCCTTTCTGACTCCAATGATAGACATCACCTTGATAACCTCTTCTTCTCTCTTCACCTGTTCATCGTTCCATATGCTCCAACTCATCACACTCCATTCCGACACCTGGCTTCATCTAAATATCATTGATTCCGCGTAAAACTTTCTTTCCGCTTCTCAAGTGCCTGTTCCCTTCCTATCATCTCACGATCTTATCCAAATTTCATACAATTTCCAAACATCAGCGTTCCTTCCCAAAACGTCAACTTTCCGAAACCTAGATAATCTCACCCGAGAAAAGATTTCACCTGACATAGAATCCATGAATGGAATAAAATGTATACCTGTTCGGCCATTGATTCAATGATTGGCATTCTCACTTCCAATCTCCTTAGTATCCTAGACAAGCATGCTCCACTCAAAACCTGTACCTTCCGTCGCCGTCCCGCTCCTTGGATGAATCCAGAAATAAAAGAATTTCAAAAGAGGCGTGAGGCAGTCCGCAGACGCTTTAGACATACAAGACTAACAGAGGACTATCAAGGCACTCCGCAATCTGACACAAGCGACAATCAGACAGGCAAAAACAAACTACTTTCACGCAGCCTTCTCCTCTTCTCCCGATTCCAAGTCAAAATGGCCACTCCTCCGCAAATTATCACTCAGCAAATCATCTTCCTCACCAGTCTTTCAAGTCTCACCTGATGAATTAAATTCTTATTTCTCATCTACCTCCTCTGATAATTCTACACCATCGCCTCCCGAGTTTTCAACAATCCCATCATTTAACACTGATAAATTTTATTTTTCCGATATCTCACCAACTGACCTTATATCCTCTGTCATGAAATCTCATACCAACTCCAAAGGATTTGATGGAATACCTATCAAATTACTAAAATAATGCCTTTCCGATATCCTACCAGTTCTTCTCTTTATATACAATTTTTCCCTTCAAAATTCCGTATTCCCTACAACATGGAAAAAAGCGTTAGTTCAACCTATAAATAAAACCTCAAACCCTACATCCCCTAAAGACTATCGCCCAATTTCCATTTTATCCTACCTTTCCAAACCTTTAGAAAGAATACTCCAGTCACAATGGTCTATCTTCCTCGAAAAGTCCAAACTTCTTGATCTTCCCCAATCTGGTTTTCGACCCGGCTTTTCCACACAATCCGCCCTACTCAAAATTACTAGCGACATACATATCGCCATTGACGAAAAGAAACTGACAATACTAATACTTCTGGACTTCTCAAAAGCTTTTGACTCTCTTGATC
>CM041296.1:21932302-22049892 GCA_023052935.1 Piezodorus guildinii | reverse complement strand
ACCTACATGTTAATGAATCTGACTTAGCATCTGCTGAAACCAGCGATGATAAAAACGAACTTCTTACTTCTGATATCTTAAACGCAGCAAACCAATCCATTCCTAAAACTCCTAATAAACCAAGTGCCCACAAAAGAGTCCCCTGGTTTGATGAAGAATGTAAAGCCGCTATTAAGAAAAGGAAAAAAGCGCTCAAAATGTTTCAAAGGGAACCTACAATAACTCACCTAATCGAATACAAAAAAAGCCGTTCCCTCTCCCGAAGAATTATAAAAACAAAAAAGAAGGAGTCATGGGAAAAATTCCTAAGCAGCATTTCGACCAATACTTCCCCAATATCGTTCTGGAAGAAAATAAAAGGTATTTCGGGAAATTACCAAGAGCAGCAAGCAACCCTTTTAATCAACGGAAACGTGGAGCAAAATGAAGAACTGTTAGCAGAAAATTTCGCAGAATTTTATTCCAGCATATATTCCTCTCTAACGCACCAGGCAATAGAAGATACCAGTACCAGTACACTCGACAACCAAGCGGAAGAATACAACCTCCCATTCACTAAGCTTGAGCTGTTAACCTGCATTAAAGAACTTAAACCCTCAACACCAGGCTTAGATGACATTCATAACGAGATGCTAAGACATCTACCAATGAAGACGAAGGACGCGCTTCTAGCTCTCTACAACTTCATATGGTGCACTGGAGACTTTCCTAATACCTGGAGGAGAGCGATTATAATTCCCATCCCTAAACCTGGAAAAAATAAGTTGTTTCCCTCAAGCTATCGACCCATTTCATTGACAAGCTGTATGTCTAAACTGCTCGAGAAGATGGTATACAAACGTTTAGTATGGGAATTAGAAGAAAATCAGCTAATAGCAAAAGAACAAAGTGGGTTCAGAAAAGGACGTTCTACTTTAGACCATCTGGTGACAATTGAATATGAGATTCTTAACTGTTTTGCGGAAAAAAAAGAATGCCTTGGGATCTTCTTTGACATCGAAAAAGCCTATGATAATTTAAATCCCAACCTTATCATGTTACAGTTGAAGGAATGGGGATTTAAAGGTCGCATTTTTACGATGATAGGAAATTTCCTACGAAATCGCACGTTCCAAGTAAGGGTGGGAGATCATCTATCGACGGTCAAAGTAATGTCTAATGGAATACCACAAGGAAGCGTTCTCAGCTGTGCTCTTTTTGCCATAGCAATTAATAAAATCACTAATATAATTCCGAAACCTATAATACCCTTTTTATTTGTAGACGATCTAGCCTTGCTACTTCCTTTCAAGAGCCGAGAATCAATGAGAGAAACGTTACAAAATTGTTTTTTAAAACTGGAATCTTGGTCAGCACAATCCGGGCTACATTTCTCCGTCGAAAAAACAAAATGTCTCCTCTTCTCTAGACTAAAAACGCCTACAACTCCACCGGACTTAATCTACAAGGGCACAAAACTAAATTTTGAGACAAAAGTTAAGTTCTTAGGACTTTACTTAAACGGAAGACTTGATTGGAAAGATCATAATAAGTGGCTCAAAGAGGAATCTACGAAAAGGTTAAATATACTAAAAGTCCTTGCAGGATGTTCCTGGGAGCCGACAGAACCAGCATGTTAAAAGTCTACAAAACTTTAATCGAACCGAAATTAGATTATGGTAGTTTCATATTTGCATCGGCCAGTACCACAGTGCTCTCAAAACTCGATTCAGTCCACCACGCAGGTATCCGAATTGCAACGGGTGCATTTAGAACAAGCCCTGTAAGCAGTATTTGTGTTGAAGCCGGTTTACCTCCACTAGCAGTCAGGAGACATCATCTAGCATGCGGATACATTGGGAGGCTGAAATTTAAAGATCAAAACCCAGCATGGAAAGCTATTTTCCGACCAAGAACTGGACCGTTCACTGAAAATCGAAGGTTACCAGCCCCACTTGGGATAAGAGCGAGAAGGTACGTAGAAGAAATAAAAAACTTGCTAACCACCACTGAACTTAACTATCCACCGTGGACCTTAAAATTACCAATATTAGACCTAACTCTGAGCAAACACAAAAAACACAACACTTCCGCATTCCAATACTTGACTGAATTCCAAAAAATTAAAGAAAAATATACCAACAGTATCTGTATTTATACCGATGGCTCCAAGTTGAACGGTACAGTAGGTTGTTCTATTGTCACAGATTCTATAACCTCTAAATATAAATTACCTAACACGGCAAGTAACTTTACTGCTGAAAGCTACGCTATAAGTGCAGCGCTTCATCTAATCATGCAGCGTGATGACAAAAATTTTCTAATCTTCACGGATTCTCTTTCCGCGATAAAGGCATTAAGTGATATATATTCAAAAAATTTAATAATCAAAAAATGCCAAGCATATTCAACCATGATCAATAATCAAAATAAAAAAATATCAATAGTTTGGATCCCATCACACATTGGCATCAAAGGAAATGAGGAAGCGGACAGAGCAGCGAGGGATGCGGCAATGTCCACATTGGAAGAAATCAATATTCATACCCCATCTGATCTTACTAATCACCTAAAATGTTTAGCTAGGAAGATGTGGGAAGAGATTTGGGAATCAGTCGAGGAAAACAATAAACTGAAAAGCATAAAAAATGAAATAAAAGCGTGGAAAAGCTCAATCCGAGATTCGAGGAGAGAAGAAGTTGTTATTGCGCGTTTGAGGATAGGCCACTCACGCCTCACTCATGGCTATTTAATAAAAAGGGAAACCCCTCCACAATGCACCATCTGCAATGTACAACTCACTATCGCACACCTATTAGTTGACTGCCCCCAGTACACCACTTCCTTTCAAAATCTTGGTATTGAAAGAAGGCTAGACACGTTATTAGGAGATGATGCCTCAACGTTAACAAAACTAATAGATTTACTGAAAAATAACGGGTTGTTTTACAAAATTTAAGCAACAAAAAAAAAAAAAAAAAGAGAAATACAATAGATAACCATTTGAACCATTCATAGGGAACAAATACACCAAATTTGAAGCTAAGCACCCAGCACAGGAATAAAACAGGACACCCTCTTCTGGAAAACTGCTTTCAGAAAATCAAGATTTGAAGAAGTGGACTAAGAACTGGACATGGAGCTCCAGGAGTTCACGCCAGGTTACCGGATGAGACGCTGAACCTCTAATAATAGCATGTAAGAAGTCTGTGTCACTAAATATTTTGTAACAACATGCCTCTGACCCTAATACATTTTGTAACAACATGCCTCTGACACTAAAACATATTGTAACAACATGCCAATGATCAAAACACAATATAACCTCCACTGTTATCAAAACAAATGTTAAAACAGGACACACATAACCTTGGCTGTTGAGTGTCCGTAAAATATATAACCTAACCTAACCTGTTCGGTTATCGATGATTCAAAATTTAAACGGTTTGAAATATTAAGTTCTGCAATCAGAATTTTTTGGAAATCAATGCCACAATTGTTCGGTATACTTATAATATACTGATTATACACAAAATATGATTGCAATATAAAATATACATGATGCTATAGCATAATATACATCATATCACGTTATGCTTATGTTATAATAATTTTAAATTAATCTAGATGAAATAATGGGTCACCCTTTTAATGAAATGTAAATAGTATATCATATTTCAGCTTTAATTAGTCTTTTTTTCAAGAGTTAATACAACATGTTTTATTTATTTTTAATTCAAAGTGATTAAATATTTTACTTCCAGAAATGGGCTTAACGTTCTTCCTCGATTTTCATTCAGAAAGATTTAATATCTGGGAGTTCCTGCGGCACAATAAAATAAATTAATGTACAATATAAAGATGAAAACTGAGTTTGAAATTGGTGGGAATTTCGATTTCCGGGTATCCGTTAATAGAGGGTTATATTGAAATTAATTATTTCACGATTCCCAAAATATACAAATTAAAACGCTGGCTTACAACGATGCATTGAAAATATCGTCATATTTTTATTTATTTCATTAAAAAATATATCTAATGAAAATTAATCCGTTAGTCTAATGGTTATTTTTCTAATCTTAAGCATCCATATGGAGCCCATCGCTGATTAGCTAGCGCTCTAGTTTCTCATGCTAAAGGTTGTGAGTTCGAATCCCAGGCAAGTTTTTCAAGAAGCATATAATTTAATGGGGTATCACTTACAGCTTCTCTCCCGGGTATGACATCCGTCAGCCAACTGGTGGCCATTCACAAAAATAGGCGTCGGGAGTGATGACCCTACCCTATAAACCTTCATCGAGAAACGTGAGGGTATTCTCCCAGCAGACTACACCACGCAGCCGAGGTCCTACACGGCATGTCGCGCCAGCGGAAAAAAAAAAGCATCCATATATGCCTATATTAGATGAACTTAATACTATATACTACTTCATTGGTAGGATACTTTAAATCTATTCCGTAATGTGGTCTCAATAATTAGTTTAATTTTCTTTGATCTTATTAAATATTTCCTTCAATTACGATTATATCGTCCAAAATACATTACAATTTTTACTTGAAATATAATGTAGATTTTTAGTTCTACAGTAGCTCTAAACATTTTGTATAGGAGTTTAATTAAAAACAGTAGGAAAAATTCACTTCTAAGTGTTAAGCGATTTAAAAAACTAATGATATTAATTTACGGAATAAACAGAAATGGGATTGAGGTATGGGTTTCATTAAATTTACAACTGTATATTATAATACAATAAATAAATATGCTGCTCTAATGATAAAATACATAATGAGAAACTGTCCAATGGCAGCCTTCTAATCATCAATCTAAACAATGTTCTGGAAGCCATTTTCTTTTGAGACGTCTGTTTTGAGACGATTTGGTGATGAAGCAAGGGTTGGAGCTATTAGATTAAAATGGGAGTGGAGTTTTTCATGGAAGGAGTGATACCTGATAGGGACAAAATCAGCAACGTATGGAACATTTAGGTTTTTGTGGACGATTTGATTCTAAATAAAGTAAGGAGCGTTGAAGATTTTGGGTTTTAAGAATTTTAACGGGAAGAATTTGATGGTTTGGTAAATCCCCAAAGCTCAACTATGTAGGTCTAGTTAGGCGTTATGATCGTCAGGTAAATGAGTCTTTTGTAGTTAAGTTAAAAATTAGAGCGTTTGTTTAGTATGTGTGGAAGTAACCGAAATCGGCGAGCAGTTTCTTGTCTTTTATGTCTTGTATTTTGCGGATTCAGGACTCAAGATGTTTGTCAAGCAGGAGCACTTAAAAACGATTCAGTTCAAACGGACTAGCGGAGTATCATTAAGGAGACTGTATGGCTGGATGCCATAGGTGTCAGACGAATTTCTAATAAGTACTTTTAATTTTGTAGAATCTAAAAAAAAAACCATATCATCTTATTAGCATGGATTAAAACCAATTTAATACTAACTAAAGATACCTTTTATTAAAGTTTTTTTTGTTTTTTTTACACAAGAATAAAGATATAGAATAGAATATAACGTTGAAAAGCTACAGATTTTATTACAAAAATGTTTTCTTAATTAGAAAAATGTGGAAGGTAATGAAAAGTGACTAATAGAGCATACACCTAGATGATAGTTGTTCATATCAATTATATGCTATTATATTATTTAATCTAAAATACATCTTTCTAACGAAATATTTTTTTAAAATAAGTAATAATGCTCTATTGAGAAATAATACAATCTGGCAATATCTTGGTTAATAAGTAATAGGGCTAAAAGAAGTCTTTCATTGCATGTGTACAGAGTAAAAAAAGCAAAAAAAAAAAACAAGACAAAACCATAATAATAATGAATAAATACAAGAATAAATAACATAAAATGAAATAAAATAAGTAAATTAACTAACAAATGTAAAGAAAAAGAAAATAAAGTAAATAAAATCTTGGCCACATTTATACCTTAGTATTTTATTTACATACTGCCCTGAGAACTCCGAATCGAACCCCTACACCGAGAAGTGGATGGAGGGGCACATCAGGAGTTCCCAGCGCCTCTCAGTCAGCCACGTCACCAGTCTAGCAATTGGAGACTGAGTGAGGGCGCTAGAGCCACATACTCTCTGGCATGAGTGGAGAAGTTGGCCATTGCCGGCACTCCATTTGCATATTTATAAGAGATCTCTCGGCCACTGCCGCCTCAACCTACGAGGAGGGTTGTAAGCATGGTTGGTACTAGATAGGGATTGTGCCAGAGGATTAGGAAGGTGAGTAAGTTTCTGGTGGAAGGTTGAGAATTTGGATGGGATGAGATCGAGGACATAAGGGATCTTGAGGTCATGATGTAAGGTCCTGCTTGTAACATAATAGGGAGCATTGACTTTGTACTGAGGACTTTGGACTGAAAGGATTGGATACGTTTGATGCTCGAAAATTTAGTAGTTCCCCATAGTTTAAATCCGCAGGTCCACATAGGTTTGAAAATTGTCTTGTAAATTAATAGTTTGTTTCCAATGGAAAGTGGTGATGTTCTGTTCAGTAGTTTATATAATTGTCTGTTTATTCTGTTGAGATCTTGTCTTTTAAGTCGAGTATGTGGGTTCCAGGTCAGTCGTTTGTATAGTAAGAAACCCAGGTACCGGACTGTGTCGGAACAGGGAAGTGGTATACAGTTAAAATGAACTTGAGAACAGGATTTGCGTCATTTGTCGCACCATTTTTCAAGGAGAGGTGGCTCTGTAGATGGGAAGATGCCAGTTCTAGGTCTGAATGGGTTGATAGAATCAAACGAAACTAAATTTAATTCTTAGGACTTTTCTGAGCTATAAATTTATTTTAAAATTCCCAAATTGATTTTAACAACCGAGGTAAGTGAAAGTCGTATTAAGATTTTACACAAACCAAATATTAATAATATGGGAATGTTTTTTCCAGCCAGAGAAGGCTTACTTCTTGGAAGGTATAGCTAAACTGGTGCACTTGGACCACGCCTACCGCTGGCTGGACTACCGGATGCTCCTCTACCCCGAGTGCTGCGAGGAAGATGTCTTCAGGAAGATACTCCAGTACCACCGCGGTATGGGCGCCGTCAAGATCTACAAGAGGATCGCCTACCACTACGTCCTCTACGACCCCGAGAAGGCATTCTTCTACGCCAACAAGGCACTGGCTATCGAGAACGATCAGTGGATGATGAAAAACGCAACCAACAAGAGCTGTGATGTCCCGATATACGTAAGTACATGGAAATGTCATGATTTCCATCAACAGCTGCCAAAATTTACTGATATTTATAAACAAGGGATTCTACGATTAAAAAATATATATATATATATATATATATATATATATATATATATATATATATATATATATTTTTTTTTTTTTTTTTTTTTTATTACATATATTTATTATGCAGCGTTATATATATTCTAAATAGCTATATTAGGGTATAACTTTATAGCTGTTTATAGGAAAGTAACTAAGAATATAAAAACCAATAAATAGTTTAAGGAAAATAGAAAAATGGCCCATCACCAGATACTCTTGGTGTTGGTATTTATTTATTTATTCGTACAAACATTAAGAAATAACTGAGTTGGTATGGGTATTTATGGTTATTTTTTATAGAAAATAATCAACCAAAAAAAAAATTAATATACATATGATTCTTCTACGTCTTCCTCATTATGCCATTTCTACTGTTGAGGAACCTCTATCCAGTGCTGCCACTCTTCTCGGTCACTATCTTTACAGCTTAATTTAGTTCCAGAATTTTCCCCTTCTAATTCTTATCTTCTGCATAAATTCCTGGTACAAAACTCTGCGGTGCCCTATAATATTTCAACAGGATTCGGGTCCTCGTTCATGCGGAAGACATGTCCGAGCCACTTGAACTGCCTCTTCTCCAAAGTCGTTTTGAGTTCTGGTACTTCCAGCTGTTCACTTATATTGCTTCTATGAGAGAAGTTGGTTCAGGGTGCAGTCAAAATAACACACAATTAAGAGTAAACTTAATTTATTGGTGCCGACGTTTCGACCTAAATTATAGACCTTCTCAGCTCACACAATCACCCTGAAAAAGGCTTCTCTCATATATACACAGTCATATATTGTTTCTAATGCGATCCCTCCTAGCCTTTCTTACCGGTCTACGTAGTAACCTTATTTCCACTACTGCCATATTTGTCATAGTCTAGCTTTCTTCTAAGGAGTTGGGAATAAGAAGGTATAAAGACTTGCAATAATGTGTTTTTATCCACCTCACGTGGATCACTTTATGAACTAAAAATTTCAAATAATCGATATTAATAAATTTAAATAAATAATATTTTTTGTTAAATGCGTGGGAAACTACACAAAATAAATTTAACAACCTCTAGCTTCGTAATGTGTCCCATTAGAGTCGATCTGGTAATGTCTTTTCGATTAATGTAGAGAGATTCAAGGGACGAAATGGTTGGGACCCATAGATTATGGCCGATCAAGGTTGGCTTGATGAGCAGCATTGGATTATGTTATGCTAATTTCTTGGATCGACTATAGCAAAGAGAATCATATATATTGGAATTAATAGTATTTAAACTTCACATAATCATTTTTGAGTATTCAATTATAAGCTTTGATATTTTAAGGTACTTATAGAATCAGCTTACTTTTTAAAGAATATTCTTATTGTTCTAAGCAGTTATATTAAGCATTATACAATTAAACCTCATACAATCTATATTTGTTTATAACAATTCTAAAAATAAAATTGTGGTTAACTGTATCTCGAAAAAACCTTCCAATACGCCCGGTATCTGAATTTTTATATTTTTTTTCTAAATATAATTTATTGATTGATTTTTACTTTTATTGGCACAAATAACTCGACTATGAGTGCCGAACAAACTCATTTTTGAATATTAATTTCAAACAAATAATGGTTAAAATAATAAACAATGAAATCACATAAACTAATCAATACCAATATATGCTAAAACGAATAATTAAAAGAATAGTTAATTAAAAAATTTGGTGGGCGCAACACACGACTTTCACTTACCACCCTTGTTAAAATCAATTTAAGAATTTTTAAATACCGTTAGAGATGAAATTAGTTATACGAAAGAAATTATTAAAGAATTAGTTAAATTCATTTTCGATAGAAACATGTGTTTTATTAAATAATCAATCGATAAAACAATCAGTTAATTTCATTCGCTTTTCATCACTCTCTACTAACATTTAAAAGCTTGTGTATGAGATAATATTTTTTCTAAAATCTCAAGCTTTCCAACGGTATATCATACATGTATATTACTGTTCTTATGTTCAAAAACGCAAAATTGCATACAAAATATATTTTTCAGTTTTCTCCTTTAGTTGGGTATCGAATTTATTCAATATATAGTTACCTATTTTATATCAGTGGTAACAAGATAATATAGTTATTTTTATTAAAACTACAAAATTAAAGGTACTTTAGAAGAAGAAAATTTAAAATATCGGCATTTAAGCCCTGTCAGACCATTTTTATCCAAATGAAACCTAAATGATATTAAAGCCCATCAAAATTTACATCGATATAGGGAGTTTAATCAAAATCGTCGGAACCGTTTTCGAAAAAATTGTTAAAAGGTGCAAATTGCATGGTATAAAGTGGATCTTCTGGAAAGCTCATTTTGATGAAAAAGGTTTTGTAACGTCTCGGGCGTATATTTGTCTTAAATATGAAATTTCAGATTCATAGGACTTACCATTTCTGCCCGGGAGTTACCACACACACACACACACACACAGACCTTTTTGCGGGTCTTGGTTATTTGGACTCAGGGGACCCTAAAATGTGTATTTCCGTTGAAAACTGGAATTTGAAAATTTTCACGATAGCAATACTTTCCCTTACATATAGTAAGTGAAAGTAAAAAGTAAACAGAATTAGTCTAAATGAATAATATATAAAGCTAATTTAACCTACGTCGTTATAATTAATTTAAGAATTTTTAAAACACTCCGAGATGAAAAATATCTGGCGCGGACAACACACGACATTCACTTAACTGTCATCATCAATAAGAGAACAATTAAATAAACTTATATTTTAAAGTAAATCTAAATATAAAGTTTATACAGTTTCGTTGGAAATATGTGATTTAAATTAAATAATATAATTATAATATACATATATATATATATATATATATATATATATATATATATATATATATATATATATATATATATATAATTATAGTAACAATAATCGGACTTAAAATATTGGGCAATAATGGTCTGTTTTCCTGTGCTTAGATGTTTCTTTTTTTTCAGGATGAACGGGTACTCGTGTTCGAAACGAAGAGTGGAATTGGTTTCTACAGGTTCATGATATACTACGCTCACGTCTTGTCCAACGGAGAACAGGCACGACAGTTCCTCTGGAAGATCCAAGAGGTCCTCCCGACCTACCTCGAGGCCACCCACTTCAGCCAGGAGTGCCAGAAGATGATCGACATCCTCCTCAAGAACGAGTATTACCGCGATCCGCTAAAGGTTCCTCTCAGGGGAAACTACCAAAATGTCGTTATCCATTGCTATGATGACTGAATGAGCAAGTCTGCTATCTCATTACTATAAACCAAATTCCGGAAAATATTTTCCTATAAATAAAAATATTTAACATGAAGATTTATGTTAACGGACCATATTAAAAAAAAAAAAAAAAATCATTTGTATTTCTTTCTGACACGGGAAAAGCATATGGATCATAGATATGTCGATATAAATCCTCACTAAATTTCTAAAAAGAATACTTTCGTAAAATTGTCGATTCGAGCTTTACATTTGAAAGATGAAAAAAATATATATATTTCTTATTAAAACCAAAATAACTCTTAAAAGATAGATGCTAGCGACAAAATATTTTTCTTTTAATTTCTGATCCGAAATTGACGTAAAAATTTCGATCCCAGAAACAAATGTAGACTGTGTAAAAAAAACCGAAACTTTAATAATGTAAACAAAACATGCTTTTTTATTTAACCCATAAAGCTCCTAGACGCTATTTATCAGTAAAAAGTGTTATGTAAAAAAAAATAGTTTTCAATTAATTTTTGATGAGGAAATGTTTTAGTGTGAAATAAATCGTTACAAAATAAAAAAAAAATAGGTCAATCCATTAAAAATCATCTAGATCTTGCCTCTCAACATTTTTATTTTAATGATTTGTAGTAAGTTATTCTCTTTACATGAATATACAAACGTGGATACATTTGTTCATCTGTTAAATACAATACTTACAATGTTGCAGCCGTTTTAAATCAGCTTCGCGACAGAAAACATTTGTTGAGAAAAAATCTCTCCCATAATTTAGCAGATTTCAAGATAAAACAAAAACTAACATGATGAGCACATGCTTTATATCTTGTAATTTATTACCTTAAAACTAAAGAAAGTTGTTAAATAATTTCTCAAAAATTAATAAAAAATGGTAATTTAAGCGGGTTAAAAGTCTATAAAGGAAAAGAGACTATCCTTTGATTATTTTTTCATACATAGCTTAGTCACTCCCCTACGTGCTGTAAACATTTCGATCTTCAGAATATAGTTTTTTTTTTATATCAATTTTAAAAAATTGCAATAACTCGTTTTTCACGAAGTTTACCCGAAAATATCTCAAAAGGGACTAAGTGAAAAATTATAAATCTATACGATGATTTTAAGTGACATCAATTTGGAGACTGAGTTGGTTTCCGAGTTACGAATTTTCTTCCCTGCTAAAACAACGTTGATTTTTTTTTTAAATTATTAACTCCTGTTTACACTCTAAATTTTACACGGAAATATCTCAAAGAGGTTAAAATTGATCCTCTATAGTCTTATTGTTGCACTACTTGCTGTAGAAATTTCGATCGTGTAAGCATTGCCCTTGTTTTTAATATAAATTTTCAAAAAAGTGCTATCGCCAAGTATAGCAGTATTTAAAGCGGGATATCGTAAAAGAGACTAAATACAAAATGATGAAACTTATACAGATATCACCTCTGTATAATACGTGCCAAACCAAATTAATAACACTTAAACCAGTTGAGTTTCAGCCATGAAATCTCTACTGGTCTTTTCATTTTTCACACAGTCCCTTTTGATATATTTCGCTATAAATGTTACTGAACTTGGAGATAATCATTCTTTAAAAATTGTTATTAAAAAAAAAGGCTTACACATTCGAAATTTCGTATTTCAAGTTGTGCAACAATAAGAAAATACAAGAAAAGAAGATAAAAGCCTGAGACTCCTTTCTAACCTCTCTCGTTCTAGGCCGCTATATGTTTCAGTTAATTTAAATTTTCTGGAATTTTTTAACAATTTTCTTGGTATAATTTTTTAAGGACTAAAACTGTATAAAGTACACTCATCTACACTCTAGTTTTTGTTTTATATAAGTTTTAAAGAAAACGTTTTAGGCAGGTGATCAGGTAAGGGAAAACTAAGTCGAAATAACAAGTAAATTAGTTGATAATACTTTTTTGTTCTACAATATTATAAAAAGGTAAACAGTTAATCTTAAGAAATTATTCTTTGACACTAATAAAGATTGTAAAAGTAGAGAACATAATAAATTTAGTTAGTTTTTAATGATCTCAATCATACATGCACATAAAAATCATTAATGTATGAAAATCATCCTTTGATCTATTGTCTCGTTAGACTAGAAGAACAAATAAATTTCAGCTAAGTTGCTAATTTATTTATTTTTTCTAAGTATAGAATAAGACTGAATAAATAACAAATTTTATAATGATATTATTTATAGCATGGAAGACTGATATTATATTTTTTTTTCGAAGTTAATATATTATATTAATTCTTCCTAAACTTTTATCGAAATAAATATAATAAATAATAAACATTAGGTAAAATTCATTTAATATTCATAAGTATTAGAAGCAATTTTACATATTAGAAAACGAAAAATCAGGTGTACATAAAAAGCTTAATAGCATGTAAATAAACATAAATAAACATGAAGCAAAAAAAAAAATTTGTAAATTTTTCTAACGCAAGAAAAAAAACGTTCAACTGTTTTGTAACTGTTATTTACAGATATGCAATCCTTAAATAAACAAAAGTATACCAATATAATTAGCTAATGTTAAAATTATACTCGTATCCAATAATTATTTAACATGAATAACGATTAAATGACTTTAGTTTAAAAGAAAATACAGTTAATTATAAGCTTTGATTGAACATTTTTTGCAGGACTATTTACTATTTTTCTCTCATATTTAATACATGATTCGATAAAGAATGGTTTGTGATTGATTACGTCAATACAAATTATGTTTTTGTTATGCATATCATTTGTATGTATTGAAGATTTGTAAACAAAATGTTAAAAATACACATTAAAAATTAGTAATTATGATACTTTTAAATGTAGATGTAATGTTCAAAACATACTTGTTAAACTGCAGTTGATTAATATATTTTTATGATCTATGTATGAAAGACTGAATATGAATTTTTACAAAATAAACTAATAAATAATTTGTCATTTTTTTTTTTAAAGCTTATTTATATTCCAGATAATTTACAAGAGTTTTCTTTTTAAACTGAAGTAAACACGTGCAAAAATTATAAATGGCACAAAGAAGAAGTTTTGAATCTCCATGCTAACATTAAATACTTTTTATATCCTAATAATAAATATATTTATGTTAATAATTTATTTTTTATTAATTTTTTTTTCTATTTTACTTCTTTTTTATTATTATACTTTGTTTTGTTTGTTCAATTACACATTATGTGAATTGGTAGTAGAAAGTTATTCAATTAGGCTTAATATATCTCATTTATTGAATCTACTAAACTCAATTTTATGAATATTTATTGATTACCTCAAAAAAATAATTATAATGGGTCGTGGAGTTTTGAATTTTGAACTAAATATATTTCTTGGATTCAGAATTAATCACATTTAGATTATGTACGCTTATGTAATTATTTTAAAATTTTCTAAAACAATTTTTCAAGGTACCATTCTACACAACCTAGTTTGTTCCGTTGCTGGGTGAAAAGTATATAATAAATTTTGTATATTAAATATTATTCAACCGTATATTTCAAGAATTAAAGGCAAGTAATATTTATAAAATATACTAGAAAAGAAAAAAAAAACATTTAGGTAAACCAATAATGTCTTACGAATTTTCATAAATATAAAAGAAGTTACAATTTTACTCTTCCAATCACATCGCATTTGGTTGACAACGTTTTCCAATATACAGTCGACGTTTCGGAGTTTTTTCTTCATTTTAAAGATTTCTATATCATGTTGACCCAATAGATAATTTTTCTTATAAGAGAAGAATTCTTCTATGGTTGTTGCTGCCATGCTAAAATATATGATGAAATGTTGACTATATATTGTAATAATTTGTCAACTAAAGTGATTGGAAGAATAAATCCCAAATTAAATTTTAAAACATAAATGAAACTTCCTCAAGTTTGAAAAATAAATAGAATTTGGTTATGATAAAGGGTTGGTTAGGTAAAATATAGTAATGTTGTTTAGTATAAGTTATTAGTTGAAATTAAAATTCCTATAAATTATTATATATAATAATCAATTTTTAACAATGATATAAATTACCGGAATCACCGATAACAGGGTGGCTAGAGCAAAACAGCCTACTACGCCAAAGGTCACGAGTTCAAACCCGCAGATGGTCCTAGGATTTTTAATAGAAGTAAAAAATCGTTAGTTATGAGCCTATCTGAGGGAACGTAAAAAGGTGATCCCGAGCCTGTGCGATGTCGGGTACCCGTTAAAGATCCCTATCCTAATTAATCCTGTATAGGCAAAATTTTGGACTCCCAATGTAGCATCGTCTGATAAGCCACAGTAGAATAAAGTGACGTTAAATAAGCAAATATAAATTACCGAATGATAAATTATTTGATACTTTTTCAACTGTTAACTGATAAGTGCATCAACCGATGACATCAAAGACTTGGTAAGAATGGTCACAGTGAAATGCACTCAAGCCCACTTGTGCTTTGATATCGGACTTCGGAATTAGAGATAAGTTGTCAATTGATTGGCACAGACAAACGTCTATGCCATCTCTTGTCAATATAAATGCAATACAATACCATTCAGAATAATGTTGACGAATAGAACATGTATTAGTTACAGAAGTCTATTTCATTACAACGGAGGCTGTAATAGAATACACTCAGCGTAACTGGAGATCAATGTCAGTCGAAATTGACTCAATGGTGGATTTTTTTTACTGATTAAAAATATATGAATGTCTTCTAAAAAATATGTACTTATGTAAGATCGTATACAAATATTATCGTATTAAAATTCGACAGAAAAAAAAATGTTTTCCAGACGTGTGCTTAATACACGATTTAGTTCACTATGACGAAAATCCACAGTAACGAAAACCAATTACTGAATTTACGTTGTTTACTCACTCACGTATGCCATGTATAATTAATTGTCCGTGTGAAAAACATGAGTTACACTAAGATAGATAAATGGAATCGGAGAATAAATCTGGAAAAATAAAAAATAATGGTCTTTCGAAATGGTGGTAGGCCAGCGCGTAAAAAAAAAGTGGCTCAGAAAAAAATGAAGTAGTTCAGCAGTACAAATATCTAGGGATCACTCTTACGCCTACTCTCTCAATGTCGAAACACCTGGAAGAAAAACTGGAGAAAGCTAAGGAGGGTTTGAATTTGATTTAGAGCCAGTTTATGGAAAACAAGAACATAGTTGTATCAAAAAAGTTGCAGTTATTTAACTCCATTATTAGGGCAGTGATGTACTATGGAGAACAAGTCTGGGGTAGGGTTAGTCATGATGCCGTGGAAAAACTACTAAGATTTTTTCTTAAAAAACTATTTAAATTTCCAAAATATACTCCAACTCATTTTCTCCATTTTGAAACAATAAAAGATCCAATATTTATGTTCACCCTAAAGATGTATTTCGATTATATTATTAGAATTTTGAATTTACCACTACATATATATCCAAGGATATTAGCATTACATATAGTTAAGAAAAAAATAGCATGGTCCAAAAACATACTTTATCTGAAAGAATCGCATGGATTAAATTTTAACTTAAATCTATCTAACTGTGATGATATTAAGTTATGTAAAACTACCCTAGCAGCATTAAGGGTTCAATTGCATACAGATATTTATACTCAAAATATTATTAAAGTTAAAAAATTCCAAAACTTCTCCCTTTTATCCACATTTAACCACAGTAAATTACATTACTGACGAATGTTCGCTAGAGGTGATTAGATGGCTAATTAAAATCAGGGGTGATGTTTTAAACCTAAATTAGAAAAATTTCATGAAAACAAATAATTAATGTAGTTTGTGCAATACAAATGAAACAATTTTTCAATTTTCGGCTGCCTGTCCGATACTTACTGAGTTTAGAAAAAAATATTTTAATTCTAAAAATTTAATTTGGAATCAAATTTTAGAGTTGATAAATGGAAAAGATTGGCTGGCGTTAGTTAATTTCCCCAGATCGGCTATCTCTTATAGAATGTTGCTAACGAAAGAATTCAACTATTAGTGAATTTGTTAAATTAAATTTAACAAATTGTGAATTAATCTTAGTACATAAATAATATGCGAAGTGTTTATTTCTTATTTTGTTATTAGTTATTTATATTGATAGATTAAAGATTGATTTCGTTAATAAAAACAGACTCCACGGACGGTCAATAGAAAGTGTCTGATTTTTATTATTGTTTTTTGTAATTTGTAAATTGTTTATTTTTTATACGTTTATTTTCTATTTGATGTAATTTTAAAAAATAAAAACAGACTTTTCTATCTATCTATCTATCTCTACACTGAGATAGTAAAATGATAATTGTAAAGGTTACTAGTACGCTTGTTGCATAAACGATAATAATGACCATAAACTGTGGAGGGAGTGAGAGAAGGCTTATTGCCTGAGAGAAAGGGGAGACTCATAAAGTCATAATTGATCAGTTACCGAGCGGGATGAATAATTATTAAATTACTAAAATGGCTATTAAAAATTAGGGTTTGGTGATAGAAGGGTGAACATTTAGGATTGTATGTATTTTGAATACAACATTATAAAAAAAATATATAGAAAAAAATATGTTAGTGGTGGACAACTCTTATCCCTTAGAAATTTGAAAAATAGATAGCTGATTCTCAGATCTTTTGAATATGCATATATGATTTCATAAAAATCGGTCAAGCAGTTCCGGAGGAGTATGGTAACTAACATTGTGACACGAGAATTTTATATATTAGATAATAAATAATGAAAATATCTACTAACAGTATATATGAGATGACAAATAAAATAGTGCTTATACCTAAACATGCATTAAGAATCAGAAACCTAAAATCAAACTTTGTTGTAATACCTAATTCTCCATCCAGCCCAAAAATAAATTCAAAAAATAATAAAATAAAAGCATTACTAATACAATACACATCCACTAACTTCTGTACAAATAAGTAATTATGTAAAAATCATGTGTAACAGCAAGGCTTTCCAATAATTTGTGTAAACTCTTCAATAGAGGTAAGGTGGGTCACAGGAGGTTCACTTGACCTCAGGGCTAATACAAATTCGATACAGCAATGTAATTGATCGTAAAAAGAATATTTAATTGCCACGTAAATAATATGACATTCTTTGCCTTTTAGGTATAGGATATTGTTGTTTTTTAATGGCTACAAACATTTACTCCAATACAAATTGAAGAGGGGTCTTATAAGGCCTCCGACTTTATTGGTGCAGTTATTAAAGCTATAATTCACAAGATGGCCGGCCCTAAGCCGAAGAACGACCGCACTAAAACTATCTTCCAACTAATTAATTGAAACAATAAAGTTGCTCTATGACCAAGAAATGAAATTTAATAAAAAAATCAGGAGCGGGCCACACACGAGTTTTACTTTCTACGGTCAATCAACTTAAGAATTATTAAATAAATAAAGAGTTGAAAGATGAAAAAAGTTTTGTCACATCTCGAGCGTATAGTTGTCTTAAATATGAAATTTCAGTTTGATAGGACCTACCGTCCCGCCTCCTCCGGGAGTTACCACACACACACACACACACACACACAGACCTTTTTGCGGGACTTGGTTATTTGGACTCAGAGACCCTAAAACGTGTATTTCAGTTGAAAACTGGAATTCGAAAATTTTCCCGATCGCAATACTTTCCCTTACTATATATAGTAAGTGAAAGTAAAATTTAACTAAACAAATTTTTGCTCTTTTTTTCCTCTAATCTCGTTCGACTTGTGTATTGTGAGACAATAACGTTAATTTGTTTAAATCTACAAAATTAAATGGACTTTAGGGAAAGAAGATTCAAGGTATCTGCATTTAAGCCCGATCAAGTTCATTGAATTCCTCATCGATATAGCGAGTATAATCAAAATAATTAGAGCCGTTTTTGAGAAAATCGCAAAAAAAAAAAACGAAATGTATGGAACAAAATGGCTCTTCTCGTTGGCCGATTTTGATGGAAATGTTCCTCTAATATCTCAGGCATATACGCTCATTAAATATGAAACATTAGTATAATGCAACTTCTCGTCCCCGAGCTAAACTTACCACATTCTCAGACCATCTTGCGGGACTTTCATTTTGAATCATGGGATCTTATAAAGGGCATTTTTAGTAAAAACTCCAATTGAAAAATTTCAATTAAGTTGTCGATTTATCAGGACATGTACCATTCAGCAGAGAAAAACTCTCATTTTCCATTTTTGAAACCACATTTCTAGGTCAATAATGAGTCTGTAAATATCACGAATTCCTCATCCACACGCCGTATAGATATTATACAGTGTAAGTTTGAACATTTGGTAAATTGATTAATGTAACAAATTTCTAGTGATTTACCTTAAATCCGTATTATTAGTTTTAACTTTCACTTACCTAAACATGAAATATATATAGTAAGGCAAAGTATTGCGATCTTGAAAATTTTCAAATTCCAATTTGCAACGGAAATACACGTTTTAGAGCCCCCTGAGTCCAAATAACGAATCCTGAAAATGGTCTGTGTGTCCGTGAGTGTGTGGTAAGTCAAGCGCAAAAGTCGTACGTAACTGAAATTTCATATTTAATACAACCATACGCCCGAGATGTTACAGTCACTTTTTCATCTAAATCGGCTTACCAGAAGAGCCACTTTTGCACCTTTTTACGATTTTCTCAAAAACGGCTTTAACGATTTAGATTAAGCTCGCTATATCGATGTATAATTTAATGGGCTTTAATATCATGGAAATTTAATTCTGATTGAAATAGTCTGACAGGGCTTAAATGGCGATATTTCAAATTTTCTTCCTCTAAACTACCTTTAATTTTATACATTCAAAAAGACTAACAATATCATCTTAATATCATTGATAAAGGACGGATAAATATACAAGTTGGACGAATTTGATGACTAAATAAAAAATAAAAGAGAAAAACTAATTTTTAAATGTAATTTTGGTTTTTTTAATAATAATTACACTAATATATACGTGTAATAAACGGTTCGAAAGAGAATGATTTTAGAATAAACATTATATTATACACAAAGTTATAAAAGGTGACATAAAGTGACGAAGAGGTAATAAACTGATTACTGATTGAGAACTTAATAGTTGTTGTTGTTGTTGTTTGGGGTTTTGAGGCGTAAAACCCAGGGGTCATCAACGCCTACCAGAACTTAATAGTTATATTATTTAATCTAAATCATTTGTTTCCTAATAAAATGAATATACGTTTTATTAAAATCAACTCAAAATATTTTTAAAATTGAAGTATGGTTGATTGTTTTTGAATTGCTTTTAACAGTCAAGGTAAATGAAAGTCGTATGTTACCCGCACCAGATTTTTTTTTTAGTGATAAGATATTCAATTTCTTCAATTTACGTAAGGTATAATTACGGCAGGGCTATAATAAAGGAGGCAGGCTCCCTTTGCAGGGCTTTTCCCTCGTTACGCAAGAAGATATTCAGCGCCCGGGGTCCCTTCCCACCATTATACAATCCTCAGTGAATCCCTTTGTGCTTTAGGTAGATACCCGTCGTCGATATTGTTTAAATATAGTATAGTTATGCAAGACGTCTTCAGTATTATTAGAATTCTACAAAACAAGTTTTGATTAAATTCGTCTCGAAGAACTGGATGGTGGAATATTTATTAAAAGATTTCCCCTGATATCGCACAAGAAGAAGAATTGTTTTTAGGGCCAACAGCTGTTTTAAACAAATATTGTATCTTACAGCTTCCAATGTAGATGTTTAGTTGTTTTTCTGCTGCTCGCTCACCCCTTTATGGTGTAATATAGTATTATATATATATATATATATATATATATATATATATATATATATATATATATATATATATATATATATATATATATATATATATATAAAAAAAACATCTGTGGCACTACAACCCATAAAGAGTCTTGGGCTCAGTACATATAGAGATTCGTACTGTGTGAATGCCAACGGCCGTGCAATGATGTGATTCGGCCAAGATCACTCCTAACCGCCAGGTTTTTTCCCCCATTATTGGGTACCCACTTTATAGAGGCTGGGTCTGCCCCAGGAGGGTCTTCATACCCTAGGATCGCCACCGGGTCGAAATAACAGAATAAATAATTTATCGTCATAACCGGGATTCGAACCCGTAGCACAGTAGACTAGCTCCCTATCCACTAGACCACGCCGCTCCTCATAGTATTTTATATGTACACGAGTATATATAGAAGTTTTCTACTGTTCTTAGATTTTAGTCAATAAATAAACAATTTTATTTATGCAACGTTTATGTATGCCTTAACAGTGGAAGAAAAAAAGCAGAACATTAATATTTTTATACAATAATTAATATAATGATTTGGTATTTAATTATTTATGAATTAGGAGGATTTTTCTTAATTCGTTATTCGAAATCCAAGCATCATGAAACGTAAGTTCTAATATTTTATGTGTAAGTCATTTTAGTTTTTGGTCTTTTACAAAGGTTCATTATTAAAAATAATATAAGAGTAGTTACCATGCAATACGATTTGTTTTTGTTTTTTTTGTTTTGTTTTTTTCAACAACAATCTGTCCCAATTTTGACATCAATAATAGTGATGAAAGATAACATTCATACTACATTCATACAGTATTTACTTTAAACAGCAATAAAATTACAATAATATATATATATATATATATATATATATATATATATATATATATATATATATATATATATATATATATGTATATATATATATATATATATATATATATATATATATATATATATATATATAAGTTAAGGTCTGATAAGGTTGAGTATCAGCCTTAATTCCTACTAACCGGATGTAAACACCTTGAATGTATATATAGAGGATTATATGTATCAATAAATCAGTGTTTAACTAGTCATCAAGTGAGTTGTTATTGTGCCCCTTTTTCTTATTCTTTTTATGTTTTATATTGGCCAGCTCATAATTGGTGCCGAAACCCGGGAACTTTAGACAGTATATTTTTTTTCTTTCTATTATTATTTTCCGCGTCTGGAAATCTTCAGCTTTATTGTTATTTAATTTTTTTTTTCTCTCGCTTTCTCTCTCTCCGTTAAAATTGGTCTAAATAGTGATCATGGCGGAAAATGTTGTGTTAAGACCGGCAGTTCTGAACGTACCACCAACCGAACCAGCACCGGCGGCGGCAAATGTACTTCCGCCACTTCCGGAAGATTCGTTGGCACAGGTGCACAGAACGACATTAGAATGGATAAAAGTAAAAACCGCGACGGCCCAGGAGCTGAGAAAAGCCATATCCGACCTCGACAGATTCACCGGGGAGATTCATTTTTTAAAAGGGAGCGATCGTCTGATGGCCAGAATCATCTCCAAAATGTCTGAGAACTTATTAGATGGGGAGGATGCTGCAGCATTGAAGGCTGCGGTGGTCTGCAGGGTCAGGAGGAACATCTTGAATCATATCCAGGGGATGAAGAGACACCTTGGGATATCGTCAAGGAACGATTGAAGAAGGCCTATGGAGGGGGAAGATGGGCCCCCGAAGAAGATGCGTTCCACATGCTTAGAGAATCAAAAAAGCCGCGTCAGTCTAATGGCCAGTATGCGGGAGAACTGCTTACGAAGTTCAACCGCATAACCGAAAAAATGAGAGAGACTGCGAGTGTCGAGGAGGTCCATTTCAGAATGGATTTCCTGGCGATTATGTTGAAGGTGCAACTGGCGAAAGAGACCGGCAAACGGGAAGGGTTCCCGAGAGAGCGCTCGTTCATCGACTGTGCGCAAGAAATGATGGACGCCAGTGCCAGAGAGGAGGAATCCCGAATAGAGATAGAGGAACCAGGTTGGACGAGAGTTGCGTACAACCAACCAAGGAGCGCTCAGCCATGGAGAAGAAGAGAGAAAGAGTACCGGGAAGCTAGGAGAGACCGTCCCCAGCAAGGAGAGCGCCGGTCAGGTCAGGCGAGACCACGAAACAATGGACGGCGGGAGGATCGTAAGTGCCATGGGTGTGGCAAGATAGGACACCTAGTAGCCCAGTGTCCGCGCACTCGATGCTTTGAATGCGGAACGGAGGGACACCTGGCGAGACACTGTCCCCACATGTACCGGCGTCAGGATACACACCAGCCAGAACCGATGGAGATCAATGCGCAGGACGTTCGTCCAAGGAGGTTTATAAGAAGGTCAGTCGGATCAGCGAGTGGATCGTCTAGAGGATCCGAGACCACAGACACAGAGACGGATACAGATGTCCCTCTTCGAGGAGGCGGTCAGCGAAGCAGGAAGAGCGCGTGGAGGCGACAGGAAGCGTCGGCGCAGTCTGCCCGGGAAGAACTTTGAGGAGCGTACCAGCAGAGTGGCAGCCGCACGTTGGTGAGTTATCATGCGAGAGGCGGGAGCGGCGGTCTGTCTATTATCAACGTGGAGGGAGTCGCATGCCTGGTGGACAATGGGAGCTCGTGTACCATCGCCTGTAGAGAGGCATTAGAGAAGTGGAGCGGCGGAGAGAGGGCACTCCAGGTTCAGGTATGCCAATGTCAATTAATCACCCTAGGGGGCCCTGCAGTGTAGAGGGGGAAACCGAGATGGGTTTGCACATCTGGGGGTAACAAAGTGGCGGGTTAATAGTCCATGTAGTCACTAGGATGCCGAGGGATTATCGAGTCATTATAGGGAACGACTTGCTAGGCGTGGTGGGTGCGCGGATCCGTAATCGGGGAGGTCAGTGGGACATTAAAATTGGGGGGAAACAATACGCCTGTACACGCACAGCGGTAGAGGGTAAAACGCGCATAGGAGCGGTTAATCAGTTGGAGGATTGGAGGGCGTCGGTTCTAGAGGAATTTGACGACATCTTTTTTAAGGAGGGAGATGTTCTTGGCACAACTGGGAGGACGGTGCATGAAATTCCCCTTAAGCAAGAGTGCGTCACTTACGTTAAAGAACGGAGGTACCCGCAGGCTCTACGCAGGCATATTCGGGAGGAACTAGAGGAGTTACGAAGACAGGGTATTATAGTGGACAGCACTTCGCCATTTAATAGTCCGTTGTGGGCCGTAAAGAAAAAGTGTGCGCCGGGGGACACGAGGGAGAAATATCGTGTTGTCATAGACTACAGGAAGCTCAACGAGAACACAGTCGATGAAAAATATCCCATACCGCCCTTCGAGGACATTTTGGATCGGTTGGGGGGTGCGAACATTTTTAGTACCTTGGACTTGAAGGCGGGGTATCATCAGATACAAATGCACCCGCGTGACCAGCATAAGACCGCGTTCACCTTTGAACGGGGCCATTATGAGTTTACACGGATGCCGTTCGGCCTTAAGTTAGTTATGACCCCCGATATCGCGGACAAGGTGCGCCGGTGCATCGAACATCTCCAGCGCGAACCGGTACTCGCGTTCCCTGACTTCAACCAGATGTTCACGATCACGACGGATGCTAGCGAATACGCTCTGGGTGCGGTGCTTTCTCAGGACGGTGAACGGGGGGAGCGGCCCGTCGCGTACGCCAGTCGGCGCCTCACGGAGGCGGAGGCTCGTTATAGTGCCTTAGAGCGGGAACTTCTCAGGATTGTTTGGGCTGTCGAGCACTTCAGGCCTTATGTATTCGGGAGGCGATTTCGGGTTCAAACCGATCATCGCCCTATCCAATGGGTCGGGAAGCTCAAGGAATCGTCTGCGCGGGTTACGCGGTGGAAGGAGATCCTCGGACAATACAATATGGACGTCGTCTACAAGCTGGGTAAAGAAAATGTGGTCGCGGACTGGCTTTCTCGGGCGCTCATGGTGAATGCCGTGGAGGATCGGGGCGGGCCGTCGCGGGATGTCCGCCAGTTTTTGAGGGAATGGACCCCAGGGGAGGAGCACTCACCTCGGGTGGAAGAGGCTTCGCCGGCAGACGCGCCGTCGGGTGACGAGGGGTCGGATGAGGGGCGTCCAGTGGCAATGGAGGAGCTCGACTAGATCGTGAACGATAAGCTTAGGCAGATTATCTGGAAGACGAGGACTTCGGGGCTGCTGAAGTTGGACTTTCGTGACTATTTGGTCTCAACCCTCCGTCGGGGAGGACCAGATCTGTAGGGCGCTCGCGGATGCGTCGAAACCGGGTCAGACCCACCACTTGTACGTAGGTAACGCCGTGGTCTGGGAGCGTAATCAACGGTTTTGGCGGACAGAACGCATCGGGCTTGACCGGACGTTTATCCGCTGTTCATTGCTTGTGGAAACCATACGTGATGAGGAACGCAAACGAGAGGTGACACTCGCTTATCACCAAGGCAAGACGAACCACAGGAGGCTGACCGAAACGTTGCACGCGTTGCGCCGGCGGTATTACTGGCAAGGAATGAAGCGTACCATCCAGGAGCTTATCGGAAATTGTGATGTATGCATGCGTGCGAAATATGATAGGCATCCGCCCCGTGCGGTTCAGGAGGAGACCCCTACCGCGGCTGCTCCGCTCAGTGATCTCCAGGTCGATACCTTTACCTGGAAGGGATTTAGGTGGGTCACGGTGTTAGATCTCTTCAGCAAAGTTGCGATGGCGTATCCCGTCCAGGAACGTACGGCGGAGGCGGTGTTGCGAGCCCTCTGGATCTGGTTCCAGTTTTATGGGGTGCCCGACAGTATTTCCTCCGATAGATGGCGGGAATTTGACAATGTCAGTATCAGGGAGGAGATGAGGCTCTTGGGGGTCGTCTGGCATCATTAACACCCCGGGACATCCGAAGAGCCGCGGAGGTATCGAGAGGCTTCACAGCACCCTTAGCGACCACCTTAGGGTATTCCAGTTAGACAAAGGGCTGGAGGCGGACGTGGCGATGGAACGCGCGGTCGTCGCTTATAATCACTCCGTTCACTCAGTGACCGAATTCAATTCATTCGAGATCCTTTTTGGACTACAGGGTCGTCGGCGGGATTGTCGCGGTGCAACGGCGGGCGAGGGTGAAATCGTGAGCAACAGTCTTGCGCTGCGGAAACTCTGGCGTACGGTTCACGATCGCATTGAGCGGGAGAAACAGCGACGGGTCGCGCGCCATAATCTCGGGGTCCGGGATCTGAGGGGGCTCATCAAAATCGGTACGATAGTGTACCGTCGGGTGGGGACTAATCGGGGGAAGGAACTTCGGCGTTATGAGGGTCCCTTCCGCGTGGTTGTGATTAGGGAGCATAATATGGTCACTATTGAAAGCGTACGCGACCCCAAAAAGAGGCGTACGGTCAACCTTGAACAATTGAAACTTCCTCCGACAGACACATCCTAACCCTTTGGAGTGTCCTCAGTTTGGGCAGTTTGGAAGTTTTGGTGCTGTTTTTTTTTTATAGTGTTACTGTTCATTTTGTTCACAGTTTTTTCCTTTTTTTTTGTGGTGTTTCAGGAAGTTCTTGTTTTTCAGCGGTGTGACTTTTTGTACTTGTTTTCTATGAACTTCATTTCTTTTGCATTTTGTATTCATAATGAATCAATAAAATATTACAAAGTCTGATTACTGATATTAGTTAACAGAAAATAAACCAAAAGCATTTATACAGGACTGCCTTACTATTTCCTTTTCTTTTCTTCCGATTTTCATTCAAATAATTCATATGAAATTCTTAATTCCAGAACACCTTACATTTTATCTTTATCGTCAATAATAAGCGACTTATCTGGGAATCACATCTCATATAAGTTGTGGCTTGACCATAAAAGATAATTTTTTTAATTATTTTATTTAATTTTTTTTTGGGCTCTTTGTTTATCGGATCACGATACTCCGATTTTTCTCATGTCTTCATTAATAACCTATTTCTAGTTGAATTACATCTTTTATAATTTGTTACTTGAATATACATATGGATTTTTTTCTTGTTTATCGCGCTTTACCGATTCAAAAACTCCATGCATACTTTTCTTTATCGTTAAAAATAATAGAGGTATAAGCGTATTTATGTGTAAAATCTCAATTTTTTTCTTTTCTTTTTTTTCTTTTATTTAATTATTATCGGGGTTTTCCGATTAAAAACACTGATAATCTTTTTTTTATCTACAAAAATAACTGAGTTATTGAATTAAATCACTTTTAATTCGCCACCAATTTAAAACTAACCAGCTGGTATCAACGTCTAGATGTTAGGTTCATCGCTGCATGGACTAGTATTTTTGCAGCGAATTCTAAAAAAAATTGTTCTAGTAGTCTCGGAGAAATGTCAGGGAGGACGGCTGAGAAACCGATTTTTTTTTTATTATTCGTTATATAGATTCTACGCATCTTGAAACGTAAGCTCTCAAATTTTGAGGAGAGGGGGTAATTTTTTTTTTTTTTTTATTAGCTTATTCAAAAGGTTCATTATTGAAAATAGTAAAGAATCAAATAAATAAATAAATAAAATAAATAAATAAATAGAATAAAATAAAGAATAAAGAATAAAAGAAATAGTAAAGCATCTAAAACTAAAGTTAAGAATATAGCGTAAGGTTTAGATATGGAAAGTTACCAAGTGCACATTATATCATTTAGATAGGCTTACAGATGCTTCCTCCATTATGTTCCTTCGCTCCTAAATAATGGAGTCTCTACATTCTATTTTATCTTATCACTACTTCCACTGTGGTTTAGTAATATCATTCTTTAAATATACTGGTTTTTTTTTACGAACTATTTTTCTAGACGTTAAAAATATACATAATGGTGTAGCTGCTAGCATAACAGTCTTATATGCAAAATCTAGGATAGCCCTTGATTTTTTTTAACGAGTAAAATATCCTAGGTAAATGACGTCCTTTAGAAATGGCGATCCGAGGCTGTGTCAGGTACTCGTTAAGGATTCCGATCCTAATGAAACCTGGAGAGGCAAAATTCAGGGCTCACAAGGCAGAATCTTAGAGCTCCAGCAGAATTCAATCCAACAGAATCTTCAGAAGTTCCAAAACATTATACTAAGAAGATAGTGAGATCAAAAACTATGAAAAGAAAAAGTCGTATCAACTTCACAAGTTTTTCGATCTTCCATATTCACTTAATTATTTTTCAATACTGAATGAAATGTTTTTTTGTTTTTTTTTAAGCTTCTCTATGGCGAGAACATTCACTTTGCTAGAGAATTTCTAGAATTCACCAATAAAATCAGTCACGACAAATCCTCATTTGTCAAGGACCTAAGGTCAACATTTCAACAGTATAGATCAAAATTTGTTCAGGTTAAGGATTCTCGTTTGTCAAAATATGTGCGAAAAAAGAAAAACCGCTAAACTGAATTCCTTAAATAATCCAAGCGATAATAATGTGGCTTATTTTCGGTTAGTAAAGAATGAAACATCAAAACTCTTAAAAAATAAGAAAAGAGAGTATCTTAAAGGCAAAATAATAGAAATAGAAAAACACAGAAACGAAAATAACGTAAGAGAGATGTACAAAGGTATAAACAAATCGCGTAAAAGATTTGAACCTCTATTGAATGCGGTTAAAGATGCAAATAACAATATAATTGCGGATCCTTCTGAGATATTAAATAAATTTAAACAACACTTTGACGGCATCTTAAATACGGAAAATAATAATCAATCTCCTCTCTCTGAATATCAGAGCGCTGAACCATGGATAGACGCACCGAGTAAAGAGGAAGTCAAAATGGCGATAGGAAAATTAAAACGTTATAAGGCCGCAGGAAATGATAATATCACGAGTGAATTAATCAAGGCGTGAGGAGAAGCGGGCGTTTCCAAAATACATTTTTTAGTTAAAAAGATCTGGGAAACTGAAAAAATGCCCGAAGAATGGAAAGAATCAATACTTATTCCGATTCACAAAAAAGGACCGAGGTCGGATTGTAACAACTATCGTGGGATCTCTCTTCTCCCAGTATGCTATAAAATATTCTCGTCAATTCTAACTAGTCGAATCACGGAATACGCTGAGGAAATTATCGGAGATTACCAATGTGATTTTAGGCGGAATCGCTCGACTATTGACCAAATATTTTCCTTACGTCAAATATCAGAGAAAAAATTGGAATACAACGGTGTAGTCCATCAACTTTATATCGATTTTAAGTCAGAAGCTATATAACATTATGATTGAACAGGGAATACCTAGAAAGTTAGTAAACCTAGTAGAGATGTGTTTGTCGGAAACATTCCATAAAGTTAGAATCGGTCATAATTACTCCGAGAGATTTGAGGTGCGATCGGGTTTGAAACAGGATGACTCGCTTTCACCTGTGTTATTTAATATAGCTTTAGAATATGTCATAGAAAAGGTGATGTGTACTGAGGAAGGCTTAAATATGGGTGACAAGATTCCGGTTTTGGGGTATGCCGATGATCTGGTACTGCTAGGTGAAGACACGGAAACCATACAACTAAATACAAGTGTGTTAATAAAAACCGATAAAGAAATAGGACTCGAATTAAATACCGATAAGACGAAGTATATGATTAGTAGCAGAAACGGTGTCGATGTTGGTGATATTGATGTATCAGGTCATACTTTTGAACACGTAGAGAAATTCAAGTATTTAGGTTCAATTATAACTAGAAAAAATGAAATCCAAGAAGAAATAAAGTCCCGGTTAAAGGTGGGAAATGTGTGTTATTATTCAGTTGCTAAGTTACTTAGTTCGCGGCTTCTATCCAAAAACTTAAAGATTAGAATTTATAAAACTATTATTCTTCCAACGGTTCTTTACGGATGTGAAACGTGGCCGCTTACTTTAAAGGATGAACAACGGCTTAAGGTTTTCGAAAATAAGATATTGTGTAAAATATTTGGTCCAAAGAGAGATGAGCCCACTGGGGAGTTTAGAAGGTTGCATAACGCGGAATTGCGGAACTTGCATCCTGTGAATATAATTGAGCTGATTGCATCGCGGAGACTCAAATGGGCGAGTAAAGTTGTTGGGCTCGATGACGAGCGGATTCCGAGAAAGTTGGTATTTGCTGATCCGACTGGTAGGCGTCCGAAATGTAGGCCGAAGCGGAGATGGGAGGATTGCGTTAAGGATGATCTCGGGAGCTTGGGCTTGAATGGTGAGCATTAGACGAGTCTGTGTAGGCGCAATTTGGTGGTATCGGCATCGAACCTTCGGGTTCGCTAAGCCTATTATTATTATTATTATTATTTGTATTTCGCACTTTCTCAACATACGCTGGAAATTTTCACCTACCCGGACTCAAAGAGTCATGGGTTAGGCTCTAATTATGTTATATTTAAAAATTTTCTAACAGTGGCTGCTGTCCCTAGAAGGACTGCTCGCTGAACCTCCGCTAGAATCCTTACAGGTAGCTCTAGCTGTTGGATTGATTCTAGCGTACTCTCTGGAATCAGGCCATTGCAAGATAGTATAATTGGGTAAATCCCACAGCTCTCCAATCTATAGAGTTGCTTTAGCTCCTCTGCCAGCTCCTGGTATTTCCTTTTCTTTTCAGAAACCGTTTTTTGAAGATTGTCATCCGATGGGACGCCTATTTCAACAATCTGTGCCAATTTTCTATTTTTATCAATAACTAAAATGTCTGGCCGATTATTTAAAACTGTGTGGTCCGTAATGATTGGATGATCCCAGTAAATTTTAGTTTTGTGACCGGTAGTTATTGATAATGGGTTATATTTGTAATAGGGAGATTCGCTACTTAGGAGATTCATCTTTAATGCAATGGCTTGATGAACAATTTTTGCTGCATTGTTGTGTCTTTGGAGATACTCCTTACCGGCAAGAATTGGACAACCCGAGGTCACATGTTGTATGCTCTCAACACTTTTTTTGCATAAACGGCATAGGTCACTTATGTCCTCTCCGCAGATATGTCTTCTGTATGCTTTCGTGGCTATTGCTTGGTCCTGGATAGCAAACAGAAACCCTTCTGTTTTAGGAAAAAGATGACCATTCTTTAACCATGTTAGCGATGTCTGCACATCTATTCCTGTTTCGTTCAATGAATGATAAAATCGCCCATGCAATGGCTTATTTTTCCAAGTCTCTGTTAGAGAAGCATAATCAGTATCATTATTCGGGGTCGCTCTGTTGACTAGATTCAAAGCTGTATAATTTGCATCCAATGCTGTTATAGTCGAAAGAATCATAGAGTCATTATTAAACATATATCTTCGCAAATTATTTTCCTCTTCTCGGCATAACTTGAGAAGACTGGTCAATCCACGCCCACCAGATTTTCTGGGAAGGTACAACCTTGCAACTGAGGATTTTGGGTGTCTTTTCCTATTAAGCACCATCTGCACTCTAACCATGCGATCCAATCTTTCTAAGTCCGTCTTTGACCACTTCAGTAATCCAAATGAATAGGCTAAAGCTGGTACCGCCCACGTGTTTATGGCCTTTATTAAATTCCTTCCATTCAGATGAGATTTAAGTATCAACTTGATCCTGCATCTAAATTCGTCTTCGAAGAGTTTCTTTGAGTCGGCTTTGAACTTCAGCAGTTGATGCATACCTAGGTATTTGTATGAGTCAGTGTCTCTGAGTTGATTAATAATTATTTCATTAGATAGCTCCATATTGTCACCTGCTGTAATTTTTCCTTTCTTCACAGTAAGCACTCCACATTTTTCTGTACCTAGTTGCATGTTTATATCATCGCTGAATCCCTTTACTGCATTTAGAAGAATCCTCATTTCTTCTTCACTTCTTGCGTAAAGTTTAAGGTCGTCCATATAAAATGAATGCGATAGCTTCGCTCCGAACTTGAGTTGGTATCCTTTGCCTGTATCTTCCAGCAATCTGCTAAGAGGGTTAAGTGCAAGGCAGAACCATAGAGGACTAAGAGAGTCACCTTGAAATATACCTCTTTTTATAGGTATATATTTATCAGCATGTCCTGGTGTACATAGTGACACATTCCAATTCTTCATTAGACGTCCTAATAAGTCAATTATACCCTGATCCACTTTATAAATCCTCAATACTTCTAAAAGCCAATCATGAGGAACAGAATCAAACGCTTTACGGTAGTCTATCCATGCTACAGTAAGGTTACGAGATTTTTTAGCTACTTGTGCAGCAATGAAAGAATCTACAATCTACAATTATTATTATTATTATTATTATTATTAAGGATTCACGTAAATTCTTCATACATCAGGACCTGCCGAATGCTTCTCACGTTTTAGTCAGGGATGACACAATACGGAAACCACTATGTAATAAGCAGCCCTACCATGGCCCTTTTCGAGTTGTCAGAAGAAATACTAAATAAATATTACACCATAAATCGGCATGGAAAAGAAGAAGACATATGAATTGATAGGCTGAAACCAGCGTTCATTTAATTGTACAGGCGTCAAATTGTTTTTAAATATTTTAGTTAATAAACAATAATTTTTACTACATTTACCAATGACTTTCACTCACCTGTATATGAAATATATGGTAAGGGAAGGTATTGTGAGCGTGAAAATTTTCGACTTCTAGTTTTCAACGGAAATACACGTTTTAGGGTCTCCTCAGTCCAAATTACCAATTCCTACAAAAAAGTGTGTGTGTCCGTGTGTTTGCGGTTAGTCCAGCACAAAAACGAAAATAAAATTTCATATTTGAGACAACTATACGCCCGAGATATTACAGCAGTTTTTTCATCAAAATCGGCTAACTAGAAGGGGTAAAAGTCGTGTGTTGCCTGCACTGGATTTTTTTTTGTAAGCTATTAGTTAATTATAGCTGACACAACATTTATCGTTTTTATATGATATTATGATAACAGGCAATGCTTTTTTGTTTGCAATGCAACTGATATAGTTGCCATGATTAGGAGTGCCAGGATAAGATGGGACATGTAGAGAGAATGGAAAGAAAGCAGACTGTCAGAAATGATGATGAAGGAACACCCTGGTGTAAGAAGGCGCAGGGAGAGACCCAGATATCGTTGGCTGCAGGATGTAGAGGAGTATCTCCGGTCGTTGTGTGTCAGCGGATGGAGAAGGGCAGCCGAAGACAGGTCAGAGTGGAGGAGGATAACTGAGGAGACCAAGGTTAATACGAAGACCATAGCGCTGTTAGATAAATAGATAGGAACGTTAATTAAGCGTGTATATAATTAACCATAGTACATAGTGTATGCTTTGTAGAATGATGTAAGTAGTGAATTTTCTTTTTCCCTTCTTATTTAGATTTACTGAGGTTTTGTTTCCCAAAAAAAAAAACGTGGAAGATAAAATTATAAAATTAGCTAATAATTGCTAGTCAGGATGAATTTCTTAATATTATTAATGCTACTTCATAGAAATGTATTCTTCGAGAAGAATGCAAAATAATGCGTGTGTTATATTATTTCCCCTTATCTAAATATGAGTACATAGTAAGGAAAAGTTAGGCGATTGTGAAAATTTTCTAATTCCAGTTCTCAACAGAAATACACGTTTTAGGGTCAACTGAGTCCAAATAACCGTTCTGTATACCGTGTGTGTGTTATAACCATATCATATTTTTGGCATGGATGAACAACGGAAAAATATTTAATTTAAACAAATTCAATATCCAACGAAAGTAGAAAAGAGCAATAATACTTTGCTATCCAATTTTTGTGTTTTCGAACATAAAAATATTTATTTAATTACAGTTTTAGGTGCCATGTACAACTACAAAGTTCAGGGGCCTCGTGGTCATAAATAATTTAGACCGAACATAAAAATAGTAATATAAATGAGATGTAGTAGCAAAATAAACTGTTGGAAATATTCATAATATTTCAAATACAAACAAATATTTTTCTATACACACAATTGTAAAAGTTAAAGGTGAGTGATGAAAAGCAGATGAAATTTATTGAATGTCGTAGATAATAATATAATAGATTATTTAATAAAACTATAACTTTATTAGGAATCATGAAATATGTCATAAAATCGATTTGTTATATATTTGATTATCAACTGTTATAATTAGAAAAATTGAAAGACCCAGCGTTCTGAACATTGATGCATCAAAATATGGAAACTCCGCTGTAGAATGTAGTTACAACAAGAATAAAAAAATTGCTTTTATTGTTTTTAAAATAAAAACTAAACTTAGAAAATTCGAGTTGAAAATCCAACAAAATATTCAGAAATATAGTCTATTTAAGTATGAAACAAGATAGACTATTAAAATTTAACAATCATTGCATTTCAAAATCATTTAAGTCAAGACAATGATCAGACAAAAACACCTTCCACCAACCCTAAATCTATATTTCAGATTTAAACTTCTGAATTGCAAGGGTGCTATCAGACCTTCTCTTCTATGCGATGCCCCGTCACTACTCCATTAGTCAGAAAATGGAAGAAAGGTGTTTCAGCAATTCCAAATGGAATATTAAAGAAAATTGCCTGATGGAATGTTTTGAAAATATAAATAGGCGAAAAAATTTAAAAAAATTATTCGATGTTCCAAGGTAAGGTTGGGGTCAGATGCAATCCTAGAGTATCCTTTTTGTAACTAGCAATCGACAATAGCTTTGAAGACACTGCACTTTATTCTTCTTCCAATGGCGCGACAGGCCGAATCTCTTAAAATATTACACTGACGTTTCTCGGTGCATTTGATAGAGTAGGGTCATCACTCCCTACGCCTAATTTTGTGAGGTACCACCGCTTTGCTCACGGGTCTCACATAAATACAGGAAAAAGGACAGAGGGATTCGAACTCACAACCTTTGACTTGGGAGACTAGCGCGCTAGCCACTCAGCCACGGGCTCCCTCTCACCCCTCCAAAAAAATATTCTATGTCCCAAATACTGAAGAGTTAATTTAACACTTCTAAGGTAAGGTTAGGGTTAGATGCGACCCCAGTTTTTTTTTTGTATATAGCAATCGGCAATAGCATTGAAGATACTGCACATTAGGTGCCCTATGAGTCATTCTCAATTTCCATTTTACCGGAGCGGGTTTTTCAACTAGTAACTTTCTGGTAACAATTATCTTACAATTAACTTCGTTCACTCTCTGTGCGGATCGTATACGATTCAACTTACTCGGTATGTTACAAATTTATATCTGATTTATACATGAAATTCCTTATTTATTAGTTAAATTATTTTCAATTGAATCTTACAACTATATTTAACTGTTCTGATCTTAAATATTTGAACTACTATGGAGAAAAAAACTTTTATTTTTAACATCAAAAGAGTCTTTGGAAGAAATGCAACGTCAAGAGGAATCCAGCAATGAGTTTTTTTTTTCTATCTGATGAGTTGAATTCCGAAGACGAAGGTTGCGTTGTGATAAATGATGATAACCTGAAAGATAGTTTTTCTTCAGTGCAAAGTGAAAGTGAATATTATTTACATCCCAATTACAAATTCAGGGATAGGTTTTCACAAATTTTGTTGTTAATATACCTATTGTTTTAACTGTTTTAATGAATTTTAGTTATTATTGGGTTATTTCACATGAAATGTTCGTTTTCTAGGTAAAGGATTTTTATTAAAAATACGATATGAAAACAAGATGATTTTATTCGAGGTATTTACCTTCTTTTTCTACACATTTTTTCAAACGTGACACCAACTTTTTTATCCCCGAACCGAAAAACTCTGAGCTTAGAAGTGAAACAAAATCTGAAAACGCACTTTTCACTTGATCATCATTATCAAAAAGTTTTCCTTTGACAAAGTTGTCTCAGTTCCTGAACAGGTGGTAATTTGTTGGAGACAAGTCGGGAGAATATGGTGGGTGCAGAAGAACTTCGTAGCCCAGTTCTTTCAATTTTTGCACGGTATGTTTTGAAACATGCCGCTCAGTGAGATCATTAGGCGCCCATGTATCGAGTACTTCCCTTACACTTTAAATGTCTGGAAACGGTAGATGCACTTGCATTTAGTTGTTCTGAGAGTCCTTTAACTGTTTGGTAGGGGTTTTGAGGACATCGTTATCTATTACGGACGGAGGTCTTCCTCGGGGCAAGTTTTCAAAGTCGGTATCCCCCGCTGAAAACTCAGCAAACCAACGGCGAATGGTTCGTTCATTAACACTTCCTTCCCCAAACTCCTTGCAAATATTTCTAGCGGCCTCAGCTGCTGAATGGCCGAGTTTAAACTAGTACTAAAGTATTACTCGAAAATCGCGCGTTTCCATGTTCATATTTGGAGGTATCCTAAAAAGTGGGTAATTAATTGGGAAGCTAATGTTTATAATACAAAGGTAGAGAATTAGTAACTGTTTACTTTAAATATGTAAACATTCGCAAGAAAACCACAGAGACCTGCAAAATCCTTTATGTATTTCAGAAACTATAAAAACGGACATTTCATGTGAAACAACCCAATATATTACCTCAAAGAAAGTTGTTTAGCCTTTATATTTTGTTTTATTTCTTAGCTGTTAGACATTATTTGTTCCTATGCAATATTAATTAATTTATCAACAGTTACATAAATCCAAATGCTTATTTTTCTGTTATTGGTTGTTGTTTTGATTTGTTTGTTGTTGTTTTTTTTTTAATTGTTATTTTCTTGTATATATTCGAATTTATTTATTTCCGATTTTATGTAATTTGACTTTATTATCATTATTCTGTATATATTGTATGAATGTGTACTACATCTCTATTACTAATGTTCATTATGTAACAAACTGTAATATTTCTCAATAAAAAAAAAAAAAAAAAAAAAAAAAATTTTCTGTTATTAACTATTAATTTGGTTTATATTAAATAATATGCAATACTATTAAAACAGGAGATAGTTTAAAGGTGATAGTTTCATTGGCTTTGTAACTTCTAATAACAACGAAGAATATCCAATTTTTATGTGACTAGTGAAATAACGAAAATGAATATCTTTAATCGGGAATTTTTTTAAATATATTTTACTCAGATAATGAAATAGTAATTATTCAAGGACTGACTATTTTTCTAATATGCTGCTTGACCGAGACGCCTCTAAGGCCATGAATAGCTGGAGTTAAATTGAACCAATCAGGGAATTGAGTTCTAATAGACACTAGTCGGAGATATTGGTCGCAGAGCACGCTTTGCAGTAACCTCACGAACTGTGTTTTCGACCATATGCATTTAATATATAGCAAATAAAAATATAAATAAAAACTTAGGAAGAATCAAGAGTGTAGCTTATATTCATAATTTTATTTAATTAAATGTATTTATTTAAGGAAAACCACAATATCATACCTCATTCTATTTTTTTAAATTTTATTTCATTTTACAACAACCAAAAACAGGAAAAGGTCAATTATCTTAATCTCAAGCATGAATCGCACAGTACTTGTAAACATAATATAAATGATTAAATTATAACTCAAAGGCAACAGGTAACAAATAGTAATATAATTATAATAAACAGATAAAACTGCACATTAAACAACTGGTAACAAAAACAATTAAGTATATCAAGAAACGAAGAATATGAACACAAAGAGAAAATAAAAAAAATAAAATAAAGCTATCTCCAATTACTTTTTTTGTTAATCGAGCCAATAAAACAAATATTAAGTTAAATAATTAAACATCGACGTTACGACGTACAATGGACACGGCGAAATTTTTCTTTACATATGCATTTCTGAGGAAATATATAAATATGCTCAAAATAATGAAATTTATTACATTAAATTCACATCACTTGAAGTTACTATTAATTTTAAAGTTTTTTTTAAATAACAATGTTTAGTAATAATATTTATATTAATATAACGTATAATATATTTCAAAACACTGATGAATACATAATCCTACATTACATGTTTTACAATCGTAATATTTCTTGTAACTTTCTCTTATAACTTTTTGCACACACTACTTTACGTACTTACGTACGTTCTGTTTACCAGAGAACCTAGGAGAGAAAGGTACACACAAGTCCAGCCGATACACCCAAACATTTGCCCTTGTAAACAACTAGCGGCGATAGACAAGAGTGTTACTAACTAGGATAGTTGATGGTAGAGTAAAGAGAAGGACGGTACACTGACCGCTGTTGGTTCGCCACAGATAGAGTTCTTCCATTAACTACAATGTCCTCTTCTTCTCATCCTAACTACTATCACTAAATATCCTATTTACTAGCTATTTATATTTTTTTAATTATTTATTAGTGCATTTATTTTTTTATTGTATTTACTGTACATATGGAATGAATTACTTCTTATATTGCCCTAGACTATGGCATATTGTATTATTCCTCAATAAAGAAAAAAAGAAAAAAAAAAAAAAAAAAAAATATATATATATATAATTATATATATATAAATATATATATATATATATATATATATATATAAAGTGCAATAGAAGTAGAATATTTTGACATATGAGGCATGAGGAGGAACTGTACTCAGCAGCTCACCATCTCTCATGTAATTTACTTGAAAGTGGTAAGTCTAGTTTGAAAGCGATAAATTGCATACAACAGAAAAAAAAATCCCCAATAATCAAATAAGGGAAAGAGTGGAGGCCGAGCTTACCATTCTCGAAGAAATTAGTAGAATAAGGCTGATGTGGTATGGGTACGTTATGAGAATGGATGAAGCACGTTGGCCTCTTCGATTGATTGAATACTGCCCACCCAAGAGGAGAAAACGGGAAAGACCTCGGAAAAGATGGTAAGAAGAGGTAATGGAGGATATGGCAGCCAGAGGTCTGACTGAGGACTACTGGAATGATCGAGATTATTGAAGAGACAGAGTACTGAGAACCAGGATGTGATATTGCAGAAAACCGGAGAAAAAAAAATGAATAAAATAAAATAAAAATAAAACATTTCATATTTTAGAAGTGTGTAGGCCTTAAATTTAATCAACTTTTCGAACATTTTTACCATTTCCACAAAAAAAGCTTTAACGATTTTGTTAAAAATCGTTATATCGGTTTAAAATTCAATCGTGTAAATTTCATTCTGATTTACATATTCTGACAGGGCTTAAATTTTGATATGTTAGATTTTCTTCTTCTAAAGTACTTTATCGGATGCTATATCCGGGAGCTGATGCTTCGTGCGCTCGCTCACAGATGGCTCTAGCGGCTGCTAATCAAGCTACCGGCCGAATATAAGAAGATCCTATGTTTAATAATATTGTATATTGTAAATCATTTATGCCTAGAGACACTAGTCTGGTAGAAAATCTCCCACCAACAATTATTAACATGGTGTAGCTCCTATAAGGAATCCTATTCGCTGTTGATGTGCTTCTACCTCATTGAGGGTTCCCATCCTAACCAGCCGCCTTTGTTAATTGGCAGGTGCGTGTTCGCCCTATAACGGGCAGGGTAGCCTGTTTCCTGGTACGTGCTTCTACCACGGCGTGCACCACCTTCCGTCTTACTCTCTTCGTTGCATGAACACGCGATTGTCGAGGCCTTCTGTGACCTAATCTCATCCATAATAGCAACCATATCTCGATAGTACCTAGAATTTTGTAGATTTAAAAAAAAAATAACCATACCATCTTGTTAGGATTGATGAAAAAAACAAACGGGTAAATATACGATTAAACGGATCTGATAATAAATCAAAGAATAAAAGAGCGAAAATATTGTTTTGTTTTTTACATAATAATAGTGCATAGTATACCGTTAAAAGGATAAGATTTTAGAAAGAATTTAATCATTGATTACTGTAGGCTTTGATAAAGAGTCCCTTGTTCGTTGTCTTTTCGTGAATGTTTCAGAGGATAGCAATTTGTTAGTAATGTATCGAGGTTCTTTTGTTATATATCAAGAAAATCGAATTAATTTATTCTGAAAAAAATTGAGGTTTTGAGAATCTATTTAGCTACACAGTATATATCTCTGAGGAGGATGATCATATGGGTTACATAGCAATAAATTAAATTTAGTTATTACAAGAAACATTTAAAGAGAAGAAGAAAAAAGCATATTCCTTCATTAAATTTTAGTATAAAATCACGCAGAAATGTACTTAACAATTCCTAGTTCACCGTAAATTATTAATTAACGTAAACTTCGCTGCGAAATTTATCTTCTAGCCATCCTCACACTTTTTAATAAGACAGATCGCTTATGGATTCCATGTTGTTAAGACCTGTAATTGTATCTGTTTAGTCACGTGTGTCCACTTTTACAGGTTTATTTATTTTTTTTTTTACTTGGATTTCTTCGGTGGTTTAAACTTTCGAAATTGGTCAGAGGTCAGTCGTCAAATTTCCTAATCACAATTAATGTCCAGAAAGGCGATTTAAGAAAGGACAGAGCACATTTGTACATAGCAATGAAAACAAAAAATCTCGAACCAGACGATGTCCGCTTCCTTAGTGGATTGAGCGACGTGCAGAGCTCTGAGCTTTTTGAAATCAGGGAAACGAACGATTTTTCGACAGGGGAAAAGAAAGTTGGTGAGTGGACTTCTGTTTTTATTTATTTAATTTTTTTTGCTTGTTTCACACCTTATACAGTCAATATTTTGTTTGTTATTATTATTTCTTTTTGTCTTTTATGTTTAGTAAAATACCCTACAATGGCTTTCCTTCGTCCTGGAAGCGTGAGTGCCTGCTTCGTTACTTGATCCGCAAGCTCGTTAACGGTAATCCTCACGTGGCTTGGTTCTCATACGTAGCTTACCGACTAGTAAAGGTCTTGCATTGCTGCTATTGGGTCGATACGTAACTGATGCAGGTTTTTAATATTCATTTAAAATAAGCGAAATCATCACTCTTACGAGATATATTTAATCTAATTTCCATTAGAATTAAAGAACTTTTGCCAATATGGGTCTTTTTTACATTAGTGCTGCCAGTTACTTATTATAACCAAATTATTATTTTAAACGTAATCATCATTCTTCTTGTTTGTTTTTACTTTCACTTACTATATATAGTAAGGGAAAGTATTGCGATAGCGAAAATTTTCGAATTCCAGTTTTCAACAGAAATACACATTTTAGGGCCCCCTGAGTCCAAATAACCAAGTCCTAAAATAAGGTGTGTGTGTGGTAACTCCCGGGCGAAAACGGGAAGTCCTATGAAACTGAAATTTATCATATTTAAGACAACTATGCTCCCGAGATGTTACAAAAACTTCTTCATCAAATTCAGCTGACCAGAAGAGCCACTTTATACGATGCATATTGCACCTTTTTATAATTTTCTCAGAAACGGTGCCGACGATGTTGATTAAACTCGCTATATCGATGTAAAATTCAATAAGCTTTAATATGATGTAGGTTTTTTTCTGATTAAAATAGTTTGACAGGGCTTAAATGTAGATATCTAATTTTTTTCCCTCTAAAGTACCTTTAATTTGGTTGATTCAATACAAATATTTTTATTATATTGTTACCACTGATGAAAAACAGGTAAATATATAAATTGAATGAATTCGCCCCTCAAGAAAAAGGAAAAAATTGAAAACATATTTGTTAAATGCAATTTTTTGTTTTTTAACTTAAGAACAGTACTATGCATGTATAATATACCGCTGGAAAACTAAAGATTTTAGAAAAAATATTATCACATACACAAGGTTTTAAAAGTTAATAGAGAGTGGTGAAAAGCCGATAAAACTAAGTGATTATTTTAGATAATAATAGAATAGATTTTTTAATAAAACACATGTTTCTATATAAATTCTATTTAACTAATTCTTTAATAGTTTCAATCATTTTTATCTCTTTATTCTTAAATCGATCATAAAAACGGAGGTAATTGAAATTCGTGTGTTGCCCGCACCAGATTTTTTTCTTTTGTTTTAACCATATGACACCTACCAGTTCCATTAAGAGGGCTAGTCTCTGTGTGCATGATGCATAAAGTGTTGTATTAAAGAAAAAATGTCTTACATTTGCCAAAAACAACGATCGTTTTGGATTGCTGGAAGGCATAAAAGGTTAGATGAAACATTAACTTCTTTGAACTACGTGCACCTAACAGTGAACCATTCAACAAAATATTTAAACCCAATAACTGGAGCCAACAAACAAACATCTCTTTGGGCATAAGAAAAAGCGAAGGAGAAAGAGAAAAGAGTATGTCACGAGGAAGGATCTCATACATTCTTATTTTTACGAGTTTTTATGGAGACAAATGAACAGTAACATACATTTATTTCAACTAATATTTGAAGACATGGCTGATTGTAATTTCACTTACCTATATATGAAATGTGTAGTGGGAGGAAGTATTTTGATTGTGAAAAATTTCAAATTCCATTTTTCACAGGGAAAAACACGTTTTAGGGTCTCCTGAGTCCAAATAACTAAGTCCATCCTGAAGGTTTGTATGTGTGTTTTTGTGTGATAAGTCTAGCGCAAAAATGAAAAGAAACTGAAATTTTATATGAAAGACAACTATAAGCCCGAAATGTTATAGCCACTTTTTCATCAAAATCAGCTTACCAGAAAAGCCATTTTATACCATGTATTTTGTACCGGTCATTAGTTTGTACCACTAATAAGCAACAGTTATTATAATTGTAGGCCGCGTATCGGCCTAAATTGTGGGCCTTCATTAGGACTAAGAAAAACAACATAACAAACAATGCCATTAGAAAATTAATAAAAGTTATGTACAATAACATGATGACAGTAATACAATATACGAGGCATGTTTTTTAAGTAAGTACCGTTTTGGAATTTTAAAAAAACGTGCAAAGATATCGCAATAATTCTATTTTTACATGAAAGCCTGTACCTTAATCCACTTTTATACATGATTTCCATGAATTTTGAGGCACTTGTCATAACGCGGCACCAGTTTTGGAATACCTCCCTCAAAAAATTCTGCCACCTTTCTCGGCGTTCTCGGTCACAATGCGATACAAAACACTACGAGAATATTGATGAAAGCTGTCGGACAATGATTAAATTGTAAAGCGTCTGTTTTCTCTCACCTTTTCGTCCACTTTCTGCACCAAATCTTCATTAACGACCGAAGGACGCCCACTCCGTTCTTCATCATGCACATTTGTGCGGACATATTTAAATGCTCTCACCCATTTCCTTACCATTCCATCACTCATAATGTTTTGTCCGTTAACTTCAACGATCTCACGATGAATATCGATCGGTTTTACGCCTTTAGAACTAAGGTTAACATATCAGGCGGCAGAAATTTTTGAGGAGGGTATTCAAAAACTGGTGCCGCTTTATAAAAAGTGCCTCAAAATTCATGGAAATTATGTAGAAAAGTAGATTGAAGTACAGGCTTTCATGTAAATTTAAAATTATTGCGATATCTGTGCAGGTCTTTTTTTAATTCCGAAACGGTACTTACTTGAAAAACATGCCTCGTAGAAATAAACATAAAATTTACATAAAGTTATAATAAGATGACATTAATAAAATTTGAAAGCAAACATAAAATTAAGATGATAATATTTGCATCCTTCTGTCAAGCTCAGAAAATGCCTACCCTCTTTACATCTCAGTCACAGCAATCCTTATGATGTCCTAATTATTTTCTTCTCCGCGAACAACTGACATCTTTCACTATTTCTCATCATTACATCCTTGTTTCCTTCAGTCTCGAAAGCTTGTTTACCAATATTCCTATGGTATAAAGCCCTCAGTATAATTGAAGATAATCCATTATAATGTCTAAAAGATACGGTTTCTTGTTAATCTTCTTAAACGCTGCGGGTATATATTAAGCAATCTTTAGCCATATGGCATATTGTGTGATATTATAACATAACATTAGATACACTAAATATTAAACATATTAGAGTAAAACATCAAGATCTCCCTCTTAACTACAAGAAATTCACATTTGTTGCACAAAATAGTTAGCGACACTTGTGATTTCAACTAAAGCGGCAACATGTTCTCAAACTTGTTTATCACAAAAGGGTTGGAACTCCTCCTTTTGTCTAGCGTAGAAGATTAAGACGGAGTACTAGTTTAATTCTCAAAGCACTTACAAACATCTCTCAAAATACATTTTCCTCGTTGAAATACATTAGGTGATGTACTTCCATCGAGGAAAATGTGGAAAATAATTTTGAAATCTGAATACCTTTCATTTCACAAATTCATTCAACTGAAAAATACTGAAGAGTTGTTTGGAATTCCTGAACTACCAATACAAACATAGTAAGGTTTATTAGTGTAAGATTCGATTTTATTAACATTTTGACAATTATATACAACTAAGAATTATGGTTTATTCTGTATTGGAGGAATGATAATTGGTTTGCGCAAGACTTAAATTTTATTTAATTTCATCTTGAAATGAAGTTTTAAATAAAATTAAACTTCGAAAAAAGAACTAAATCATTTTTATGAAAACGTTTATTTTGCACTTAATAATAAAACAATAGATATAATTTATTACAAAAATCAGTGAGTTTAAACCCATTTATTCTCTCCGCATTACATTTTATACCAACAGTTATTATTCTTATAAGTTGGAAAAAAAGTGGATAACCTGAAAAATATATTTTTTTAACTTTTTTCTCATGCTGTTAGTGATTAAATTCATCTCTATTTCATATTTACAAATTTCTTATAAACGGTGACAAGCAAAACTTTTTAATTAACTCTAATGAAGAAATGTGTTCCTTTAGATGAAGAAACTATAAACATTTGTGTTATAGACAATCCGCATACCACTGCCTGTATGTGTCTGACTGTCACAAATTCTAAAGAGGATTAAATATACATGAAATGAAACTCATTTACTTTTACATTCACTTACCTATATATGAAGTATATAGTAAGGGAAAGTTTTGCGATCGTGAAAATTATCGAATTCCTGTTTAAAACGGAAGTAGTCCCCTGAGTCCAAATAACCAAGTCCCGAAAAAAGGTCTGTGTGTGGTAATTCCCGCGCGTAAACAAAAAGTCCTATGAAACTGAAATTTCATATTCAAGATAACTATACTCCCGAGATGTTACAAAATCTTTTTCATCAAAATCAGCCTACCAGAAAATCCACTTTATACTATACATTTTGCACCTTTTTACGATTTTTTTCAAAAACGCCTCAAATGATTTTGATTTAAGTTCGCTATGTCGGTGTAAAACTTAACAGGATTTAACATCATGTAGTTATTTTTATTGTTAGTTTATTCTAGCGGAAAAAGTTTCCGTAACATCTACGGTGTCTTAAATAATAACTACTTTTTTAAATAATAATTTTCTAATTTGCCTTTTTCTTTACGAGCTAGACTTGACACGGTTTTATTTATATATAAAAGATACAAAGATTTTTCAAAAGATAATATAGTTTTAAATGCATAGCTTGGTTTTCGATGGACACATATATGATAAACTTAACTCCAAAAAATCTGGTGTGGGCAACACACGACTTTCACTTACCTCCATTTTTAAAATCAATGAAAGAATTTTCAAATACAGTTAGAGATAAAAATACGTGAAACTAATAAGAAATTAATCAAATTGAATTTATATAGAAACATGCGTTTTATTAAAAAATCTATTATATTGTTATCTTAAATAATCAGTTAGTTTTATCTTCTTTTCATCACTCTCTATTAACTTCTAAAAGCTTGTGTATGAGATGATATTTTTTCTAAAATCTTTAGCTTTCCAACGGTATATCATACATGTATATTACTGCTCTTATGTTAAAAAACGAAAAATTGCATTAAAAAAATATTTTTTCTGTTTTCTCCTTTAGTTGGGTATCGAATTTATTCAATTTATATATTTACCAGTTTTTCATCAGCGTTAACAAGATAATCTAGTTATTATTATTGTATCTACAAAATTAAAGGTACTTTAGGGGAAGAAAATTTAAATATCGGCATTTAAGCCATGTCAGACCATTTTTATCTAAATAAAACCTACATGATATTAAAGCCCATTAAATTTTACATCGATATAGCGAGTTTAATCAAAATCGTCGGAACCGTTTTTGATAAAATCGAAAAAATGTGCAAAATGCATGGTATAAAGTGCCTCTTCTGGTAGGCTCATTTTGATGAAAAAAGTTTTGTCACGTCTCGAGCGTGTAGTTGTCTTAAATATGAAATTTCAGTTTCATAGGACTTACCGTTTCCGCCCGAGAGTTATCACACACACACAGACCTTTTTGCGGGACTTGATTATTTGGAATCAGGGGACCCTAAAACGTGTATTTCCGTTGAAAACCAGAATTCGAAAAATTTCACGATCGCAATACTTCCCCTTACTATATATAGTAAGTGAAAGTAAAAAGAATATAAGTCATCGCTGACATTTAATTTTGTCACTTCAGGTTTCCGGATGTGTATACACCCTTCTAGCTGTCATTGGTAGTCTGGAACTTGGTAGAGATATTGTGATAATTGAGTTTTAATATTGATTTTGAAAGGAGAGGTATCAATATTTTTTTTATTTTTTTTTTTTTTTTTAATGATATACAAATCTAGTGGTGCAAATATTACAAACAGAAAAACTCATATATAATCCACCAAGAAGACTGAAACGCCTCTGGAGGAGAGTTCTAGTACTTGAATGTTTCTTCCCCATATACATCGTGAATAGGATGTTTACCAGCGTTGAACAAATATAAACCCCAAGACATTTGTATAATTTCTTTTAATAAATAACTAACTATTTTTTTAATTTTACATTTTCTTAGGTTTTCCTTATTCAATAGCCAACTTACCTATTGATTGTCACATTTATATAAAAGCATAATGCCCGTGCTGGAAGTTTAAGTTTTTAATGAAAAACACTGTTGCGTTGTTTATTTTTAATTGAAAAATAGAATCAACAAACTATGATTCGTTACCTATAATTGAAGCAATTATGGAATTCGTTTATTAAAACTGAAAGTTCCATTGAAAAAAGTTAATTAAGAATAATTGAGTCCAATTATTTTGTATGCACGTACAATTATTACTGCTCGTTATTCTAAAATTAATTAAGGAACTTATGAACGTTCACTTGATTCCGATTATTAAATAGTTCTGATTTAATTCCGTAACGAATAATTAATTAATAGTTTCAAATGATTTAAGTTTTATAAATGACTCTCCTTTACCAATTAAAGAGTAAAGTAACTGATTTTTGTTTTAAAAATATTGAAATCTATTAATGATGAAGCTAGCGTATTGACTCACATTGCAAGTTTTCATAAGAGCAAAAAAATGAACAAGATACAATATAAATTTATGAATAGAGAAACACGTGAAGTCAAGACTTAAAGAGATGGTGAATAATGGTAATCAATAAAAAAATAAAAACAAATAATGAAATTATATTAATTACTATGTATTACATAAATAATTTTATTGTATTGGGTTTTTTCACATGAAATGTCCGTTGTTGTAGTTTCTGAAATACATAAAAGATTTTGCAATTCTCTGTTGTTTTCTTCCGAATGTTTACATATTTAAAGTAAACTGTTATTAATCCTCTAACTTTTTATTATAAACATTAGCTCCTAATCAATTATCCACTTTATAGTATACCTCAAAATATGAACATGGAAACACGCGATTTTCAAGTTATATTTTTGTACGAGTTTAAACTCGGGCATTCAGCAGCTGAGGCCGCTAGAAATATTAGCAAGGCGTTTGGGGAAGGGAGTATTAATGAACGGACCATTCGCCGTTGGTTTACTAAGTTTTCAGCTGGGGATACCGACTTGAAAAATTTGCCCCGATGAAGACCTCCGTCCGTAATAGACAACGATGTCATCAAACATACAGTACAAGGAAACCCCTCATGATCTCACTGAGCGGCAGCAAGACCCCATGTTTCAAAACATACCGTGCAAAAATTGAAAGAACTGGGCTACGAAGTTCTTCCGCACCCTATTCTCCCGACTTTTCTCCAACAGATTACCGTCTGTTCAGGAATTTAGACAACTTCGTCTAAGGAAAACTTTTTGAAAATTATGATCAAGTGAAAAGTGCGTTTTCAGATTTAGTTTCACATCAAAGCTCAGAGTTTTTAGTTCGGGGATGAAAAAGTTGGTGTCACGTTGGGAAAAATGTGTAGAAAAAGAAGGTAAATACTTCGAATAAAATTATCTTGTTTTCATACCGTATTTTTAATAAAAATCCTTTACCTTGAAAACAGAATTTCATGTGACACAACCCAATAGTACTATAAAATATTGATTGATTATCATTATACAATTCAATCAAACATATCTTATTCAATAATACGATATATGAATACTCTCGGTAAGATCTGTTATGACTCTCATTAATTAAATCTCATATTTTTCAATATTTAATGGTACGCCTGGACTTGCATTCTTTGAAAGGGAAGTGCATTTACAGTAACTTTGCTAATATATTATTTAATTCGGATCTGAACAAATAAGTTTACTTCACGAAGCCGAAGGTGTATCAGCGGCTTACGGTCAGTGAAGGTAAGCAGGACTTAAGCACTTGACAAGTCCATCCAAGTCTGACCTCTAACTTCTCCGGTACTTATACTGGAGCAGACTTAGTCGTTTACTCCGAGAAACTCGACGATAGTTTTTTTCTTTTTACCTTGTGGAAGCTTTTACTTTAACAATGCCTAAGAGAAGAATAGGCAGTGTGATATCAGCAAGGCCTGGAATAAGAAAAGAAAATATTTAAGGAAGCAGTTTTAATTACATAACCCTTAGGGAAAAAACTCAGTTTCATACTAATCAAGTTTATACATGAATTAAATTAATTTTATAAACAAAATGAAAGTTACGGCTTACTTTAAACAAAAATACTTATTTATTTAATGATTTGTTAAACCTTCAAGACAAGTTAATTAGTGGATCCCACCTTCCATACGTAGACAAAAATTACCTCTACCAAGTCATTAAATCCCACAATCCTTCATACATTCAAAGTAACCTTCTATTCAAATCTTCAATTCACTTACTTAAAACCAGATCACACCATTCTGACCATTACGTCCCCACCCATAAAACTAAATCTTTTGATAATTCCTTTTATATCCGCTCTGCATCTCTCTGGAATTCCCTACCTAATCATATTCGCTATGCTTCTTCCCTTTTCTGATTCAAATCCCATTTTTCCAACACCTTCTAGCATCCCAAAGAGACGCACGCTAAATTTAAAGTTGTAAATCAACTATCCTACTTTCAACGTAGGACAAAATTATTTATTTTATCAAAATCCTAGAGTTATGGAATAATTTATTTATTTTATTTTTTCGGAAATTGTTCAGCTCTATTATTTTATAGCAGACTGTTTTTTCGTTTGTTTATATTCCATATATTTTGTATATATCTATATAAATAGGTTTTTATTTTCTTTACACATTTGAGAATCCAAATGTATGTTATGGGTTTCTCGGCCAGACATGTATATATTGAAGTGTGTGTTTACTGAACGAAATTATTATTCTTAAGGAGCATAGTCCCAGAATAAAGTTATTATTATTAATAAATTGATATGTGGATCTTTAGATGCAATAATAATAACAGCTTCTATGTACATGGATTTGACAATGCACCTTTATTTTTTCCAATGCCTCAAAGCAACTCTTCGTTGTATAAATGCCAAGATTAATATATATATATATATATATATATATATATATATATATATATATATATAATGTGTCTGGCTACAAGACCAACGGAATATAATTAATTCTTATTCACAAAGATACAAAAAGAAAAGAAAGGATATAATAAAACAAAAGAGTAAAATAAATAATTAATAACTTCTGGTGTGTTAAACAAAACTAAATATCAAAATTGATACATAATTGATCAATATAAAAATATGAACAACAAATAACAAATTTTCTTTTTGATTTGATATTTGATTTGAAATATCCTATTGAGCGTCTGTTTGGGACGACAATAGGTATTTGAATAGTCCCAAGAATGATGATAGGGAAGAAGCATGGCGGATATGATTAGGTAAGGAATTCCAGAGAGTAGTGGAGCGGACAATAAAGGAATGATCAAAAGTTGTTGTTCTATGGGTAGGAATATATAGGTCGGGATGGCGCGATCTTGTTGGGAGGGAGTGGACTGACGATTTAAATTGCAGAAGTGGATATCGGGAGGTAGCTGGGAGTTGATGGTTTGGTAAAGATACGATCCTAGGAAATATTGTCTGAGGATAGAAGGAAGGAGCCACTTTAACTCATTGTATAAATGGGTCACATGAGACCTCTTCGGTGTACTTAGGACAAATCTTAAAATTATGTTCATAATTCTCTTTAGCCTGTCCTCGAGCACAGCCGAGAGGCCACCATACACCATACAGCAATAGTCAAAGTAGGGGAAAATAAATGAGGATACAAGGAGCTTACGGGTAGACAGTGGAAGAAGATGACGGGAGCGATGGAAAAATTTAAGGGTACTAATTGTTCTTCTGGAGATTTGGGCAATATGGTGTTTCCAGGAAGGGGTTTGGTCGATGTATTAGGTATTCGACGTGAACTTTCTTTATGTACGCATATATGGAAGCCCAATAAAGTTTGACTTAACATTGTTAGGGTTGGTTAGGAGTTGTAACACCTGTTATGATCAGGGTCGATGTTTCAATGATACGTGATAATAATGCAAAGTAATTATGTGAAATATAATAATAGACTTTAACAGTTCAATAAAGCCATACAATTTTTAATAATAATTTATACTAGGATCATATACTTTTTCTACAGACCAGTAATAAGTGACCAGATAATATTTTATTAAGAGTTGCCTTCAATGGATGTGGTGGTACTAAACCGGGCTTAGGGTGATGTTAGACGGGCAGTTGGTCATTAAATTGAAAGGCGCTATAAAAAAGTTAAGAGACCGTGTAATGTTTTATATTATATAGAAGACGTAATAATAAAAATGGGCCGTGAAAATTTCGGTTTAAGTGAGAAATAGGCGTGGTTCGCAGCCAGCCTTAATTTATAAATGAATATTTGGATTCGAGTGTACATTTGAGTATGAGAATCAAATATATCCAATACAATGACAATAAATACATGTAGAGAAGATTCCAATTGGAAGCACTCTATAAATATTCTAAACTAGAATGTCCCGGGGCCATCTAATTCCATCGGTTAAATTTTCCATCTTTCAAGAATTTTTTGATTTCGCCGTTTCAAAACAGTTGAAGGACAACCTAAGCGCATTGCGTTTTCCAAGCGAAAATTTTCGGTTCTGAAGAAAGCTTTCTCCTGAAACATTATCGCCATACATTTTCTGTTGGAAAAGTAGAGGAGTTTATTTTATGGAAATAAAAATTCATTTAATTAATTTCTTTTTCTTCCATTTTGAGCATACAAAATACCATTTAAAGATAAGGATTCTCTGTTGCAATTGATGCCTTTCCTAAGTCTTTTTTTAGGATATGTAAACATTATTGACAATATAAACACAGAAAGGATTAAATTGAATTATTGAAAAACGTTTTAGTACTTATTTTACAACTAAATACTTCAGTTTTATCTTATTACAGTAAGATTGAAATAGAGGTGTTGATGTATGCATGTTCTTTGTAAGTTTTTTTGCTCGATAGAATGTATTTCATATTACTATTAATGTCGAGAATATTGCTGTTATATGGGTTTAGTGACGGGGCCATTTCCTTTTCAGGCGCCTCGGAGGATTATTAGGAATTAAAGAGGCAGAAAGGATTGAATTTAGTGGATTAGAGTGAGAATGGAGTTTTTCATAAAATGATTGATATCTGGTCCGGGCCAATAGATGGGTTTATTCGTGACGTTAAGTAATTATAACTATATTACAAGTAAGGAGCGTTGAGGACAGGCGATATATGTTATTAAATCGGTATTGCTTTTTTTTTATTACTCTGTTTCAATTATTGCAAAAATCCCAGTTAGTAGCGACAAATGACTAATGACGACCCTCATGAAAAAATAAATAACTAAAAATAATTAAAGGTTTATAATTAATTTTAATTCTTGCTTATTTATTTACACAAACTTTATTTATTCGTTTCTAACAATATTTTAGTCCATGGTATTTTCCAAGAACTCTCTATTTGCCACATCCATTTTAAAGGATTCCTTGTTTGAACTGTTGATATTAATGAATAATAGTTTAGTGAAAAAATGGATTAAATGTATTTATAAACCTGTATTACATATTAAAATCACTCAAAAAAAAAATATATATATATATATATAATAAGATAAATAGACAATCGTTAATTTAAAGTATTAAAAAAACATATCTAAATATATTTGTGAGGTAGTGTAATATAATAAGCAAAGTAAGCTGAGTTTTGTGTAAATTAATGATATCACTTAAAGCTAGCAAGTTTTATTTTCTCTCTTACCTCACTCTTCCAAAAACGACCCCTTTCCTCGTGAAGCGAAATCTCCTGAGTCCACCTCTCCTTGCCGATGATTTAAGTAAAGAAAATAAGAAAGAAACCCCTTGCATCATGCTAAAATCACCATGTTTTGTAGTTCTATATCAATACCGGAAATTGAAAAATGGATAAAGAGATAATATAAAATAAATATAGCGAGACTAGATTCTGACAGGATGAGATCCTTAAATAATTCATAGGCTGAGGAAATGGGCGTTTGGAGGAATAAAATCTTCTCGGAATATTGAGATACAGAAATGGGGCACGCAAGAGTTTATCATTTACCTCTACCAGCTGAGGAAACATTTTCGGGAGTTTTTGAATATTTGATATTATTTTCGTGAAAGATGAGTTGTAGCTCTTATACGAGTACTGTTACCATGAGCGTTTTTATGATTTAATAGATTTTTTAAAATAGTTTAAAAATAAAAACTACTTATTTTCAATTTAATGACTAACTTAACTAGCGTTATTGATTATTGGTATGGTGTGTAGATGATTATTATGCTTTTATTTTGTTGGGAAATAATTGACAGGCGATTTAGAAAAAAAAAAAACCTGCACTTGATTTAATGAAAACCGAGTATACAAAAAAACAACAACGAAAGTTAACAAATATGTAGCTCAATAATAAGAAACATCAAATAGTTTTATGAACAGATGAAAAAGTTTAATTGTCTGTATTTATATTTATTTTTTTAAAGTTTTAACCTCAGGCCTTTGATAGAGTCTGGCGCCCAGGACTGTTGTACAAACTCCGTAAATTCCTTCCTCCCACATATTTCCTGATTCTTCAATCCTACCTCTCTGATAGATCCTTCAAAATAAATCACAATAGTTTCTATTCATCCCTTTTCACACAGACTACTTCCTCAAAGCAGTATTCTAGGACCCATTCTATACACAGTTTATACAGCTGATATCCCAACCCATCCTAACACTTTCCTTTCTACCTATGCTGATGACATCTGCGTGCTATCAGTTCATAAAGATCCATTTGTTACCTCAAATACCCTTTAAGCCCACATCAATGACCTAGTATGGTGTCAGAACAACGGTCAAACCTTCCTCTGAAGTACAAAAAGCTCTTATACACGACTATTATAAGACATATCTGGACTTACGGAGTAAGGCTTTGGGGCTCTACTAAACCATCAAATTCTTCCCGCATCCAATCCTTACAATCCAAAATCCTCAACGCTTCTTACTTTGTCACGAATAAACTTATAATAAAATAAACTACTGATTTGGCCCGGACCAGGTATCAATCCTTTCATGACGAACTCCATTCGCACTCTAACCCACTAGTTTCAATCCTTTCTTCCTCTTCGATTCCCGACTTTCGATTCAGGCGTCTGAAAAGGAGATGGCCCCGAGACCTTCTAGTTTAGAATAGTTACAGAAGTGCTACCATTGGGTAGTTCTTCTACAGGTCTTTTTCATGTAATTTTTCTTATATCATATTTACTTGTTGTATTTTTTTAGTACAGTTGTAAATTTCAATAAATTATGGTAAAAAAAAATATCCAGTATATTTTTGTATCAAAACTTGTTGTATTGCTATAAAATAGGCACCTTAGGCTTAATTAAAATTGGTGCTTCTAAAAACCTTCATATAAAACGAAAGTTGCAAGAAAAAAAAAATGCTTTAAATCCTCTTACTGGATAAACATAAATTATTTATTATAAATATAATATTAATTAATATAATTTACAAAATATTTTCGAATTAAAATTATTTAATTGGGTCTAAAATTATAGTGTAATTGAGAAATTAAATTAAAAGAAGCAACGAATTGTGCATCATCAAGCAAACTGTAAAAGAGAAGAAGGCAAACGTAATGTAAGCAATTACTAAAGCCTTTTGGTCAATGGTATAAATTTCTCCGGGTCTTGAGCTCAAATACTAGCTGTTGCAGATTAATTTGTTATTTATTTATTTTACCCGTGGTGTGACTTCTACACACTCCAACTCCATAGTGGATACCCAAAAACATGGGGAAAAACCTGTTGACCGAGCGTGATCTCGCCATCACCTTCTTTCACGGCCGTTGCTAAAGAAACAGTACGAATCTCAAAGTGTATTAAACTCTTGACCCTAAATAAATTTTAGAGATTTTTTTTTTTTTTTCATTCGAAACTTTTAGTAAAAGATATAGATTTGACGGGGGATGCATTTAACTACAAACTAATAGGTCTTGGCAAGATTCCCATCGAAGAGCTTAAAGGGTAAGCCGACAAGGCATGGAAATACCTTCTTAGGCCGAACCTCGGCACTTTAGTGGGCGGTCTGCAAGGCTTAGGGAAAATCTAGGTTCTTAAAGGATCTCCTAGGCAGGTAAATTTTTAAGATATAAAACAAAACAAACAAGCATCGGGTAGGTGTGTGTGTCTATGGTAAGTCCAGCACAAAAATGTATAGTCGGACGAAACTGAATATACATATTGAAGAACTATAAGCCCGAGATGTTACAGCAACTTTATCCCATGCATTTTGCATCTTTTTACGATTTACTCAAAAACGGCTATAACGATTTTGATTTAACCCACTATATCGGTGTAAAATTTAATGGGCTTAAATTTAATGTAGGTTTCATTCTGATTAAAATAGTCTGACAGGGTTTAAATGGCGATATTTTAACTTTTCTTTTTCTAAATTACCTTCAATTTCGTAGATCTCAAAATAATAGGCAGCGAATTTTATTAAAAACTAGTAGAGGAAAGTGCAAAGAAATTTTTAATGGATATTTTTTTTTTTTTTGATCATAGGGATAATATTATAGATGCACAATTTACCATTTGAAAACTTAAGATTTAAACGAAAAAATTATATAATACACGGAATTATAAAGGTTAAAGGAGAGTAATGAAAAACCGATAAAACTACCTGATTGTTGTACATAAAAATAAAATAGATTATTTAATAAAGCACATGTTTTTATTAAAACTTTATGCTATTAATTATTTGATAATTTTTTCATCCCTAATGTAAAAATTCCTGAATTAATCTTAACAACGCAAGTAAGTGAAAGTGTTGTGTTGCCCACACCTGATTTTTAAAATTTGTTTGTAATCACGGTAGTTCATTTTTTATTCTTGTTGAATATTACTAAATGCTTTTTGTAATTTGGATAGTGGAATGTATTTATTGAGCTATACGAGGATATAATAGCTACTATAAACAATAATTAAGCTTTAATGAACATTTAACAATAGAAAATAAGAGTTGAATGTGTGAACTCTCACATGTAGCCTGTGTTCAACCTCCTTTCCGCGTCTTCTACTCACTCATATTGTAATATTTTGAACTTCTATACACTGTCTCTTCACTCACTCTCATTTTTCTTTAATTTCCTAAATTTTCTGACAAAATGGAGGGCTCGGAATAGTGAAAATTCCTGATGAAAAATCATAGACAATCTTCTGTCTCTACATTTGCGTTTGTTCAAGGAAGCCTTTAAACAATAACCGATATAACAACAACTTATAAGATAAATGCTGGCCTTTCATAATAGATTTAAGTCTTCATCAGAAGATTCCAGAAGTTCAGGACCTCTCAAAAATAAATATAATAATAATGTGTTTTATTAACTTAATTTACTATATATATATTGCAGACTATGCATAGGCTTTAGTCCATCTGCAGAATAGCGCTCCTTAACAAAACATTCTTTTCAAATATTGTATAAATAATAATAACATAAAACTAACTGAACATTTTTCTTTTTCTATTTTTCCCACTTTCATTAAACATTGAATTCTGAACAAAATATGTACCTATTTTTCCAGGCCGTTACATGATAACTATACAATGCTACCCAATTTTCACCGTTTAGATACTTTGCATAATACTGCCACGCCAAACCAACGCATCCATTTTTCCGATAACACAGAGCAGACCCCTAATTAATGGTGCATATCCTCTATGTCTTTATTACCACATAAACTACAATAATATAGCCCTGCCGCCCTTGCAACATTACAATTAAGGTACAGAAGTTGTCCTCTTATCTTAATTATTGATTTGATGAGTCCCAGGCCGTATCTATCAAAGATATAACTATTCTCCCCTAAATCATTATTTAATTCTTTATATAGCATATGGTGAACAGATTTGTTGACTTGAACTAGTAAACCATTTATAAAGTCTTCTCTTATATATTCCAATAATCCTTTAAAACGTTGCTTCTTTCCATCTACTAAATAATCACTATTTTGCCAGTCATATCCCCGACATAAAGACCGGAAATCATCACACCACCATATATTTCTTTTAGTAATTTCCTCTGCCAAAATCTTAGTTAGTCTATGGTTGGGTAACAGTAATACTTTTTAAATATATTGTATATGTAGTTGCAAGGAGAAAAAAAATTTCAATATTAGTTTCTAAACATGTAACATAGTGTGGTGGGTCCTGCGGTAGTGAAAAAAAAAAAAATAAATAAATATAAACCCTTAATTAAGATTTATGAAGTTTAGTTAGAATGCCTGTTTTAGAATTTATGTTTTTACCTGATTAAAAAAATATCGGTCTAGCTAAAAAGAAACAAATGTTATTATTTTAATACAACGGGTTTAAATAATCATGGGACGGAAATGGCTGGAGTAATTCCAAGAATAGAAGAAACAATCGCTGAAATTCAAAAGCAACATTTCCGGGAGCTGTAATGTTTGAACTTTCAAAGTTTTCTCCGTTTCACATCTTCCATGTATGTAAGAGACATCTGTGAATAGGGTTCTGGGTAGAAAATATCTAACTACCACGTTTCTAACACGGTAGTCAGTAGTTGGCTTGTAATTAAAGCTCAACTTCAGACTTTATCATCAACCAGAGTTTGAAAGTTCGTTGGAGAACGCCCCAGTGGGAACAGTCAGTTTCGCTTCCTCTTTCAAAGGTAGTATCCAAAACCTTGAAAGATATGTTTCGTAAATAACCCTTTCCAAGATTATATCCTTGTTTTGAATTTCCTATTCTAAGGTCGTCTTGAATGTACCTAACGATTAATTTATATCGCTATCCTTAAGCTCATTTCTGTTTCTAAAGAACGAATATTAGCGTTCATCGTTCTTTAGGAATCGTAATGGTAAACAACGTAATAAATTAATAAAGTAATAATAAAGTAAATAGTAATAAAGTTTTTTTTTTTTTTTTTTTTTTTTTTATTCGTATATATTACAATTTGTCATAATAGACAATAATAATAGTGCTACAGGATCTCATTCATACAATATTTACAATATAAACAAAAGGAAAGTCAAATTACATAAAATAAAATCAAAATAAATAAACGTATACAATAACAAAATTTATAGACAAAATAAATACAAATAAATGAAGTTAACAAATAAATAAACAAAACATGTCACATTCATACCTATGTACAATATTTACAATCAGCTCGGGAACCCCAGACGGGGCTTGTCCCCCCACTTGTGGAAGGACAAGCAGAGTCAAAAGGATCCCAGCGCCTCCCTCTCAGCCGCATCACTGGTGAGAGCCAGCGGAAGCTAAGTGAGGGCGCCACAGCCACAATCACACCGCACATGAGAGGAGAATCTGACCAGTGTCAGAACTCCAGAATAGATGTTTACAATATGTCTCGGGGCCACTGCCGTTTCAACCTTCTAGGAGGGTTGTATGGATGAGTGGAGCTGGATAGGGATTGTGCTAGAGGATTAGGATGATGAATGAGGTTCTGGTGGAATTTGGAAAATTTAGATGGAATCAGGTCTGAAATAAATGGAACATTAAGGTCGTGGTGTAAGGTATAGTTGGAGACATAATAAGGAGCATTTACTATTGTTCGGAGGACTTTGGATTGAAAGGATTGAATGCGTTTGATGTTAGAACGTTTGGCTGTCCCCCATAGTTCAAGTCCGTAGGTCCACATTGGTTTCAGTATTGTCTTGTAAAGTAATAACTTGTTGTCAACTGTAAGCTTAGATTTTCTGTTTAGTAGTCTGTATAACTGTCCGAATCGTCTGTTGAGTTCTTTTCGTTTAAGTCTTGTATGTGGGTTCCAGGTCAATCTTTTGTCTAGTAGTAAGCCAAGATACCGGACTGTGTCTGAGGAAGGAAGCGGTATGGAATTGAAATGAACCATTGGACAGGATTTGCGTCGAAGGGTGAAGGTGACGTGGGTGCATTTGCTTTCATTAACCTTAATACGCCAAGCATTACACCAGTCCTCGATAAGACAAAGGTGTCTTTGCAGGATTAAGGATGCTATTTCAGGATCGGAATTGGATGATAGGATGGCGGTGTCATCTGCAAATGTTGCCAGAAAGGTGTCAGGATGAATAGGAATATCAGCAGTGTAAAGGATGTAGAGGACGGGTCCCAAGACGCTGCCTTGAGGAACACCGGCCTCAATGGGATAAAAGTTAGAAAATTCTACACCACAGCGAACTCGGAAGGAGCGGTTTGAGAGATAGGACCGTAGAATGAGGTATATAGACTGGGGTAAATGCGTTTTAAGCTTGAAGAGTAATCCGGTGTGCCATACCCGGTCAAAAGCTTGCGCTATGTCCAGAAACGCACCAGAACAATACTCTTTGCATTCAAGGGCTGAGGAAATATGGTCTACAACTCGGAGTCCTTGTTGAACAGTAGAATGATGAGCACGGAAACCAAACTGATGGGAAGGAAGATTTTGTGATTCAAATATAGGCAGGATTCGTTTTAGAAGGAGTTTTTCAAAGACTTTTGAGAGGATGGGGAGTAGACTAATAGGTCTGTAGGATGAAGTGTTACTGGAAGGTTTACCTGGTTTTAGGAATAGAAAGATTGTGGAATGTTTCCATAAGAGAGGAAAATAGGTGGTGCGAAGGATGCAGTTGTAGATGTATGTAAGAAAAATAATGGCTTTCTGGGGAAGTTGTCGCAGGATCTGGGGGGTAAGGAGATCGTGTCCAGGAGATTTACGAAGGGTCAGTTTTTGAAGAAGATATTTCACCTCAGATGGATTAATAGCTTTAGGAGGTAGGGAAAGAGGTATTGGTGAGGAAAGGAATTCTTGAACTGTTGTGGTATGATTTCTGTTGGATTCCGGGTGAGGAGTGAATACTTTGGAGAGGTGTGTGGCGAATTCCTCGGCTTTATCTTCATCAGACGCAGCCCAGGAGTCATCACCACGCCGGAGAGGATGGGAAACTTTGTGGTATTTTAGGATCTTTTTGGTCACATTCCACAGGGAATTATCTCGAGCTGATAGAGAGGAGAGGTAGGAATTAAAGGACTGAGAACGGAAGGTCGCCAACTCCCGCTTTAATTGCCTACAATAAAAGTTATAGGAGCGGCGATCTGTTGGGTGTCGGGTTCTTTGCCATAATGATCTGGCTCGGCGTTTTGCATGGATGAGGTCAGCTAGGTGTTGAGGTAAATGGTTTTGCTGAGGAGTTCTATTGGAGTGCTTAGGAGAGGAGGCAGTCCAGACAGCTTGCTGAATGGCGGTAGTAAAGGAGTAGACGGAATCATCAAGGTCATCCGGTGTTTTGAGGGTCACACTGAGGTCAATATTATCGGTAAGGATTTGGCGGAAGAGGTTCCAGTTGACAGGGCCTCGGATAAATGAAGGTGGAATGGGTTTCGGAATAGGAGTTAGGGATACTTTAAGGATCAGTGGACTATGGTCAGAGGATAGTTCATCAAGGCGAGTTACGGAATAGTTGAGGGAGCCTAATCCGCTGTGAATGAAGAAGTCAAGGATGTCAGGATTACGGTTGGGATCGGTTGGCCAGTAGGTAGGGGAATCAGGAGGCAGGAGATTGAAATGACGGGAGTTGAGTGCAGACAGCAAATTTCGTCCACGAGAATTTGTGGTTCTCGAACCCCACTGTTGATGCTTGGCATTTAAGTCTGCACCCAGAATGAAATGATTTCCTAAGGAATTTAGAAAGGATACAAATTCGGTGTTGGAAATGGAATGTTTGGGAGGGCAATATGCTGATGTAAGGGTTACCGGAAAGGAAAAAGTTTTGATTACTATGGCTGTGGTTTGTAGGAAATCATAGGTAGGAAGTGGGAGTAAGTGATGAGAGAGGGACTGGTGCACAATGACAGCAGTACCGGCATGGGCTTTGCCGTCTGGGTGGTCCGTACGGTATGTTACGTATTGAGGTATTTTAAAGTACTGTTTAGTGGTTAGTCTAGTTTCAGTAATAAGTGCTACGTCAACGGTTTTGTCTTGCAATAAAGCTGTAAGTTCGTCAGTATGATTTCTAACACCATTCGCATTCCATAGGAGAATGGATAAGGAGTTAGGTGAAGTCATTTAAGGATTTTTTAAGGAAGGGATTAAGTTTGATACAAGATTAGTAAGTAGTGATATTAGCGGCATAACGAGGGATTTGATTTCAGTGATGAAGGATGTCATCAAACTTGTAAGGTCTGAGACATTTGATGGAGGAGGAATATGAGAAATTTGATGCGGATGAGGTTTTTGAGGGTTGGGTAAATTTTGAGGAATAGTTGGTTGTGGAACGGTTTGAGGATTTTGAAGTGTGCGTTGTTCCGGCAGGGCCTCGGCCTCTTTGTTCTGGTTCCCACCTCCAAGTAGATGGGCAAATGTTACATTGGAATCAATTGTTTTTGAAGGTTGTCTTCTGCTTCTGATCGGTTCAGCTGTTTCATCCAGATTCTGAGGTTTTTGGTATCTGCTTTTGAGGTTCTTGTAGACTTGACATCCCTTGTAGCTAGCCGGGTGGTCCTTGAGGCACAGAGCACAAACAGCGGGTGTTGATCTTGGTCTTGTACATTCTTCTGACTTATGTTGTTCACCGCATTTCACACAGCGTGGTATGTGGTGACAATAACTTCTGGTATGACCATATGCCTGACAATTGTGGCACTGAACTATTTCTTTCTTAGTGTAAGGTTTTTCAACTCTTACGCTAGTATAGTATAATCTATTGAGGTCATAAATTTTTTCAACTCCTGCTGATGGTTCCAAGTCCACAAAGAATAGAGGCAGAGGAATTTTATCTTTTAGGACGTTGGTGACTTGTCGCACTTTATAGCCTATCTCCGTCAGTTCTTCTTGGATAGCTGCTGCTGGTGTCGAAGGGTGTAGGTTTCTAATTACAACCCTTAAAGCTCTCTCCTGGCGTAACTGATATGTATGAAAATCAGCTTTGGTCTCCGTCAGATATTTTACTATTTTTCTGTAGGTTTCGGCGGTAGTCGGGGATATTTTAGTATCACTGGTTCTACTTATACAATAATAGCTGTTAGGATCGGTTAATTTGTTTAGATGCGCACACAGAAGTTGAAAGTTTTTAATATTTTTAACAAATATTGGTGGAGGTTGTGGTTCTTTTGGTATAGGAGAAGATTCCATTGTTTCTTTTTCAATTTGAAGGATCTGAAATGGGTTCGGTGTAAAAAACGGCGATTCTTCAGTTAATCCTTGTGATGATGTGCTAGGCTGTGGTTCAGATCCTAAAGAGGTAGCTGAAGCAGTCGCTGGTGGAATCATTTTTTTATTATTATCACGGCGAGGTCTCTGTTTTGTGGGAGACGAGTTTGAACCTGCAGATCTAGATCTTTTACTTGTAACTTTCGAGGACATCACTTGGTGAAAATATCGCATTGATTAAAAAAATAAATAGAAATAAATATATAATGGAATAAGAATAAGAAGGAAAAAAAAAATAAATAAAAGAAAGATAAGGAAAAGAAAAGCAAGCCCGAGCTTGCCGAGCTAGCGGCAATCAGCTGATCAGTGACCCTCGTTTCACTTTTTCGTGATTGTACAAAGTAAATTATAACTTTGCTTACCGAAATTTCTCCAATATTCACTGCTGTAGTATTCCTGAGGTCTAGTGATGTTTTCCAGATTGAACTCAAGCGAATTCCTACTGAAAAAAGCAAAAATCTGAGAGACGAAGTAACGTATGACTGTTATCATCGAGCGCATCAGCTGATTAATAATAAAGTAATAAAGTATTAATAAAGTAAAAACGTATATTAGTGGGACCACTTTTAGCTGGGTGGTTAGCATAACAACCTCCTATACCAAAGATCACGGGTTTAAATCCGCAGGTAGTCCTAGGATTTTTTAATGGAATAAAAAATTCTTAGTTATGCCGTCCTTTGGAGGGGACGTTAAAAAGGTGGTCCCGAGACTGTGCAATGTCAGGTACTCGTTAAAGATCACTATCCTAATAAAACCTGGATAGGCAAAATTTAGGACTACCACTGTAACATCGTCCGATTAGCCATAGTAACATAAAGTGATGTTAAATAAATAAACAAACTCATATTACTAGAATTTTCTATGATTCAGGAGGACGAGGATAGAATCAGTGCCTGAAGCTAAGCTAAATGCTATGAAAACGCAAGCCATTCTTATAGGTTAAAATTCTCTTATCGGATCTACTCAACTTCTCTAGTCTAATCCTAAATAATCACCCTATCACATTCAGTTCCATTGTCAAAAACCTAAGTACCACCATCGACCGAACCCATTAGATATATATGTATACATTTTAGTTGTGAAATTATATTTTTAATTTCTTCATGACCCGTTTAAAAAAAAAGCGGCAACCTCCAATTCAGTGTTCCTACGTGACGAAAATAAAGTCGATTGTGCTTTGGGGTTTGACAAAACCATTAAATTTCTGCAGAGAATAATGCCATTGTACTTCCAGATAATTAATGTGAAAACCAAACAATTATTCAAATTAAAAAAGCCTATAACCACTGTTAATTTCAAAACGCTGTATCTCTGCTATTTTTGAACCAAATAATTTTCTAAAAAAAACAAAAAAAACAACCTAAAAATAGCAGTATGCAATCAATACAACAGGGAGTTTTTCGAAATTGTCAAGTAACGGAAAATGTTTTTTTTCCTCTTATTCTTAGCCCTTTTTATCCTGTTTTAAAAGCTGCAATACTCGAAAGTCTTCCTTTTTCTGCAATGATGCATTTTAAGGAGTTACATCTCTTTAACTTAGCTTCGGGAGATTAATGAGTAATAATTAATAATTTGTGGCTCACCTTCTTGTTTGTTTTGGTCTTACAACTAAAACGTATACTAATTTATTTATTAATTGAGTTTCTGCTATCGCTGAGGTATTCCGGGGGTTTTACTTCATTAAATAAAGGGTTAAATACAAATTTAGTTGATTCAAAAAACTTTTGGTTCCCCTTCTTTAAAAATGTTTAATTGTTGGTATTTTGAAACACATTATATAATTTTGTTGTTTTTACTATTCGGAATCTCATACCTTTTGCAATGCTTCTTAAAATGTCAATTTGTAATGTCTGGACAATCCTTTCCTTTGTTTTCGCTATGTTCGGAAATAGTTGGGAACCAAACAACAGAGACAGACGAAGAATAGTTTATTATATCATCGCTTTTAGTCGAAGAGATATACTTGGAGAAGATAATAAATGGTTAACCTGAACATTTTTCGCCTTACAGATTTAATTTTTTAGAAAAGTGAGCACAAAATTTTAAATGATTATTGAACGTAATTCCAAGATCCACACTATTTTTGGAAATTTTTATTTGGCATTTATTTAGATTAAATCCAGAAGGATTCGACTAATTCAAAGTTAAATATTGAAGTTAATTCTGATAAAACAAATGGGATATTTTATTCCTTCCAGAAAGGTGACAAAAAACTTCCTTCTAATTGCTTAAAACAAAGCTTCCTAAAAGCAATTTTATAAAACTATATCATACGAGAAAAACTGTCATGTTGCTAAACGGTAGTTAATAATTTGTATCGTGATATTATTTAATAACAAATGATTTCTTCATTTAGAACTAAATGTAATTTTTTTCTTATTCCTTGTTCGCTAAACTTCTTTAATATGAATTTCAGGAAGTGAAATATAAATTTGTGTTGCAATATAATGATTATTGAATTTCCTGCAGGAGAATAAAAAAAAAGATCATTTTGGAGAAGTAATGTGCTTTTCCACTTTCTGAAAATTTCAAATAATGGCGAAACAAAAGCCCCTAGGACGGACTGGAGTGGCTCGGGCCATTTGGATAACTGAATTATGAAACATTCGGTTCCCGTCCCAAGAATTGGAGCAATTCTATACTCTACTTCTCAAGAGATATCTCGATTGTGCTTTCCACTGGTACCTATATATGTACATTCATACTATTAAGCAACCAACTTGTAGATGGAAGTTCAGAATTTAATTGAAAAAACTGCAAACTATTACATAATAGTAGAGTACTTCCAGATAACTAATGTGAAAACCAATCAATTATTCAAAGTATAAAGGCCTATAACAACTGCTAATTTCAAAACGCTATATCTTTGCTCTTTCTGAACAAAAAAAATACTTAAAAATATATATTTCCTTTTTTCTCCTCTGGTTGGTTATCAAATTCAACTTTTATAGTTAGCTTTTTTTCTGTCAATACTAATAAAATGTTATGGTTATCTTTTTGAAAGATTAAGTTAGTTGCACAGAACTAAACGTACTTTCGAAGAAGAAAATTCACAAAATCCTCATTTAAGCCCTGTCAGACTAATCAGAATAAAACCTACATAATATTAAATCTTATCAAATCTTCCATGGATAAAGCGAGTGTAAACAAAATCGTTAAAGCGGTTTTTGAGAAATCCGTAAAAAGGTTCAAAATGCATAGTAAACGGTACCTGATGTTGATGAAAAAGTAACTTCATAGGCTTATCCCCTAGTAATACATGAAATTTCAGTGTTATACAATATATATATATATATATATATATATATATATATATATAATATATATTGTAAATAAATGTATATAATATACATATATATATTTATATATATATATATATATATATATATATATATATATATATATACATTTTTTTTTTCTGAAATCGAAGCATTCTTAAAATTCGTTGTTGATTTATACAGCTCATTTAATTTTCAGAATTGGTTTTTATTAGGGATGTTATCCACTTTTTTTCTTGAACTCTTGATTAAATTCTTTCATAAATAAAATTCATTAATTTTTCATTACTTCTAACAATGAGATTCCGTTAATTGATATACGCCACACGAATTTAATTAAATATTAAAGAAGAAAAGTAGAACATTAGATATTTGAATTCTACAGACGTGATCGATCCCCCTTTTTAAGCAATGTAAACAACATGAAATAGCGAATTTGTTAACACTTACGAAATAAAAGGTACTTTAGAGTAAGAATATTATATTATGTTTATTCTCTCTTCATCACATTAAATTTTTCAAACTTGTGTATAAAATTATATTATTTCTGAAATGTTTCTCCTTCCAAGGGTATATTATACGTTTATATTACTGTTTTTAATATCACAATAAAGAATTAATAAAATTGAGTTTCAATAGAAATATGTGTTTTTTAAATATTTCAGAACAATCCTGAAGGAGATCTTAACTTATGATGATTATTGTTACAATACATGCCCAAAATTGTTAAATAAATAAATAAAATAATTAACAAATAATCTATTATGTAATTATCTACGACAATTAGTTAGTTTTATCGGCTTTACAAAAATATCCGTTAACTTTTACAATTTTGTAAAAAATATTATATTTTTTCTAAAATCTTTAGCTTTCCATTTGTATGTTATACAGATACATTACTGTTTTTATGTTTATAAACACAAAAATTGCATTAAAAAAAAACAAAAAAATACTTATCCGTTTAATATCAATCCTAAAAAGTTGATATGGTTATTTTTATAAAATATACAACATTAAACGTACTTTGGGGGGGAAGAAATTTTAAATACAGGCATTTGAAATTTAGGTATCAGTATAATAAAAGAAATAGACAATTACAATAAATTCTACCTTAAGTGTTACAAACACCAAAAGACTAAACACTAATTTTTAAATTCATAATTTTTATTATATCCTTTCTAACTGGTAATTTATAAATTTTGGATTAAAATATTGTTTACATGTTAGCAATTATTTACTTAATTTTTATTTACTATTTATTATAAGTATGTTACTTTCTTAATTTACATTATTCATAAACTTACTTAATTACTATTATTGTTGTTATTGTTTCATCTTATTCATTTTATTTATTTAGTTATTCATTCATTCATCTCCTACTTATTTTATTTATTTATTTATTCTCACTTTTTTGGAATGTTTTTGTTTAATACATGTCCAATCAGTGTTTAGAACAATCATACTATATTGATGATTTTAAGGGATAACCAACATCGTTTATCAAATAAAATAAAAATAATATTGTAAATATAAATAAAACTTTTCGATCTTCTATCTATGGATAGAATAATTGAATAACGAAATATCTGTCATTTGTTAAGTCTTCCCTTCCATCTTGATAAGTGATCTCTAGTCATCCTTTGGTTGAGTGTTATGTAACGTGTGAATATGAGAAATTTACTTGTGTCGATAAAATTACGTGGGCATGCTTTTTTTTTTCGAATTTTGACAGTTCTGTATTAATTCCCTTTAACGATTTGTCATGAAACGTGATTTCTTTAACATGGATTTTAAACCACCTTGGTATCTATCTTCAAGCATAATTTGAGAGAGAGAAACAGTTCTTTATTAAGTAATATTATTAAGTAACAATAAATGTATATAATAATAATACAATATACATATATACAATACAAAATCAATAAACTATTATACAAAAAATATCAATACAAATATTAAAGAAAACAATATCAATAAAAATATTATACAAAAAAAAAAACAATTAAAATATTGAACAAAACAAAATCAATAAAAATATATACGAAAGTCACTCATACCTATATACAATCCTCAAGCATACAGCTCGTGAGTGGAGAGTCTAGCTAATGCTAGAACTCCAATATACATGTTACAAGAGATCTCGAGGCCTTATCAACCTTCTAGGGGGGTAGTAAGGATGTGTGGAGCTGGATAAAGATTGAGCTAGGGGATTAGGGTAATGGATAAGGTTCTGATGGAATTTAGAGAATTTTGATGGTATAAGGTCTAAAATAAATGGAATATTTAGGTCGTGGTGTAAGGTGAGGTTGGTGACATAATAAGGAGCATTCCATTGACTATGGTTCTGAGGACTTTGGATTGGAAGGATTGAATGCGTTCGATGTTAGAAAATTTGGCGGTCCCTCACAGATCAAGTCCGTAGGTCCAGACAGGTTTCAGTATTGTCTTGTATATTAGCAGTTTGTTTTATATGGGTAGGTTTGAATTTCTGTTCAGTAGTCTGTATAATTGGCCAAATCGTCGATTAAGTTCTTGACGTTTAAGTCTAGTATGTGGGTTCTAAGTTAGTCAAGCATTATTAAAGAAAATAAAAAATTTCAATTTCAAATAAATGTAAGCCAAATCTGAGAATATTATCTCTACTAGTGGTAAAGGCTACATCAGACTGGTTTGTAAACTTTACAACATCCTGGGTTTTGTACACAGCCCAAATACTCAAAAGCCCCTATTGTTTCCGGTTCACTACGCACCACTAAATGGTTTCACACTCTCGCCAATATACTACACCAAACAAGATGATTTGCATACCAATATGGCACCCAATTCTAACCCTCCTCATCACTAAACCCATATAACAGCAATATTCTCGACAATATTAGTAATATGGAATACATTTTATCGAGCAAAATAACTTACAAAGAACATGCATACATCAACACCTCTATTTCAATCATAGTGTAATATGATGAAACTCAAGTTACATTTTTCAATAATTCAATTTAATCCTTTCTGTGTTTATAATGGAGTTTATATGGCTAGTAAAGTTTACATATCCTAAAAAAAGACTTATTAAAGGCATCAATTGCAACAGAGATTCCTTATCTTTAAGTGGTATTTTGCATGCTCAAAAAGGAAGATAAATAAATTAATTAAATGAATTATTATTTCCAAAAAAAAAAATCCGCTACACAGATTTTCCAAGAGAAAATGTATGGCGATTATGTTTCAGGAGAAAGCTTTCTTCAGAACTGAAAATTTTGGCTTGGAAAACGCAATGCGCTCAGGTCGTCTTTCAACTGTTCTGAAATGGCGAAATCAAAGATGGCAAAATGTAACCGATTAAATTGAGTCATATATAATTTATTAAAAACCTCTACAAAAATCGGAAGTTTTCATAAAATCAATATCTATATTTAATAGCTAATACCGTATATATATTAATATATATACAAAGTAAATAAACAAAATAATAAATAAATCAGAAATTATGGATAACGGTAAATTTTGTAAAACGGAAATCAGACTGGGTTTAAAAGCAGAGGATTTGCGGTGATTACGCGGTTAGTTAATGCTTGAAAACTCACACTGGTTGAAGCTTATGCCTTCCTCTACACATTTAGCTGCAACGATTAGTTAAGGCCCAACAAGTTTTACCTGTGTTTAATTTACCATTCATACTTTTGTTTTCATATACACATAATTTTACACATTACCCGTGGTGTGATAATTGAGAGAACAAAAACATTCAGGACCTATGACTTGATCAAAATTTCACGCGTTACAAAAAAAAAAAAAAATAAATAAAATACGAAACAGTGTAAAAAAAACTTCCTACTTGTGTTTTATGGTTTATAGTAATATCAAAGTAATTGATTTAAATTGTACATTTTTTAAATTGTAAACATTATTTATCATTATTGTAAACATCATATCATTCTTTTCGCATGTATTAAATAAATAAAAAACTTTAGTATTTCTTCCTGACTAGGAAAATTAATACTTAAGATATAAAAACCATACCTTTCTATAATGTACTGCTTTTCCTAGCCAGGGAAAAATTTAGAAGAAAAACGTTATACAGTAAAAAAAAATAAAACATGATTTGTGAATAAAATCCTTTATTTAGACATGAGGCTTTTTGTTGGAAGCATCTACTCACATTAAATAGATTAGTTCCATTGCACCTGAAGATGGCATTTTAGCCGAAACGTAGTGCAATTATTTTAAATAGAAGAGTGGTGAAGTGTTGTAGAAATCAGCCTCCAATTTTATTCACAGAAATTGACCTTCACCTAAAATAATCTACCTTATATAAAAACTTATTTAAAACCTGATTTTTTTTATATAGCTCCAATGTAGCTTCTATATCTGCATTCCTGATTAAGAAATCATTTTTTCAAATTTTAAATCCGAGAAACACCGCCAGAGACAGTTAGAACGTGACACAAAAGTTATAACACTAAATGTTTTCAAAACTAAAACTTCTTCATCCAGCGTACTGATATATAGGGGGGAAATATTTTTAAAACATCATACTATAAGTGGTCAAATATCCGAAATTAAATTCATTAAATAACAAAGATAATAATAAATTAGTATCCTTTTTCAAAACCTTTTTAAAAACAAGCTCGTTAAGAATAAAGATGCATAATTTGCTGGATCTACTAAATAGTACAAGTTGTAATTATTAGGAATTATTTAATTTTTACATTCTTCTAAGAATACATAGGTGATCTTGGGGTATATACCTCACTAACCAATCTATGCAAGAATAGAAACATCAATCTATTTCCTCTCAGATATTTTTTACTCAAGACAATTTATTAGGTATCTATCAAAACTAATTTGGGCCAACATATTGTTGTAATTATTAACATAACTTATACTACACATGGAATGACAAATATAATGTAATGTTAAATGCCTTTAAAGTGTAATATAATGCTTTAAATCAATATATACATCAGCTGGGCTCAGGTGAGCTCCTGCAGTATATTTTATGATTGCTGGCCCACAACATAGAACTATTATTATATAACTTATAATGTCTAATATACTTTCACTCTATTACGGTATTCATTAAAATTCCATTAATAAACAATATTAAATAAATGTTATATTTAGTTGAACAAATTAAAATTTCCTTATATACATATTTATTTATATAACTATTTTAAAATTTGTTTGGCAAAAATTGGATCTTACACCTTTTATTAAAGCATATAATATCATAAAATTTCAAATCATAATAGGCTAGAATTTAGAGGTACAAAAAACCTTAATTTTAAATATAGATTTTTTTTTATTGGAAATGTCCGATCATTTGCATTAACTTCTCTTTTATTCTATAAGTATCCTACATTGTGCCATAAAAAAATACATGACAATAAATAATGAAACTATGCAAATCATTACATAATGGTTTGTTGTTTTTGAGTAATTATATTATGGTATTACAATTTGTAAAGCTGTACACGTAATGAATTTATATTTATAGCAATAAGTACATCTTAGAGATTAAGAAAGACAAACCAGCAAAACGGTTAATTCACACTCACGTAAAATGGGCAGTCAATTTCAAATCTATATATTAGCTAATTCTTAGGCGGTTTCAATGATATCTGTTTTTATTTTATTTTTTTAATTTGTATAAAATTTAACTCCCTAACAATTAGCAATAGCAAAAAGAAATATTTCACATGTAAATATTTTGAACATTTTTTTTAAATATATGTTTCCTGTTATTTTTATATAATTAATCTCGGTGTACTAATTCTAAAGTTCTGTGCATTTTTCTCAATTCAAAAATAACTGAGCTGTAGGCGTAAATAAAGGTAAAATTCATTTTAATTCATCACGGTGTAATATTTCGAAAACTATGTACATTTTTCTTTATCTTAAAAAAAATCCAAAGCCATTGAATTAAAATATTTTTAATCGGCCGCTTTTTTTCAAAAATAATTCGCTTATATCAAAGTCGATGACTTAGTATTATCGCCAGGTGCCCAAATGTTCGAATTTCTAAAAAAAAAAAAATCGGTCCAGTAATTTTATAGAAAAGCTACAAACGGTATACAGCGTACTCCGACAGACTTTTGTTTATTCAGTATTTGTGCTCTGTGTATGTTGAAAAGTATGTTCTTAAATTTTAAGTTAGTTTATTTTTTCTTGGGTGATCACAAAGGTTCATTATTGAAAATTTTTAACCAAAATAACTAAAAACAATAATAATAATAATAATAATAGGCTTAGCGAACCCGAAGGTTCGATGCCGATACCACCAAATTCCGCCTACACATACTCGTCCAATGTTCACCATTCAAGCCCAAGCTCCCGAGATCAGCCTTAACGCAATCCTCCCATCTCCGCTTCGGCCTACCTTTCGGATCAGCAAATACCAACTTTCTCGGAATCCGCTCGTCATCGAGCCCAACAACTTTACTCGCCCATTTGAGTCTCCGCGATGCAATCAGCTCAATTATATTCACAGGATGCAAGTTCCGCTATTCCGCGTTGTGCATCCTTCTAAACTCCCCAGTGGCCTTATCTCTCTTTGGACCAAATATTTTACGCAATACCTTATTTTCGAAAACCTCATGCCGTTCTTCATCCTTCAAAGTAAGCGGACACGTTTCACATCCGTAAAGAACCGTTGGAAGAATAATAGTTTTATAAATTCTATCCTTTAAGTTTTTAGATAGAAGCCGCGAACTATGTATCTTAGGAACTGAATAATAACTTGCATTTCTCACCTTTAACCGGGACTTTATTTCTTCCTGGATTTCATTTTTTCTAGTTATAATTGAACCTAAATACTTGAATTTCTCTACGTGTTCAAAAGTATGACCTGATACATCAATATCACCAAGATCGACACCGTTTTTATTAACACACTTGTATTTAGTTGTATGGTTTCCGTGTCCTCACCTAGCAGTACCAGATCATCGGCATACCCCAAAACCGAAATCTTTTCACCCATATTTAAGCCTTTCTCGGTACACATCACCTTTTCTATGACATATTCTAAAGCTATATTAAATAAAAACAATAAAAGAAAAAATAATAGAAAGTATTATAAACAAAATAAATATCATTATAATATCTAATTTATTGTTTTGATTGAAAAAAAATTATATTTGCAATAAAAAAATAAAAAAAATGATTAAGAAAGATACGGTTTAAAATTTTTACATGACTTTTAAGATAATAAATAATAACGGTTTATATTTCGAGTATAAGCTACTGACCCTGAATATGACGCTGTTAACTCGTAAAAATAGAAGGGTAATTGGAGCATCAATAACAGGATCGGGTCAGCGGGCGGGTTAGCCTTACCCTCAGCAATATCTATTTACTTAGTACAAGCTTTTGTATTTCCATAGATGGATTGTTGAGTTAGGGATACTAGAATAAATAAATAACAATACTAATATAAATACAAGTAAACAGAGCATAAATGATGCTTGTATAACCATACAAACGAGCTGAAAAGATAGAAGAACACAAGATCGTAGCAAAATAAGCATGTGAAATCTACCCTCGCGTATTAGAACCAAATTTATACCATTAATTCGAACTTATGTTTGTTTATTCGTTTAACGTCACTTTATGCTACTATGGCTAATCGGACGATGCTACAGTGGGAGTCCTAAATTTTGCCTATCCAGGTTTTATTAGGATAGGGATCTTTAACGACTACCTTACATCGGAAATTAAGAAATCGAACTTATGAGAAACAATCTTATGTGAATTTTTAGCCTCTTAATCCTTATGGGAGGGAAAGAAAAAAAAAACAAGAAATTGTTTTCTCCTGAACAGCTCAACAAATTTTCACGAAAAATTTTTTTTTCCAAAATCCTTTCAAAAAATATTTTTTCCAGAAAAATGTTAGTCAAGAAATTTTTGTTGAATTTTTCAAAAAAATTATTTTCAGATTATGATGGTTTGGTGCACCTTTCATTGTTCGCTACATCATTTTATTAGAGAATAGTTCTTAATATATATTTTTTCAATTTTATCGGAAGTGCATCCGATGGTGAAAAATTAAAAAAACAATTTTTTCTCCCGAACGGATCAACCGACTTTCACTAAAAAAAAAATATGTTAATGGTTTTCCAAAATAGTTTCTAAAAGCATTTTTTTAAATTTTTTCTTTCGAAAACGTGAGTCAAAATTCATATTTTCATTATCCAAAAAAGAATTTTTGATTATGTTAAGTTAGTACACCTACACTTTTTTTGCTACTTTAATTCATTGGAGGGTCCTGCAAAATATCTATATATTTTTAAGCTGATATCAAATATACCCAATAGTGAAAAATAAGAAACATGTCTGGCATACAACCGTCAATAAATGCTAAATTATTTAGAATGTTATGGAAATAATAGGATAAACAACAAAACAATAGAATGAGATATTAAGAACTAATTTCTGAGCTAAACACATCATTCTAACCCTTTCTTTTTTAAAATTTGCAGTCAATGAGCGTCTGTTTGGGATAACACGTGTTGCTAAATGAGAATTTTAAATTATGATAAGGAAAAAGCATGACGCATGTTGGCTGGAATAGGATTCCACGGGAAAAATCGTAAAAAAAGTGCGAAATCCTTTGTATAAACTAGATTTTCTGGTTCGCAAATTTTGATGAAAAACTTGCTGTAACATTTAGGGCTTATAGTTGTTTTAAATTTGTAATCTCACTTTTTGCGACTTTTAGTTTTCGTGCTAGACTTACCACACGCGGACCTTTTTAAAACGCGTATTTCCGTTCAAAACTGGGATTCCAAAATTTTAATGAAGCAATATTTTCCTTACTCTATGTTTTGTTTATGAGTAAGGAAAAGTAAAATTTAAAAAAAAAACTATTTATTGTAATTTACAACTGTATTATACAAGTACAATAAGTTAATGTGTGGAGAGAAAAAAAGTCATGAAAATGTCTTATGAAAGATCTACCTAGTGGTAAGTCAGAAGTCAGACCTAGACTAATGGTCAGTCTATTTAAGGCAGTAGGTCCCGAGGCCACCTTCCAATGAAATTAAAATTAGCCTCTACAACCCGTGAAGTCTTGGGCTCAGTAGATATACAGAGAGAGGTTTCTAGGCCAACTACAGTGCAATGAGGTGGTAAGGCAGAGATCACGCTCGACTCTTAGGTATTTTCTCTATGTTTGGGATTCTCCACTTCATAGAGGATGGGTATGCCCTAGGAAGGTCTCCATACCCGAAGGTCGCCCCATGGCTGAACTAACAGAATAAATAATATTCTGCCTTAGCCGAGATTCGAACCCAGGACCCGGGGAACAGTAGACTAATGCACCATCCACTAGACCACGCGGCTTCCTTATTTCGATTGAAATCTATTGTTTAAATTTGAAAATGTTTATGAGAACAGTACTTTCCCATTTCATATGCTGGTAAGTGTAATGTGTGTAAGGTAATTAAAATCACACCATAATCGCCATAAGGGCCGGATAAGCATGTGAAATCTGCCCCCGCGTGTATTAGAACCAAATTTATACCATTGAGTCACACCTATGAAAAATAACCTTATGTAAATGTTTAGCCCCTTAATCCTAACGGTAGGGAAGTTATGGAGGGGGGAAGAAAAAACAAAAAAAAATCGTTTTCTCCTGAACAGGTCAACCGATTTTCACGACAAAAATATGTTATGGACTTTAAAAAAGAGTTTCAAAAACCATTTTTTTTTTTTTTTTTTTAATTTCGAAAACTTGAGTCAAAATTTTTATTTTTAATTATTATTTTTTTAAAATTTATGTTGAATTGGTACACCAACAATTTTCGCTAATTTAATTCATTGGAGGGTCCTGCACAATATATATTTTTTTCAAGTTGATCTAAAATGTACCCAATAGTAAAAAATAAAAAAAGCACCATTATTTCAGCTCTCTTAGTAGTAGCTGGTCACATATGAAGAGTAGAGATAGAGCTGTAGGATCGTAATGTCGTTAGATACTAATTACACACTATGCACATACATACTATTTATTATACCTATTATTGTAAACATATTGGATGGAATATTTGTTTTTATTTATTTTTTACTTGGATAACTACTACATAGCAATATATGCTAATTTTTAAATAAAACATAAAAAAATACTAGAATTTTAATTATGCTTTGGGTTGATAAATTAGGGAATAACGTTTCTGTGGACCACTTGTTAAAGAAGGGGAAGAATCGCGATTTACACTCGCGATGGAATTCGAAACAGAAGAAGGTGCTTTTCTTAGTTATTTAAGAGAGAGAGAAACTGAATACTATTCCTATGGATTATGGTCACATTCAACAGATTGCAAACATAATTACTATCTGTTGCGTTTCTTTTTCCAAACGAAGGGTTAGAATTGTCCCTAGAGGAAACTTTACCGTCATCTGTTAAGGACAATAGTGAGGAAGAAATAAAAGAAGAGGACCTCGAAGTTGGGAAACTCTTCAAGACAACAGAGGAAGGGGAAGACATTATGAAACTTTTTACATAAATCAAGTGAGAGCGGCTAAGTTTGCCTCAGATGTTTACGCTATTCTCCCGAGGGGTAGGGTGAACTTTCTTCTTCAGGTTAAAACAGAGAAGCAGAGGTCCGACGGAATCACTTTAGAGCAATATAACATATCCCCATCCTATTACTTGAGCATTCTTTGGATCGTTCTAATAAACTCATAGAGTTAATGTTGGGTTGTGTCACATAAAATGTCCGTTTTCAAGGTAAATGATCTTTATTAAAAATACGATATGAAAACAAGATAATTTTATTCGAAGTATTTACCTTCTTTTTCTACACATTTTTCCCAACGGGACACCAATTTTTTCATCCCTGAACTGAAAAACTCTGAGCTTTGAAGTGAAACAAAATCTGAAAACGCACTTTTCACTTGATCATCATTTTCAAAAAGTTTTCCTTTGACGAAAGTTGTCTAGATTCCTGAACAGGTGGTAATCTGTAGGAGACAAGTCGGGAGAATATGGCGGGTGCGGAAGAACTTCAATTTTTGCACTGTATGTTTTGAAACATGGGGTCTTGCTGCCGCTCAGTGAGAGCATGAGGTACACATGTATCGAACTTTTCTACTTTCCCAATACACGTTAAATGTCTCGAAACGGTAGATGCACTTGCATTTAGTTGTGCTGAGAGTCCTTTAACTGTTTGGTAAGAGTTTCCTTCTACTGTATGTTTGAGGACATCGTTGTCTATTATGGACGGAGATCTTCCTCGGGGCAAGTTTTCCAAGTCGGTATCCCCAGGTGAAAACTTAGCAAACCAACAACGAATGGTCCGTTCATTAACACTCCCTTCCCCAAACGCGTTGCAAATGGCCGCAAATTTCTGAAAAACGGACATTTCATGTGAAGCAACCCAATAAATACAAAATACGGTTTGGATATCGCGGCCAAGATCCAACTAGCGTTGGTGGAAGCCTTTGAGAAAATTATAGAATCTGCAACAGCTATTGGCTTCGCTATATACGAGGGGAAGACAAAATATATGTACACTGGGTCAAAGAGTCACTGATTATAGACCCTTACATACCCTTATATACACTACAGACCCTGATTATTACCCTTAAAGGGAGAACCAATTCACATATTTCGGATCCTTAGTGACACCAGCTAACGATGCCTCTGCTGAGATAAGAAAAAGAAAAGTAGCGGCTAACAGGACATATTTCTTTTTGCTGAAGACTCTCCGCAGTAGGAATATTACTTGAGGGACCAAACTGTTTATATATATAACGCCCTGTTCTTACCTATGCTTCTCACACCTGGACGATCTCAGCAAAAAAAAGAAATAGCCTATTAACCTTTGAGAGAAAAATATTGAGGGAAATAGTTGGCACTTTGTTAAGTTTACAGAGGAGTGTTCAGATAGATAAAAAAAATCAGAATTTCTGTAAAACTATAAGAATGAGACTTACATGATGTTAAACCCGATTACATTTTATTTCGATACAGTTAGGTACATGGTAGTCCGAGGTCGATTGAGGATAGGAAGCAGACGGCTGATAAAGGGAACCATTGCCTCTATGTACCTTCTCTAAGGTTAAGCTCACAGTCTTATATATTCTGATGAAATGTTGTGCGTAGGAAGCGAAGAGAGAGAAAAAAAAAAAGAATTTGTGAAAATAAATACTTTAAAAGAAGTCTACAAAGCTACTGTTTCACACAAAAGAAATTTCCACTTTAATAAAATTAAGAAGAAAAAAAAATGTATGCGTTTTTCATCTCAATTTTCTAATACTTTTATTTTTTTGTTTTTACTGTTAACTGCCTAAAACTTGTACTGTATTATATGTATTAGAATAGAATTCTTGTGTTTTGAATTTAGTTCTAAAATAACCCTAGTGGTTGATGAGCCTTAGTATTAATGAATAAATAAATCATACATCAGATAAATGAAAATTGTCACTAGCGTGTTTGAGAAAATAGTAAATAAGGGTCAAGTGCATGGTAAATAATTCGCTTTAACATTCAACACTCATACTTTTCTTAAATGCCGAACTTTAGTATCGTTCATCTTTTCATTTTGAGGTAGACAGCACATGAGAAGGGAGAGAATAATTATTTATTTTAGTTCAGTTACAAACTAGATTAGCGACCACTCACCAATTGAGTATAATGAAAAAAAAATGTATGATAAGCCGTTGATAAGATGACTCAAATTTAGCTCAGCTCAAAAAATAAAATAGACTCCACTGATGAGGAACTAATGGAACGAACGATTCCAAGGCCAAGGGAACTGTTCCACGGAACTAACTCGGCGTTCCATTCAATATTTCACGAGTCCTTGATGAGCCTCCTGTTGCTCCCTATTCCCAATCCTACCCCCTCCCCTCCATCCCCAGAGGGTCATCTAGGCCAGGACTCACATTGATCTGCGAGATTTACTTTCCAACGGTGAATATGGTATAGGATATCGCTCCAATCTTTTCAGTCTAATCCGATTAAATATCGTTGAATTTAATAACTCAGTAAATTCTAAAGATAGAGAAAAAAATTATTTGCTATTTTTAACCAATAAATTGCGAATAGTTATGAAAAATAAAAGAGAATATAGTATAGGATATCGCTCCAATCTTTTTTACATAACTCTGAAAACGATCAGAGGATTAATAAGAGCATCACTGCCTGAAACATAGGTACTTTTTTGTTTATTCTTTTCAATAATAAATCTTTGTGATCGATAAACCCCCTGCCTCTCCTGCGGCTTTTCTCCGAATCTACTAAACCAATTTTTTTGAAACTCAAATATACAAAAATACTAGGGCATCCAACGATGATCCTAACACCAAGACGTTAATATCCACCGATTAGTTTTGAAATGGCCTATTAAATATCATTTAATTTAATAACTAAGTAATTTTTTAAGATAAAGAAACAAATTATTTGCGTTTTTTAACCAAGAAATCGCGAATAATTATAATAATAATATTATAAAATAAAAGACAATTGAAATTTTTCCCATAAACACGCCTATAACTTTTAGGAAAAATAAAAGAAAATAAAAGAAATATAATTGAAATCTTCTTATACATATGCTTTTAACTCCGTTATTTTCGAAGATAGAGAAGAAATTCTATAGAGTTTTAAAACCAGCACAACGCTATTAATTAAAAAACAGAAAAAAAAAATTATCTATACATCTAAGTCACAAATAAGAAGATGTGCAATTCCCCCAAAACTCTGTTATTATTGAAGATAGGAAAACATGTAAACAAAGTATTAGAACAATTAAACTTTTATGCTTTAATTAAACTTTCTACAAAACGAAAAAATTATAATCGACGTTGTTTAAGAAATAGCAGTGGTTATTGGCCATTTTTCTTTGAATTTTTAACTGCTTTTTCTGTTAGTTGATTGTCTTAAAACAGTTAGATAAACAAATATACCCCAATATAGTTATTGGAAAATAATAAACCACTGTGTAATAATTTTCAGCCTTATTTTCTTTCTTTTTTTACCCTTCTTCTTTTGGTCTTGTTATTGTATTTTATAAAATATAAGTCTTTTTTTATTTTATTTTAATCTTGTCAAAAATAAACTTATTTTCTTATGATTTTATTAATGTAACAAATCAAACGAAATCTCTTTTTCATGTTCTATTGAGCATCGTTAATCATTACTTCAATATTTTACTTTCCCTAACGGATATATGAAATATATAGTAAAGCAAAGTATTGCAACTATGAAAATGTTTGAATTCCTGGTTTCAGCGGAAATACTTTAACTAAAATTGTTAGGGTACCTTGAGTCCAAATAACCAAGTCCCACAAAAATATGTGTGTGTATGTGAAAAGCCTAGCACAAAACCTGTAAGTTTTATCAAACTGACCTTTTACATTTAGGAAGTGCATATGCCTGAAATATTACTTCAACATTTTCATCGAAATCAGCAAACCAGGAGGGCCAATATAACCAGTCATTTTGCACCTCGTAGGATTTTCTTAAAAAGAGCTTTAACGATTTTCATTAATTTAATGTTGTTTTTTTTCTATATGATATTAGCTTCATTCTGATTGAAATTGAAATCTGGCAGGGCTTAAATGCCGATTTTTTTTTAAAGGAACTTTAATTTTGTAGATTCGAAAAAAAGAACCATAACATCTTAATAAAATTACAATAATAAAAAAACAGCTAAATACCCATGTTCAAATAATTTGTCTTCTACCTAAAGGAGAACAGGACAATTTTTTTTTTTCTACTAGACATAATAATAGTAAAATAGATGTAATATATACCGTTAGAAAACTTTAAATTTGAGAAAAATGTTATGTTATACACAAAGCTGTTGAAGGTTGAAGGTGCCTCATCTATCATATAGTTCAAAACTCAGAACTATATGAAGGTAGACTTTAATGGGCTTCAATTTTATGTAGGTTTCATTCTGATTGAAATAGTCTGACAAGGCTTAAATGTCGATATTTTACATTTTTCCCTCCAAAGTACCTTTACTTTTGTAGATTTAAAATTAGGCACATCATCAGTGTGGTCTAAGCCTTCAAAGTGATAGCATCGTCCTTATCGTATTAGCCATAATAGTTATTAGTTATAACTAATTGCGAAGGTGTTTGTAGTGTGTATGTTGGTGTAAGTGCAGTCGAAAAATTAACTGAAGCACAGAGCTATATTTTTTTAAAGGAGTTTGCTGAGAACAGTAAGATATTATATTATTAATTCTGTTTAAGTAGCTTGATAGATAACCACGCTATAGCTTGGAGTGGGGACGCGCACGCGCATAAACCACGCTACCGAGATAAGAAGCAATTGGAAGACAGTACCTGATCAGCCGTCAAATAGGTTGTTGCTGGATTTTTTTCTCTGTTCCACAACTCATTATAACTTCGTAAATTTTTCATTTTATTCTTATTTTTCCATAATAAATACTAAAAATGGTTGTCTGCCCTAAGTGTAATCAAACCGTTACACGAGATGACAAAACTGCACTCACATGCAGTATCGAAACTTGCCGAGCCATTTTTCATAGTAGATGCCTCAAAATGGAAGACCTGGATGTTGAAAAATTTAAAGCCTTAAAAAACAAATGGGTCTGTCTTAGCTGCGACAAAGCAATTAAGAGGTTCGCCAGTGGGGACAGGAGCATTAGCCCCTCCGGGTCGGCCCTCCAGAGTGGAGGCAGTGAGGCCGACGTACTTAAATTATTGAAGGATCTCGTTTCTGAGATAAGAGATCTTAAGTCCTCACTCGTTGCCAATACCGAGGAGATAAAGGATATCAAAGATACTTTAAATAAGCAGGCGACGATTAGCTTCGAGAACGCGGAGCGTTTAAAATCGGTCGAGGCACTCCTGGAGGCCCAAAATAAAAAAATTGATGTCCTCGCTCTAGAAAACATCACATTAAAAACTAGGGTCACCGAGCTTGAAATTAGGCTCAACAGATCAGAGCAAAATATCCTCACTAAGACCGTAGAGATTAGGGGCATACCGGTGCGGCCCGGTGAGTCTCCGATGGGCCTGGTGATGGGCATCGGAGCCGGGCTAGGCCTTAAGTTGGAGGTGGAAGACATCGACCATGTTGAGAGGCTCAGGTCTAGGAAAGATGATGTACCTGGGCCACTAATGGTCCGTTTTATGCGCCAGACTGTGAGGGATGAGCTGGTGAGGAAGAGAAAGGTTGTCAGAGACTTTTCTACTCGCCACCTAGGATGGCAAGAAAACGATGTCCATAAAATATTCTTGGGTGAGGCGATGTCCCCGACCAACAGGCATCTTTACTGGGTGGCCCGGCAAAGAAGAGCCGCCGGCAAATTGAAATACACATGGTTTAATGATGGTAAAGTGAAATGTCGGCGTGCGGATGGCCAACCAGTAATAGTCATCAACTCGCCTTCTGACTTAGAAGTTTTTGACTGACATCAGGGACTACTTTTCACCTTTCGGGATCATCGGCTTTCGACCATTCGTTTTTTAACCACTAATTCGCGATTTTCATCTCATCATTATTTTTTTCTTTATTACTGTAGCTATTTTTATTTTTGTTCAACATTAAGACAAAATGCAATTTTTTTTCTTTATTCGCAAATATACGGGAATTTTTTGTTATCTAACTCAACAAGAGTAATAATTATTTTATTTTTATTCGCTATGTACAGACTACTAACAGCTGTTGAAATTGTAAAAACCTTTTTGATTTTCTATATTATGTTTGTTTTATTTCTATTTTCTAAGAATGTTTATGTTTCTAGTTCTTATTCCACAAATAATGTCAATGCACTGCAGGTTTATTCATCTTCTCATTCCTCGCTCCCCTTTTCTCATGGCCCACCATCTCGTTTCACTACTTCCAATTTTCCTTTCCCATGACTAATGTCCTTTTAACCTGTCACGTCAACGCACAGTCACTCCTAGCCCATATTGATGAATTCCATGACTTTTTCCTCCATAACTTTTATCACTTAATAGCTGTTTCTGAAACCTGGCTAAAACCTACAATTCCGACATCGCAAGTTTCCCTTCCGAATTATACATTGCTCCGTCATGACAGAGATGACCGAACGGGTGGCGGCGTGGGTCTCTTTGTTCATGACAGCCTCAAATCCAAACAACTCATTCAATCACCCCATTCCGATTGCCCTCACCTCGAATACCTTTTCGCCGAAATATCCACAGCTTCACATTCCCTACTATTTGGAGTCATATACCGCCCTCCCAGAGTACCCTTTGAGACAGAATTCGAATCCACTCTTTACAATCTAATCCCATCCTATAACAATATCATCCTCACTGGGGATTTTAACACCAACCTATTGTTGCCTTCCTCAGACCATGCCTACTTAACCAACCTCTTCTTCTCTCTCGATCTTTATATTGTACCATATAATCCCACACACCACACCCAGTCCTCAGAATCCTGGCTCGATCTGTATGTTCTGGATTCTGCTGATAAACTCCTCGCCTCGTCTCAACATCCTGTTCCGTTCTTGTCTGCTCACGACCTTATCCAGATATCCTATAATCTTCCGATCACTCTATTTTCTCCAAGAACCATTTCTTTTTGTAACCTTAACACCCTTTCCTCTGAAATCTTGGCGCCAGATCTTGAAGCTATCCCATGGAACACCATATACTCGCTAAGGACCGTAGATTCTATGGTTGAAACCCTTACCTGTCATCTCCATAATATCCTAGACAACCATGCTCCCCTTATCACAAAGAAAATCCGACACCCTCCTGCTCCTTGGTTAACGCCAGAAATTAGGGAATGTATGAGGCACAGGGAAGCTGCAAGGCGATGATTCAGGCGCTCCCGTCTTCCTAGTGATTACTCCACCTTCAAACATCTCAGAAACAGTACCCAATCCATGATACGCCAAGCTAAATCCCAATATTTTCAGCAATCCTTATCTTGTGCTTCCGACTCCAAAACCAAATGGACAATCCTGCGTAAACTATCCTTAGGAAAACACACCCATAACCAACCTATTCCTATTTCCGCTGATGATCTTAACACCCACTTTGCTTCCTGCTCCTCTCCTTTATCATGTCAGACGCCGATGCCTGCTCCTATGCACCATTTCAATCCGGAATCATTCTTTTTTTCCCATATCACCCCTGAGGACCTCTTTAATTCTATTCGTAAATCCCGAACCAATGACTACGGACCTGACAATATCCCAGTAAAACTAATCAAAGCCTCGCTTCCTTCCAATATTATATCATATCTATAACTTTTCTCTAGACAGTGCAACCTTCCCAACTTCCTGAAAAACCGCTCTGGTCCGTCCACTGATGAAAAACTCAAATCCGGTATCTCCTAATGACTTTCGCCCAATTTCTCTCCTTTCAAACCTTTCTAAACCTTTAGAGCGTCTGGTCCAATCTCAGTTATCCCTCTACCTCGAGCAAAATAACCTTTTGAACCCCCTCCAGTCTGGTTTTCGGCCTGGCTATTCTACTCACTCTGCTCTCTCCCACATTTCCCAAGATCTTCACAAGGCCATAGATCAGCACAAAATAGCTATCCTTGTTTTGCTTGATTTTTCCAAAGCCTTCGATTCTGTGGACCATAATATCCTCTTAACCAAACACCATAGACTCCCAGTATCCACAGGCGCTCTTCAATGGTTTCAATCATTCCTTACCGGCCGTTCCCAGTATGTTGTAGTTCCCAATAAACCCCGCTCCGACTCACTGCCACTAACAAAAGGTGTACCCCAAGGTTCCTCGTTATCTCCTACCCTTTTCTCCATATTCATAAATGATCTTCCGCTCTCCATCAAGCACTCCCAATACCACCTCTATGCCGACGATATTCAGATTTATATTTCCTTTACCCCAAATGAATTTCCTGATGCTATCTCTAAACTTCAGGAGGACATAAATAATATAAGTGCTTGGTCAAACAGCAACAAACTCCTGCTAAGCGCTGAAAAAACAAAAGCCATCCTGATAGCATCACCTGCTCTCCTTAAATCCTTTCCCAGTTCCCCCAACCTTTTCCTAAACAATACTCCTATCTCTTTTCATTCATCTGTCAAGAACTTAGGTATTACTCTTGATCAAACTCTCTCTTGGAAACCGCACATCTCCCAAATATCCCGCCGAACCATAACAACCCTAAAGCAATTCCGTCGCCTCCATCACCTCCTACCATTCAATATTCGTAAACTCCTTGTTTCTTCCCTTGTCTTTCCCCACTTTGACTACGGATGCGAGGTGTACAGCGGACTTTCAGGTGAGCTCGAAGCAAAACTTAAGCGTATTATGAACTGTGCAATACGATTTGTATTCGGAATCACCAGAGACACGCATATAACCCAGTATTACACCGAGTTAAGGTGGCTTTATCCTCGTTACAGATGCCAGTATTTCCTAGCCTCCTTCCTCTACCAGGTTATCAGAACGCATCGTCCCAGCTACATCTTCCAATCCCTTCAATTTAAATCATCAATTCAGTCCCGTTCTACTAGATCCCGTCTTTCTGACCTCTACCCTCCTCCTCACCGTACTGCTGCCTTTGACAAGTCCTTTCTAGCCGAAGCAACCACTCTTTGGAATTCTATTCCTCCTGAGATCCGTCATGCAAGTACTGATTCCTCCTTCAAATCGCTACTTTTCAACCACCTTCTCCTTACCCAGTCAAACAGACAATAACTTCAAACTGCAGATGCTATAAATACCAATTATTATTATTATTTTTTTTTTTTTTGTGTTTGTATTACTCAAATTATCATTGATGAACCAGCTATTTCTGTTTTGTTTTTTTTGTTTTTCTTATTCCGAAAGTCTGACTTGTAAAGATGTACATATATTACTACCTTAATTATTTTTTAGTTTAGTATTTTGTTATTCTAAATCATGACCACACTGTTCCGGTCATCAATTATGTATTTTATTTTATTCTTAAGGGACTTTAGTCCCAGGATAATAAAGAAGTTTTTTTCATTTCATTTTCATTTCATCATCTTGTTAGCATTGATAAACGACAGCTAAATATGCAAGTTAATAAAATGTGATAAACAACTAAAAAAGAAAAGGGCAAACAAAATCTTATGCAATTTTTGTGCTTTTGGACACAATAATATACCGTTGAATAGCTAAAGATTTAAAAAAAAAATATCTAATACACATAATTTAAAAGTTAATGGAGAGTGTTGAAAAGCCAATAAAAATAACTGATGGTTGTAGACAAAAATATAATAGATTATTTAATAAAACACATGCTTATATTGAAACTATGTCTATGTCTATGTCGCACCACATTTTTTATCACTGATTATATAAAGAACATATTAAACTTTTCTTTAAGCTAGTCCACTGCTAATAAAACAGTGGCCCGTGAAACCGATCTTACCTTCCTGTGCCGTTTGTTGGGAACGCTCACTCCAGGTAATTAAAAGTAAACATTCTGGAGATTCTGTTAGTCCACGTGTGGAGTAAGGGGAAATTGAAAATGTACGCTGTGGCCTCGTGGGGCCAGGACAGGCAACTCCACTTCTACGGACCGTTAATGATTCAGTCTACCTTCAGTCTACAGCTTTACTTCATTAACAGTACAACAAAACAAAACAGTACTGTCCAACTGTATTCGGTTGCTACCATACACAGTACACTCATCATTCATATTGTTATATGAGTAGAAATGTAATTAATTTACCATACATTTTTTCCTTTATCAATAGCTTTATGTTATACAATAGTGTATAATATAGCCAAAAAATTACAGCACAAACCCCATTAAAAGAAAAGAAAAAGCAAAAATGCACACCAAACTGACACACGTAAAAATATTTGGAAAAAAATGACAAGACAATATATTATTAATAGAATATTCTTTAAAAAAATCACGGAAGGAAAACATAAATCAATAAATATAAATCTTGATCCGATTAAAATACATACAGATAATGATGGATAATCCCCAGACAGTCCAATAGTATATTCTCGGCCATCATGGACAATTCCCTATTACCAACAACTCAGCCTTTCAGAAGAACTTGTTCTGCTGGAGATAGTTCCAGCTAGATCCGAACCAGAAGCCTCTCACGGTGAACTCCCTCCGAATGTCTCGCGGAATATCTCTTTTAGGAAAGAGATACACTCATTGTAGACCTCTCTATTTTTCCTATCCACTTCACCTGACTGATCGAAGTCGTTTGTCTCATACCGGACGGTCGGTTCGAGGATTAATGCTGTTTTCCCGTTCTTGGGGAATGCTACAATGTCACCATCCCTCGCAGAACCACCCGTGTCCACGCAGTATATTCCTTTTCCTTATGGAGCCTTATTATGGCATGCTTGATCCGATGTTGCCCGCGAGTAACGAGAAGGGAGTTGTTGGGACATTTTTCCAGCACGTGGGCAGGTGTCTGATACTCTGCAACATTTGCGATAGAGGGATCCAATTTCTCTCTAGTGTTCACTGACTCCTTGGACCTCTCGTATGGGTGCATTATTGATATTTAGCTTAAATAAAAAAAAAAAAAAAAAATGTCAAGCTTATTTAAACTAACTAAACTTAACTCGAACAAGTATGCTTGTTGGAAGTCCATGCAGCCATGCAATGTATTGCCTATGCACAGCTACTGCACAAAACTTTTTTTTTTAAATTAATTAATTTAGAAATTTTTGGACATTTTGGACATACATTTGGATCGGCTTCAACGTTCTTTGATTAAACTAGCTATATTGATGTACAATTTATTAGGATTTAATATAATATAGAGAAGAGGGCAAAGATACATATATATATATATATATCGTTGGGTTTTTTTTTTTATAACATAAAAGTAATATAGAGAAGATTTTAAAGAAATATATTATCTTATACACAAACTTGTAAAAGTTAATGCAAAGCTGATAAAACTATCTGATTTTTGTACATAACAATTTTATAGATTACTTAATTAAACACATATTTCTATTGAAACTCAACGCAATTAATTCATTAACGTTTTAATTTCATCTCTAACTGTAGTTCAAAATTCTTAAATGAATTTTAACAGCAGAGGTAAAAATTTCGATAACCAGCTAAAGGAGAATAGAGATAAAAAAATTTGTCTGGTTAATTTTTTTTGCACTAAACGTAAGAATAGTTTTATTCAAGTATAGTATATCGTTAGAAAGCTAAATGTTTGAGTTAAAATGTTATCTCATTTACAATGTTGTAAAAGGTAATGTAAAGGGACGAAAAATACATAAAGTTAAGTAATTGTTGTACGAGGCATGTTTTTTAAGTATGTACCGTTTGGAATTTAAAAAAAACGTGCAAAGATATAGCAATAATTTTATTTTTACATAAAAGCCTGTACCTTAATCTACTTTTCTACATACTTTCCATGACTTTTCTTCATTGTATACGTTGTTTACTGAGTGTTTAAGATGCCACCGATAATCGTGAGTACCGCTGATTGTAAAGTACGGGCTGTTATACGATTTCTTAATGTTAAAGGTGTAAAACCGATCGATATTCATCGTAAGATCGTTGAAGTTTACAGAAAAAAGATAATAAGTGATGGAATGGTAAGGAAATGGGTGAGAGCATTTAAAGATGGCCGCACAAATGTGCATGATGAAGAACGGAGTGGGCGTCCTTCGGTCGTCAATGAAGATTTGGTGCAGAAACTGGACGAAAAGGTGAGAGAAAACAGACGCTTTACAATTTCATCATTTTCCGACTGCTTTCCTCAATATTCAAATACCTAGAAAGTTAGTAAACCTTGTAGAGATGTGTTTGTCGGAAACATTCCATAAAGTTACATCGGTCATAATTACTCCGAGAGATTTGAGGTGCGATCGGGTTTGAAACAGGGTGACTCCCTTTCACGTGTGTTATTTAATATAGCTTTAGAATATGTCATAGAAAAGATGATATGTACCGAGAAAGGTTTAAATATGGGTGACAAGATTCCGGTTTTGGGGTTTGCCGATGATCTGGTACTGCTAGGTGAAGACGCGGAAACCATACAACTTAATACAAGTGTGTTAATAAAAACCGGTAAAGAAATAGGACTCGAATTAAATACCGAGAAGACGAAATATATCATATATCAGGGCATACTTTTGAACACGTAGAGAAATTCAAGTATTTAGGTTCGTTGATAACAAGAAAAAATGAAATCCAGGAAGAAATAAAGTACCGGTTAAAGGTGGGAAATGCAAGTTATTATTTAGTTGCTAAGATACCTAGTTCGCGGCTTCTATCTAAACACTTAAAGGTTAGAATTTATAAAACTATTATTCTTCCGACGGTTCTTTACGGATGTGAAACGTGGCCGCTTACTTTGAAGGATGAACAACGGTTTAAGGTTTTCGTGAATAAGGTACTGCGTAAAATATTTGGTCCTAAGTGAGATGAAGCCACTGGGGAGTTTAGGTGGTTGCACAACGCAGAATTGCGGAACTTGTATCCTGTGAATATAATTGAGTTGATAGCATCGCGGAGACTCAAATGGGCGAGTTAAGTTGTTGGGCTCGATGAGGAGCGGATTCCGAGAAAGTTGGTATTCGCTGATCCGACTGGTAGGTGTCCGAAAGATAGACCGAAGCGGGGGGGGAGGGGGGAGGGGAGGGCTTGGGCTTGAACGGTGAACATTGGACGAGTCTGTGTAGGCGGAATTTGGTGGTATCGGCATCGAACCTTCGAGTACGCTAAGCCTATATTATTATTATTATTATATTATTTCCTTGAGGAATAATATTTAATTCTCGTAGTGTTTTGTATCGCATCAAAGTAAAAACATTTGTGATACAGTAGTTAACAAGTCAGGCGGCAAAATTTTTGAAGGAGGGTATTCAGAAACTGTTGCCACGTTATGACAAGTGCATCAAAATTCATGGAAATTATATAGAAAAGTAGATTATGGTGCAGACTTTCATGTAAAAATAAAATTATTGCGTTATCTTGGCACGTCTTTTTTTAATTCCAAAACAGTACATACTTAAAAAACATGCCTCGTACATAACCTTTTGTATTGTTTAATTATTTAAACCAAATGTTTCCAAAAAAACTAAATATAATTCTTTGAACTTTTTTCGACTATAACTTTATTTATTAGCTCTTAAATTGATTTCGACAAATAAGAGATGTAAAATCGTGTGTTGTTTGCAATAGATTTTTAAAAAAATTAATTCTTTTAAATATAACTTAATTGTACTGTTTTTAGAACTTTTTACTAACCAATCACAAAAGGATAAATTGTGAAGACAATTTCTTTTCGTCTAAATGCTCCAATACGAATGAGAAGAACGTTTTCTACTAATACCGAGGATTAAGACAAACAGCAAGGAACCTCAGTAAATTACATTCGCTACTCGAAAACCTATTAAGCTTGGTCTCCTATATCCTTCAGCTGTATATCCTTCCACTCAATCTAATTGTAGAAAGGAAATTAAGACATGTTATTTCGCTCAACAATAAAAATATAATAAAACAATATATACTATTACATTTGTTAAGTATTTAAAATACTAAATTTGGTTAGTATTAGATTAAATGTTAATATAGGCGAGGAACAAAATGTAAAAAATATCCTCCTGTAAATTAAAATAAGGTAACGAGTGAAACGTACGTTCAAAATATTTTGTAGATCTTTCAATCCAAAGTACAGGGGATGTCCATCGGAATACTATAAAGTTCGTTTTATTATATTAAGAGTAACTGTTTAGTGTTAATGGCTCATCTCAACATTTGATAAGGGTTTTAAACTATATCAGAAGTAAAAGGAAACATTTAAATTTAAACAAAATCATTAAACACTGCATAAATTAAAATAAACTGATGATCAACAAACAGGGTTTGAAACAAGTTCAACAAAATCAACCTAGTTATTGCGAATTCAATCACAAAAGATGCAGACCAGAATAACTGATTGCTAATTTTTAGTAAAGGGCTTAAGTAAAAAAAGTAACAAAAACATTTTTCTTTTTATTTATTTAAAAGAAATTTACAACTGTATTACAATAAAATACATTAAGTAAATGTGCTAAAAGATCAAGTGGGCATGATACAGGCATGTGAAGAAACTACCCAGTGGTAGCACTTCAAGTAACAAAAATAAATATATTAACAAATGTGAATAAAAAAATATTTAGATAAAAAATTTGGTGCGGGCAACACACGACTTTCACTTACCTACATTTTTAAAATTAATGAAAGGATTTTCTAATACAGTTGGAGATCAAAATACGTGAAAGCATTAAAGAATTAATCAAATTGAATTTCTATAGAAACATGTGTTTTATTCAAAAATCTATTATATTATTATCTAAAATAATCAGTTTTATCGGCTTTTTACCGCTCTTTATTAACTTTTACAAGTTTGTGCATTAGATAATATTTATTCAAATAGCTTTAGCCTTCCAACGGTATATTATACGTGTATATTACTGTTGCTATGTTCAAAATGAAAAAAATTGCATTAAACAAATATTTTTCAGTTTTCTCCTTTAGTTAGATATCGCATTGTTCAACTTATATATTTATGTGTTTCTTTATCGGCGGCAACAAGATAATATATTTATTTTAATAAAATCTACAAAATCAAAGGTACATTACAGGAAAAAAAATGTAAAATATCGGCATTTAAGTCCTGTCAGACCATTTTAATCCTAATGAAACCTAAATGATATTAAAGCCCATTAAATTTTACATCGATATAGCGAGTTTAATCAAAATCGTCAGAACTGTTTTCGCGAAAATCGAAAAAAGATGCAAAATGCATAGTATAAAGTGCCTCTTCTGGTAAGCTCATTTTGATGAAAAATGTTTTGCAACGTCTCGGGTGTATATTTGTCTTAAATATGAAATTTCAGTTTTATAGGACTTTCCGTTTCCGCCCGGGAGTTTACACACACACACACACACACAGACCGTTGAATACTGGAATTCGAAAATTTTCAAGATCGCAATACTTCCCCTTACTATATATATAGTAAGTGAAAGTAAAAACAACATTAAATCTTTTGGCGAACTTAGAGCCTAGGTCAAAGAAAAATATACTAATATCAAAAAATGCAATTAATATTCCATCTATTGAAGGAAATTAAGAGAGCACTCGTTGATTACAATTTACCACAGATAGGACTATATAACCATAATAAGCTAAGTAATCACATATCAACCATTAAAGATCACATTTTACCAAGTTAAAAACTAAATTTGTTTATAAAATAAATTGTATAGATTTTGATAAGATATATATAGGAGAAAGCTCTAAATAGGTCGCAACAAGAGTAAATCAACAGAGTATTAATTATAAAAATAGAAACACCACAGCATTGACACAACACAGGATTCAGCTTAATCACCAATTTGATTTCGGAGAAAAATAAAATTGTATATAGGAAAAAAAACAGGGAAATTAAAATTGTAAACCTTAACTTGACCTGACCTATGTTTAATAATAAATCAGTGTGAACTTTGTGCAGTAAATAGGATGGCTAGAATTCATTAGGGACTAAAAAATAGGTCAGTTTAGATGGGTGATTTTCTTTGGTATTAATTTAAAAAAAACAAACTATTAACGACATAAATTATTGTTTTATATATTTTTAATAATGATTTTAATTAGAACATAAAAAAGTTATTTTATTATGTGAATTGATAATTTGTTAATGTATTTTAATGAGTCCTGATGATGGGGAAGGCCCCTGAAACGTTGACTCGTTTTTATGTTAATGTGTAGTAAACTGTTTTTGGAAGATTAAGGAACCAACTTATTAATTAATAAAATTCATATGTTTTTTCTTATATCTTAAGCGCTGATTTTTTTGGTCATTTTTTTTATTTTTCTATTCAACGCTAAACATTTTTCTTTCTCTCCATCCGTTGTTAAATCTTCAAAATTTTTTGATCAGGCTATTAAATTTTTTTTCTTATTATCCCTGTATTGCTGGACTTAATTTTATTTTTTCCTCCTTTTAATCGAAAATCGCAAATACAACAGGGTTTTTGACTCAAAGAAGGGATCTTCCCCTTTTATTTCTTAATATAGATATCTTTAATTTGATAAAAAAATATTATTATTTAATAATTTATTTCTTCGCTAGTATTATGAACAAATGTTTCTTAAGTGCAAGACCGAGTTAACTTCAGTCTCTCCTCCAATCGAAAAAAAAACATATGTTTTAATTAGTACCAATATATACTTTTTTGCTGACTGTTTATGTGTTCTTAACTGATATATTTTTTATTAAAATGAATTTATTTTTTTAAATATCTCGTTTCTTTCCTAATATTATCAATATATTCTTTTCAATTACGTTTTAGTACGATTTAAATATTGACCAGTAAATCATCATGATTTTGTTTCCTATGCTTAAATATTTTTATCTAAAGTAATGTTTTAATAATAATTACAATATTTTATTGTCATGAAAATTAAGACAATCATGGCAAAATGACAAAATTAAGATTTATTAACTTTTTATGCAGCAAGACGTAAGTAATGAAGTTTTTTATCTACCGTGTCTTTACTCATTTTATTTGCAAATGATTTTAATTTAATTAAATACTAAAAAACCAATACTATAAATATCGATATTTTTATTCTGATAATTCATCGGTATAACGTTGACGGAAATCGATATCAATATCCCATCTCTAGTGGACAGGTGAAGAAAGACCTCTGCGCATCCGCCATTTTAAAGCACGTCGGTAACCCGAACCGTATACTGAAATCAAATGTTTTTTCCCTGATAAAAATCGCTTTAGGTGCTAATAGAGGTTTTTACTTTAAAAAAAGGATTTAATGCACTATAATATGATAATGTTATTTAAATTATGGCTTAAAACCAAAATACAGTCACATTATAATTGTACTTATTCAATAAAATCATAACATTACGATTAACTTACTTTAAGTTATGCTTAGTTGCCATGTTTTTAAAAATGAGAATGTAAAATAACAATTAAGCATGCTCCTTTAAAAAGTTTAATGCAATTGATGGGGTTTTAAATGTATCTATGAATTAGATATGCCGCAAAAGTCGAAAAAAGCTTTAATAAGTTTATAATAATTTTTTTTTTAATGTTAAGACTTAATGGAAGTATAAATATAATACAATCTACCTATTACATAGCAATTTTTATGTTGAAATATCAATTAATATTATGCTTACCATTGAATATTAGACGAAAATTCAGGATAGTATAATGATAATAAAATAACATACCTGAGTTATAATAAACATCAAGAAAACTTGAAGTTAATAATTAACTTTATTGATTACGGCTGATTTAAAAACTTTATCTATTGAAAATTCGCCTTAAAAACGAGATAAATTATTATTCAAAGTTTAACCAGTAGTATTGTATGATATAAGAAATAAAAGGAAATACATGAGAAGCAAAACATAAAATATTGACGGATAGTAATAAAAAAAGGAGAGACAGAAAGCGAAACAGATTCCACTCGAGAAGACAAAGGAAGGGGCCACTTTAGTGTTCTCGGTATGTCAGGGATCGGAATACCTATCTCCTTCAGGTAGAGCACTATATAAGCCTATAGGAGGGTTTTATTGCATTAATATAATATTTTTAGGAAGAAATATTGTATTATGTTACAATAAAAGACAGTAGTAATGGTATTCTTCATATCAACATATTTGCAAACTAATTAATAAATAAAAATGCAAGAAAAACTATTCAATACTGCGCAAATCAGACAAAATTCTCCCTTCCTTTTCAAAGCATTCTGCTGCCTGCAAAACTACTATATCCTTATAATAATAATAATAATAATAGGCCTACCGAACCAGAAGATTCGATGGCGATACAGACAGAAATTCCGCCTGTACAGACTCGTACAATGTTCACCGTTCAAGTCCAAGCCCCCGAGATCAGACTTAACGCAATCCTTCCATCGACGTTTCGGTCTATCTTTAGGACGCCTACCAGTCGGATCAGCGAATACCAACTTTCTCGAAATCCGATCCTCACCGAGCCCAACAACTTTACTCGCCTATTTGAGTCTCCGCGATGATATCAACTCAATTATATTCACAGGGTACTTAATTAGTAGTAATGCCGCGTTTTCCAACCTTCTGAAGTCCCCAGTGGCCTCATCGCTCTTCAGACCTAATATTTTACGCAGTACCTTATTTTCGAAAACCTTAAGCCGTTGTCCATCCTTCAAAGTAAGCGGCCAAGCTTCAAATCCGTAAAGAACCGTTGGAAGAATAATAGTTTTATAATTTCTAACCTTTAAGTTTTTAGTAGACAAAAACCGAAGCACAAGTAATTTAGCAACTGAATAATAACACGCATTTCCCACCTTTAACCGGTATTTTATTTCTTCCTGGATCTATTTTTTTCTAGTTATCATTGAACCTAAATACTTGAATATCTCTTTGATATATCAATATCACTAGAATCGCCACCGTACTATATTCTTATAGTGAAGCATATTTTTAGTTCATTTGACCCTAAGAGCAGCTGAACCTGATTAAATAAAATGAAGAGAAGAACATAAATATACATAATGACTAACATCCCCGAATCATCTTAAGCTAAAACCAACTTATAGCTTAATATTCAAATTCATAATTTTTTCAATCACATTTGAAATTTTCTAAATTAAATTTATAATTTTTTCAATCAAATTTATATTTTTGTCATCAATCAATTTCATAATTTCTTCCACTGCTTTCTTACAGCTAACTTTGAGGGGAAAACCCCGAAACCGACATGCCTCTTTTAATTTCAGACTCCCGACCCCTGCGAATCCTCTTTTACGCAACTTATCATACCCATCTATTCCTGACAGCCCTCCGGGAGATTAAAAATACGATGGCCTCGAGGCCTACTAAATTAATTTGACATTGAAGTGTTACCACTGGGTAGTTTCTTCATAAGACATTTTTATGTCCTTAAGTGGAAAATGGCCCATTTACTTATTTAATTTATTATGAGTACAGTTGTAAATATATAGCATTTCCAAGTCAAATTCAATCTTTTCCAAGTCAGATTCAACCTTTTCCAAGTCAAATTCAACCTTTTCCAAGTCAAATTCAACCTTTTCCAAGTCAAATTCAACCTTTTCCAAGTCAAATTCAACCTTTTCCAAATCAAATTCAACCTTTTCCAAGTCAAATTCAACCTTTTCCATTTCAAATTCAACCTTTTCCAAGTCAAATTCAACCTTTTCCAAGTCAAATTCAACCTTTTCCAAGTCAAATTCAACCTTTTCCAAATCAAATTCAACCTTTTCCAAGTCAAATTCAACCTTTTCCATTTCAAATTCAACCTTTTTCGATTTCAATAAAATAATAAAAATCAAATTAACATGATTTTATGTTTTAATGGTTATTTTAATTACATCTTGTGTTTTTAACCCTTGTGGCTTGTTAAATGTTCCCAGGGGCCTTTCTACATATAATTAGTCACGAATATAATAATAACTATAACCGATACTTTAATTTTAAGACATTTGCGATACAAGGTCTGGTAGTCGGATTAGCGGGATTCGTTTTATTTTAGTTTTATAATCGCGGAAGAAAATATTATCAATAGAGGTTTATTTTAACTTTTTCGTATTTATTGGATAGTAGGCTCAGCAGATGCGTTCCCAAAGGTTCGTTACCGATTACACTATTAATTTTAATCGCGCTCGCTCAAATATGGGTTTATTATAACTTTTTTGTATTTATTGGATACAAGGCTCAGTAGCTGCGTTCCCAAAGGTTCGTTACCGACTACACTATTAATTTTAATCGCGCTCGCTCAAATATGGGTTTATTATAACTTTTTCGTATTTATCGGATACGAGGCTCAGTAGATGCGTTCCCAAAGGCTCGTTACCGATTACACTATTAATTTTAATCGCGCTCGCTCAAATATGGTTGTATTATGACTTTTTCGTATTTATTGGATGCAAGCCTCAGTAACTGCGTTCCCAAAGGTTCGTTACCGACTACACTATTAATTTTAATCGCGTTCGCTCAAATATGGGTTTATTATAACTTTTTCGTATTTATTGCATACGAGGCTCAGTAGCTGCGTTCCCAAAGGTTCGTTACCGATTACACTATTAATTTTAATCGCGCTCGCTCAAATATGGTTTTATTATGACTTTTTCGTATTTATTGGATGCAAGGCTCAGTAACTGCGTTCCCAAAGGTTCTTTACCGATTACACTATTAAATTTAATCGCGCTTCCTCAAATATCGGTTTATTATAACTTTTTCGTATTTATTGGATACTAGGCTCAGTAGCTGCGTTTCCAAAGGTTCGTTACCGATAACACTATTAATTTTAATCGCGCCCGCTCAAATATGGGTTTATTATTACTTTTTCGTGTTTATTGGATACTAGGCACAGTAGCTGCGTTACGGGGGGTTCTTTCCCGACCAGTCTATTAATTATTCGTGCGCTCACTCAAATATGGGTTTATTATAACTTTTTCGTATTTATTGGATACTAGGCTCAGTAGCTGCGTTCCCAAAGGTTCGTTACCGATTACACTATTAATTTTAATCACGCCCGCTCAAATATGGGTTTATTATTACTTTTTCGTGTTTATTGGATACAAGGCTCAGTTGCTGCGTTTCCAAAGGTTCGTTACCGATTACACGTATTCGTGTTTCTTTCCTATGCAAATTTCTGTATTTGTGTGTCGGAGTTTTGTTAGTGAATGTGTTAATGTATTTTTAGTCAGTTGGTCTAATTTATGTTTATTTCGTGTTTTTTGTAACTTTTCATGTATTGGGTTACCGCTAATCCTTTTTTTCAGGATAGTAAGTCTTTTTGGTTAATGTTTTGGAGTTTGATAATAATCAGCTAAACAGAACGATTTTATAAGTACATTCTTATTTGATAAACCTCTACTTGAGTTAGCGCAATTAAAATTAATAGTATAATCTGTAACGAGTCCTTGGTTACGCAGCGACTGAGCCTAGTATGCAGTAAATACGAACAAGTTACAATAAACCTCTTCTTGAGCGAGAGCACTTAAAATAAATTGAATAATTGGGATAGCAACCCCCGCAACGCATCAACTGAGCCTAATAGCGAATAAATATGAAAAAGTTATAATAAACCCATATTTGAGCGAGCGCGATTAAAATTAATAGTGTAGTCGGTAACGAACCTTTGGGAAGGCAGCTGCTGAGCCTTGTATCCAATAAATACGAAAAAGTTATAATAAACCCATATTTGAGCGAACGCGATTAAAATTAATAGTGTAGTCGGTAACGAACCTTTGGGAACGCAGTTACTGAGCCTTGCATCCAATAAATACGAAAAAGTCATAATAAAACCATATTTGAGCGAGCGCGATTGAAATTAATAGTGTAATCGGTAACGAACCTTTGGGAACGCAGTTACTGAGCCTTGCATCCAATAAATACGAAAAAGTCATAATAAAACCATATTTGAGCGAGCGCGATTAAAATTATTAGTGTAATCGGTAACGAACCTTTGGGAACGCATCTGCTGAGCCTACTATCCAATAAATACGAAAAAGTTATAATAAACCCATATCTGAGCGAGCGCGATTAAAATTAATAGTGTAATCGGTAACGAACCTTTGGGAACGCATCTGCTGAGCCTACTATCCAATAAATACGAAAAAGTTAAAATAAACCTCTATTGATAATATTTTCTTCCGCGATTATAAAACTAAAATAAAACGAATCCCGCTAATCCGACTACCAGACCTTGTATCGCAAATGTCTTAAAATTAAAGTATCGGTTATACTTATTATTATATTCGTGACTAATTATATGTAGAAAGGCCCCTGGGAACATTTAACAAGCCACAAGGGTAAAAAACACAAGGTGTAATTAAAATAACCATTAAAACATAAAATCATGGTAATTTGATTTTTATTATTTTATTGAAATCGAAAAAGGTTGAATTTGAAATGGAAAAGGTTGAATTTGACTTGGAAAAGGTTGAATTTGACTTGGAAAAGGTTGAATTTGACTTGGAAAAGGTTGAATTTGACTTGGAAAAGGTTGAATTTGACTTGGAAAAGGTTGAATTTGACTTGGAAATGCTATAAATAAAATGTTAAAAGTAAAAAAAAAAAATAGAGAGGACTAAATATTTTTATTAAATCTTGTTGTTTACTCAATTAACGTCACTTTACGCTACTGAGGCCAGTCGGACCATGATGTTATAAATTCTGCCAATCCAGTTTTAATTAAGATTGGGGTCTTTAACAAGGACCTTACATCGCACAGGATCAGGATCAACATTTTACGGTACCTTCGACGGACTGCATGACCAAGGATTATTTACTTTCTCAAAATATTCTAGGCGAGTTTTAATCCGAGACCTTGAACATAAAAGGCTGTTATTCCAGACACTGCACCACAGACGACCCTTAATAGATTTAGATCCTTAAGAGCTTATGATTTTATAAGCCTAAGATCGCTGGTTCGAAAGTAGCAATGATTTTTTTAAGGGAGTAAAAAATCCTAGGTAATGCCATCTTTCGATCATAAAATGTTGGACTATAGCCTGTGTGATGTTACTTACTCGTTAAAGATCCTTATCCTAATTAAACCTGGATAGGCAAAATTTAGGAATCCCATTGGAACACCGTCCGACTAGCCTCAGTAGCATAAAATGACGTTAAATGTATAAACAACAGGAACATTTAATAAAAATATTTCGTTCTTCACAGCAATACCTCATTAAATTAACTGTAAGGAAGTGATGAAAAAAAAAAAATTATGAAGTTAACTGGAAAAAAATATTTCTTTTAAAAAAATATGAGTTTGATTGATAAAAGCTATAATTATATCATAGGCAAAAACAATTTCTTTCAACGTACTGGTTTATTTCATTATATGATCAAGGACACGGGGTGAAAGACGGCAGATGGCACTCGGAAAAATAATTCTGGGTTGTGCTGTAATTAGTCCTGTATTTATACAACGTAATATTCAATTGTAATTAGTCCTATCCCTTTGGCTGTGACATAATATTGAGGTTCCGAGACAGTGAGATGTCAGGTACAAGTTAAGGATTCCTACCCAAATTATACCTGGATAGGGAAAATTTTAGACTCTCACTTGTAGCATCGTCAGTTTAACAACGGTAACCTATAAGCGAAGTTCAATGAACAAAAAGACAACAAGTGAAAGATAGCAATGTAAAATTGTAATTTATTTATTAAGTGTCATTATCCTCAATGCTCCTAACTTTGTCACGAATAAACTTATCCATAAAGACCTTAATGTTCCCTATGTTACTGATTTGGCCCGGACCAGGTATCAATCCTTTCATGACAAACTCCATTCTCACTCTAACCCACTAGTTTCAATCCTTTCTTCCTCTTCAATTCCGGATAATCCTCCGAGGCGCCTGAAAAGGAAATGGCCCCGGGACCTTCTAGTTTAAAATATTTTTAGAGTGCTGCCACTGGGTAGTGTCTCTACATGTTTTTCATGACTGTTTTGTAAATTACCATCACATTTACTAGATGTATTTTTATTTAATACAGTTGTAAATATCAATAAATATGTTTAAAAAAAAAAAAAAAAAAAAAGTTTCATTATGGAAACAATAAAATTCTCAAAAGTTCCAGGGAACTTACACGGTAGGAAATGTCTTTCCAAGAAGCGGATTCACTCGCCTTTTGAAAAGTAAATATCTTCTTCCAATTGCATTTCAAGTTTAGCGCATAAAAGGGAATGGGAAGAGAATGCAATAAAGAAGTGAAGAGGTTTCTCACTAACGGAAAACTTGATGAAGAAGTCAATAAGGCTAAGTTAATATCATCTGTCGAATATTGCAAAAGTCATAAGAACAATTTAAAATCGCGATATGAAAAAGGCAATAGACCTAATAAAGTGTCATGAACATTCAAAGTAAAGTTTTTACTCTTCGTGGACCTGTGGAAAAAATTTTAATATCCTCTAGTTTGTTTGCAGTTTTAATAATTTCAACTCGATGGGACAGGAACAGGAAAATCGCAAGCTAATAAAGTTACAGTAGGCTCCTTCAATTTAAGCCACTCAATCAACTATTTGTTTACTCAGTCTTAATCGAAATTTTGAGCTTAATGGAGTATTCAAGATCACGATTTTTTATACAACTTGATAGTATTAAGATAATGAGAAATTATATAGAGGAAGCGCTTATATAAATAATTATTTATTTAAGTAGCTAATTAAGGAGTTTCGATAAATTAGGAATACTTCGCCAAATTAAGAAATGCATAATTTGTTATTACCGTTTTATTTATAAACCTCGATTAAATTCTATCACAAAAAAATCTGTACCACATTGTTGTCAGCTCGATTTCGAGGAACAATAGCTAAATAAAATACTTGAAAAACTATTACTAAAATTGTTGAATTTTTTAAAAATAATTAATTAATTTTATTGAATATTAAATTATTCTGTCGGGAAAAAATACAGGATTTTAAGCGTTTTTTTTTTTTTTTTTTTTTAAATACCTCTTTTCCTCACACTAGACTGAAACGACAAGAAACAGCTCGCAGATATCGTTTATTACAACATTTACTTGACAAACCTTCAAAACTTTCCTCCTACTACAAAAAACTAATTTATATTACCATACTTAGATAGTAATTAAACTATCCAAGTTTAATTGGATCGACTCAAGCTATCAAATTCCTCTCGCATCCAATCCTTGCAATCCAAAACCCTCCGAAAGATCCTAAATGCCCCTTACTTTGTCACCATTAAAATAATCCATAAAGTAAATATCCCATTAGTTGCAGACTTAGCCCGAATTAGATATACTTCCTTTCACTCCAAATTACCACTCCACCCAAACCCACTTGTCCGCAATCTCTCATCTCCTTCTATTCCTGATCATCCTCCGAGGTGGCTGAAACGACGATGGCCTCGAGACCTCCTTGTCTGAAAAATCTTTGAAGTGCTACCACTGGGTAGATTCTTCTCACGCCTATCATGTCCATATCTCAATGTTCACATTTACTTGATGTATTTTTTGTGTTAATACAGTTGTAAATATCTCTATAATAAATATAAAAAAAACTCTTTATATTACAAACTGTTTACGTTAACTGGATTATTCACATATATGGATGTCAAAACTTGTCAATACTCTTACGAAAGACTGTTTTTTTTTTACCTAAGTAGCATTACGCTCCTTAGAAATTAACTTATTTATTAAGATGCAGGCGCATGATTTTTTTATAATTATGTTTACGAGTTTAAACTCAGCAAGCTCAGACAGCCAGAAACATCAATCAACTCTTAGTTGAGGGCAGGATTATTGAGTGCATTGTTCAACGGTTGTTCGAAAATTCGGTTATCCTCAGCTTAATCAAAAAAGCAAACTGCCAAATCCTTGAGGTATGCAGATACCAACAAACCTTATGTCGCTTCGAAATTGATTAATGAACCTTTATTGGAACAGTTCATTAACACAACCAGAAAAATAACAAACAAAAAAATCACAAACATAATAATTTAAAGGAAGGAATTAGTCCGGGTGGCGGTCATTAAATGAAACAACTAAATAGTTTCAACTATTTTATTGTTTGCCAACGTTTCGATCCCCATCCCCATGTGGGTCATCATCAGGGCTAAAAAGATACAAAAAGGATACATTTAAAATAAGATTAAAAATTCTATTTTAAAAAAATAACTATTGCGCTATAGAATGTCAATATTATAACATAAAAGGAACTAGATGTGTAAAGAAATCAATTAATTAAATTACAATGATAAAGGTATACTAATGAGAGCTATACAGACCACATAATGACTAAAGATAATGTACAAATATATAAGAAAATATTACATGAAATAAAAAACATTAAAAAAAATGGAATACAGTGGAGATACGTACCGTCTGGTAGGCGAGTGGAAACTAGGTACAATTTGGTAATAAGGAATATAGGCAGGTAGATTATATCCACAATAATAATTTATGCAAATTCCGCTCTCTGCCCATTATGTATTGCACCCATGGGATTGATTTTTGTGTTGAAAAAAAATACCATGGAATAATTCTGTATAGTACTGAAAGCAAAATTCCTCAACTATCTCAATATTAGTGAAGCATTAGAAAATCTGTCGTTACTCATATAATCCGATCAACTGATCATTAAAACTTCGACAGGGCATGATGGCTCGTTTAAGAGTGAGTTGAGAACCTCGCCACCAGATTGGTGTAGTTTCCAGCGAGTGCCATCGAATAGCCACTTTACTTCTAATGGCCACTTTATCTTTGTCTCTCCAATGAATTATACGAACACTCTAGGCAGCAGAATTAAATTCATCGTCTAAGGGAAAGTTAAGCCATGTGGAAATAACATTATAAATATGAGATAAGTGCACTCTTAACCATATACAAACAAACAAACACACACACACATTTACTCACAAAATATTTTGCGGGATTTGGTCATTTCTGCTTAAAATTTGTACATGTAAAAATATCTGGTGCGCGCAACACACGACGTTCACTTACCTCAATTTTAAAATCAATTTAAGAATTTATAATTACTATTTTTTTTTTTCGGTTTATACTCCACACCGCGATACTCGATGACATATTTATAAATACTATTAGAGGTAAAAAAAAATTAAGGATTCCATTATAAAATAATACTAATGTTAAAAATAAATCTTAATCAAGAAACATTTGTGGGAGAAGAGAGAAATATACAAAAGGTAGCTGGTTGATCTCTTATAGGAGACAAGAATAATCTCTCATCGAGGAAGAACAAATGGCCCCTGACAGGACAATGAAGCCTCTCCAGTATGTAACTAATGATCAAAGGGCTCGCTAATTACTGATTACTAATCACAACTAACATACTCTGCAAACTGACTGAATCTCATCTTAAGCTCTAGTTCTGGTTCAATCAGCGGACATTTTTCACAAATGTTTTCCGCAGGGAATGCAAATACGAAATTACAATTTCATAATAATATAATATTATTATACAAACAATTTCGAGTCATGTTCATGTTTTTTGGATTAATGGAAATTTTTCCACAACGTAATTTAGAAAAAATCTTGATATTTTGCTTATTCCGTCATTAGGTATATAGAAATAAAAAATATGATGTGCGCCAGCCACGACATTCTATCAGATCTGTAGTTAAAATTGATTGGAGAACTCTTAATAAGGTTAGAATTGAAAATAGTTTGAATGAAATCTATTTAGTTTCCATAGACAAATCTGTACATATTCTAAGCAAAACATATTCCATAATACAATATTTAAAGTTCAGGGAGTGTTAAGAATTGAAATAGTCTTATGTTTATATCTCTCCATTTGTAATTTTATTTGTTTTATTTTGTGATTTATTATGTGCAAGCGCGACAGTCATTTGTTCTATTCTATTTGAATCAGCTGTTAAGTGACCGCTGGGTAGGGTCATTCTGGGATTGTAAGAGAGAGAGACTTAATGGATTCATTCGCGAGTTTAAACTGTGTTTAATTAAGTTGGTGGTCGCAGATGTGTCTTATTGTTCTCAAATCGCACTTCATCGAGGAAAATCAAATGTCACAGAAAATAGTAGAAAATTGTCGCAAGGAGTAGGAGTCGCTAAAGGAAAGAAGGAACAACGCAGACATGAGAGGGAAGGAAGTCACCACGGATAGAAGGAATCAACGCTTGCACAATATAAACAGTATTTTGTTTTATTTTAATTAATATAAGCTTTTCATGTTCTCTCTTTTATTATTTTATTTGTTTATCCTTAACAAAATTACACGGATTGACAGAAAATTCGGCGACTCATAATAACGACCGGGTCGAGGCTGCGAACAAACGCGTTAGACGCCCCTCTTCCCAACAGGGAGAATATGTCATTCTTTCATATCATCTACTGGATTATTTTTCATTTATTGTTTTTTTTTCTTTCAAAACTTTAGCTTTCCAACAGTATATTAATATGTTAGGTATGTTTATAAAAATGTTTCTTCTTCATTAATTCCCATTTCATGTTTCGATCTTTCGTAAACTCGAAGTATCCTAGTCAAAACCATAAATAGCCTAACATACTGGTGTTATTGTTATTCTACTCTCAATCCATAATTTAACTACAACTCAATAATACTGGCTTAATAATCAGTAAAAATGTCTTTATTCAGCTATAAAGCGCATACTTACTTAGTCCGTTTATTTTATTTTATTTTTTAATTTTTCGTTAATGTGTTTCATAATTAATATATATATATATATAAAATTATATTTAAAAGAGAATAAACCAGGTATTTGTGGTAAGATTTATCTAAATTTCATCGTTGTTGACCTCCATATGAGGAACTAATTTTGTATACCGTTTAGTTTTTTTACACACTTAAATAAGCACACCTTAACTTCCTTTTGTTATATATTTATTTTCTTTCATTATTTTTTACATCGTTTTTCAACGTTTTGGGGTTCATTCCCAATTTTTAAGACATTAGTGAATGAAAATACATTATTTAAATATTTGTCTTAGAAAAATTATCTTCATTAATTTTTCATTATTAATTTAAAACTTATTAATATTATTTACCTTTTTTGAAAACACTTTTACATATACCATTTATTATTTCACTTTATAGCTTACTGCTATTCGTCTACATGGAAGTTCATTAGCTTACTGTTTCTATTATTTTCCAATTTTTAACTTTGTACCTTTCCAGTATTCCTATGTAATCCTTGTGCTCTGTATTTATTTTCATTTTTATTTCTATTAATTATATGTTCTAATTATGGCTTTTGGGCTATTGTTATATTTATTTTAAAATTTTACCTTATTTATGATGTCTGTGTAATGTATTCCTAGGTTTTTTGTATCTGTTTTAAAATTTATTATCCTGCTATTATTTTTAGTAATGTGTATCGCTTCGAGTAATTTTATATTTCTATAATTTTGAGATGTATCTAAAATTACTGTATTTTCATAGTTAAATTTATGTTGTTTTGTTTTTATTTTATGTTAAAAATATAATTAACGAACGGCAAGTCCAGGTGTTTAAAAAATAGGGATGGGCATAATTGAATGATCGTCACAATCGGATGATCGAACTTCGATGATTTAAATAATCGAATGACCGAATGATAAGTATGCATTCTGAGAGCCGACATGCCACAATTCCCCTCTCTATAATGGCTGAGATGGCTAAGAAAAAAAAAAAAAAGTCGTTCGATTATATGAACGCTCCTTATAATCCCTCGATTATCCTTAAACAATTTACTTCGAATGATCATTCGTTTCTCCAAACCGATTATTCCGATAATCGATTAATTCGAATGATTGAAATAATCGAATGATCCGATAATCGTCATTCGATTATGCCCACCCCTATTAAAAAATATATTTATTTATTGTGTTTTAATGGAATCAACATGATATTATTCCTTTTAATTTCGAAATTATTTTAAATTAGTATAAAATGAGTTTTATTAATTTATACAACTAATAATAGGTAAAACAAAATTTAGAAAAATATTATCATTAATTAAAAAGTATAGCCAGAACTTGACTTCAAATAGAATGATTCTAAAAACAAACTCGACCTCCGGCAACGAGTTCGAAAATTGAATGCCCTGTCCCCCCTCAAACAGACTTATTAAAGTTAAGCAGACGAAATTCAATTTCCAGAAGTTCAACCCCATATTCGGAATTCAAAACTCCAAGTCGGAAAATATATTCAGGCCGTGAGACTTGATGGATAAACGATATTTCCGTCCCCTTCCCCTACCAGAAAGGGTTGGATGTATGTGGAGAGTTGACACGTGTTGCTCAATGGGTCATCAGGAGTCAGGGTCTCTCGCGTTATTGCCGTCGTCTGTGGTAAAACATGGCCTTAACTCCAAACCGTGTTTGTTTTTTTTAAAGACCAATCAAAAGAGTAAAACCTTTTTTTTTTTTTTAATAACATAAATATGGCCTAGAAGAAAATTTATACTACCAAAACAAAAGTAAATTCATGAATACCAAAAGGGAAACCAATCCATAACTCAAAATAAAAAACAATATCTGAAATAATAAAACACATAATATAAAGTGTGTGTTTCGTCCGTATATATACTAAAAATAATAAATAATTTATTTATTCTAGGACAAAGGACACTTTATAATGATATTACAGAAAATTGAAAAGCTGAAGTTCTCTTTTATCAGTTATCTTGAAAAAAATATATTAAAAAAAACAATAGTAAAAACTAACAGTTAGCTTCTGATAACAGTTTAAAAAACTAACTAGATCAGGAACAAAATACTAAACAATGTACATATATACAAAGTTTATTAAAAGATATATTATGATGCCAGTCAAATACGACAAAAAATAAAATTTATAAAGGTTTCTCTCGATTTTATTTATAGATTTTTATTGAAATTATTTAGCCTATTTACGGTCCTGAGTTGTATACAATAGAAGTTAATGAAGTTCGACGGTCGGAAGAGTGTCAGAGTGACGAATACGAGGATCGGGTTAGGAAAGATTTGTCGAAAGCTTTAGTTCGATGAGGCGTCATATGCATGTATGTATGTAAATATATATATATATATATATATATATATATATATATATATATATATATATATATATACACTATTAAAAAACAAATTGGAAGGGTATTGTACTCAGAGTATATAGAGATTTGTACTGTTTCTAGGCCAACGACCGTGCAATGAGGTGACTCAGCCGCCAGGTTTTTCCTATTTTAGGGTACCGAATTAATAGATGCTGGGCTTGCCCATGAAGGTCTCTGTATCCTAGGGCCGCTTCCCAAGCGAAATAAATAATATTCTGCCACAGCCGGGATTCAAATCCAGAGAATAGTAGACTGGTGCATTATATATATTCAACCTATTTAATTATTGGAAAGAAACATAATTCATTTAATTGTCATATGTATATATTTATAGACAGAGAGAAGTGAGGACAAAGAGGTCGACCATCACATTTTTTATCGTTTCATTAATAATTAAATGTATTCAATTAATATGAATAAATGGTTATGGAAGGGTTGAGTAGGAGTTTGAAGGCGAGAGTTAACGAGAATATTACGCCCGCAAAGTTCAAAACTAATTATATAAACTTGTATAATGTCTTTACAATGCATTCCAATTAACAAAATCTCTTATCAAAAGCAGATTATCAATTTAGAAATTTTCTTTTTATTTGTATTTCTTTAAATTATTTTTATTTAAGTATTTTTTATGAATTTTTCTTTAGTCTCATTTGCAAGTAAGTACTGCAGTTACATTTTTTTCGATTAATATCTTTTAACAGTGCCATAACTAAGAAAAGTTGGTACGTAGTATCATTCAATAATAATTATGGAGGTAAACAAAATATAAATAGAAATAAAAAAATCTGGTGCGGGCAACACACCACTTTCACTTACCTCCATTTTTAAAATCAATGAAAGGATTTTCTAATACAGTTATTAGATATAAATACGTGAAAACATTAAAGAAATAATTAAATTGAATTTATATAGAAACGTGTGTTTTATTAAAAAATCTATTATACTATTATCTAAAATAATCAGATTTATCGGCTTTTCATCACTCTTTATTAACTTTTACAAGTTTGTTCATTAGATAATATTTATTCTAAAAGCTTTAGCTTTCCAACGGTATATTATACGTATATATTACTGTTGCTATGTTCAAAATAAAAAAAAATATTTTTTTCATTTTTCTCCTTTAGTTAGACATTGAATTCGTTCAACTTATATATTTATGTGTTTTTTATTGGTGGTAACAAGATAATATATATTTTTTTTAATCTACAAAAATTAAAGGTACATTACAGGAAAAAAATGTAAAACACACACACACACACAGACCTTTTTGCGGGACTTGGTTATTTGGACTCAGGGAACCCTAAAACGTGTATTTCCGTTGAAAACTGGAATTTGAAAATTTTCACGATCGCAATACTTTCCCTTACTATATATAGTAAGTGAAAGTAAAAATATACGAGATTTTATTAATATGTATATTCCAAAACCAACGATTAATTTCTTTGTGTATCATTCTTGTAAGCATTTAAAATACATGCGTATTATAAAACTTAGCATTGTCAGTTTCGAAGTAATGTATGGGAGAATCACTTTTTGAATGAAAATTTGTGAGCAGCAATAATGTTTTAAATAAGCCTTAATGTTTCAATCTTAAGGCAACGCTGGGGTAGGAAAATCTGTTAAGTGGGTACCCGAAATGTTTTGAAAAACCTTACAGCTGAGAATGATGATCACTGCAATGTATTTCTTAAGTTAAGAAATCAAAGTGCGATATAGGTTGTTGAGGTACAGATTTCTTTTTCTTCTTTTGATTATAATTTATTTGCTTTTTATTTAATTTTTTACAGCACAAGTCCGAGCACAAGTATCCAAGGGTAAAGCTTCCAGAAACATCATAGAAAATCATAAATTTTGTACATGCATATTATACAATTTTTGTTAAAAATAGAATATCTTATTAAATATTTATTTAAATATTTAAATAAAAAATTTTATAGGAGAATAATTGTATGTACAAAAAATCAGTGATAAGATTGCTAATTTATTTTTGATTTTTGGATTCTGTAAGGATGCGTGAGTCAGGAGTTAATGAACTTTCATTAGTCATTTCATACATGCAGTGCATCTGAATTAATAATATTTCAAAAATATCTTCTTTAACCGATAAAGTTTTCATTTCTGAAAAAAAAAAAAAAATCATTTTAAGCTTTGGTGCTCTGAGTGAGTGGAGGGATGGGAATATGTCAACGAGTGCTGTCAAAGAATGATTGATGTACAGTACTGATTTACAGTCTGCTACTCACATGTCAGCATTTCATGAATTAATATTGATAATACAGAATACTGAGGGTGTATTTTCAAATATAAATTGCTTGTTTTATTATCTGGGTGAAATGTACGTTTTTATGACTCCTCAGTCGAAATGAAGTTTTTTTTTAACTAGTTTTTTAATTTTAATTTTAACTAGAGCACTAGGGCGGGTGCATCACATATTTAAAATATGCATCAGTTTAGAAAATTTAATGAAACAAATGTGATAGGGATGTTATATCATTGTTTTAATAATTTAAAATTTTGTTTCTTATTATAGGAGTATATTATATTAATAGGCTATTTAGATTTATTTATTTATTTTTTTTTTTTATGCAAACTTTAAATTCCCTCATTGTCCGACCGAATCCTGCTTGTACGTCTAGCTAAGAAAAACGTATTTTCGAAACTAAAATTTTTTTTTTTTTAGATATGTAAATGTCATTGAGGTTATAGTGACTTTTGAATCTTTTTGATGTGATCACGCTTAGTAGCTCGATTTTGGGTTGCCCACTTCATAGTGTTTGGGTCAGCCCAGGAGGGGTTTTCTATTCCAGAGTCGTCCTACAACTGAAATTCACCACTCTCGTTAAAGTACAAACAAAATTTATATCTCGATATATCTATGTAAAATTTATTGGGCTTTATACCATGTAGTTTTCATTTTGATTAAAATAGTCTGACAGGGCTTGAATGCCGATATTTTAAATTTTCTTTCCCTAAAGTACCTTTAATTTTGTTGATTCTATAAAAATAACTATATTATCTTGTTACTACTGATGAAAAACAGATAAATATAGAAATTGAATGAATTCGATACCAACTAAAGGAAAATAACTGAAAAAATACTTTTTTAATGCATTTTTTTTAACTTAAGAACAGTAATATACACGTATAATATATCGTTGGAAAGCTAAAGATTTTAGAAAAAATATAATCTCATACACAAGCTCTTAAAAGCTAATAGAGAGTGATAAAAATACGATAAAACTAAGTGATTATTTTAGATATTAATATGATAGATTTTTTAATAAAACACATGTTTCTATAGAAATTTAATTTAATTAATTCTTTAATAGTTTCGCGTATTTTTATCTCTAACTGTATTTGAAAATTCTTTCACTGATTTTAAAAATGGAGGTAAGTGAAAGTCGTGTGTTTCCCGCACCAGATTTTTTTTTAACAAATTATTTTCATCTCTAAGAATTCTTAAATTGAATTAACCAACGGAGGTAAGTGAAATTCGTGTGTTTAGCGCACTAATTTTTTTTTCTCAGAAAAACATGAATACAATTTAGTAGTTTTATTTGGACATATTTGTTTGTCTGTTATTTCTAAACCACTTATCATGGCAGATATAAAAGAAAGGCAACATATCAGGAAAATCAATGACTGAGTGTCCCGCGAGGGAAAGAGTATAAGAAGCGATAATCTCGATAGATTCCAGAACGTATGATGATTAAGGGCTATCGCTCGCTATTAAGGTCAACATAAGAAGGATAAAGGACATAAAGGACGAAACGATTACTCGTGGCTGAAGAAGAGGCTTCCAGAAGAAGAAAGGAATCAAAAGATGTTGGAGATAAAGGAGGAAATGAAAGATGTTCCTGTGGGCGAACATTAGTCACTAAGAGCAAATGCTTCATAATATGCTGTGTCACTAAAGAAACATTTGATTTATTAAAAGATCTGTAGTAATATTATTATCTAAAATAATCACTCAGTTTTATCGGCTTTTCATCACTCTCTATTCAATTTTAAAAGCTTGTGTATCAGATAATATTTTTTCTAAAATCTTTAGCTTTCCAACGGTATATTACAGATGTATATTACTGTGCTAATGTTCTAAAACGAAAAATTGCATTAAACAATTTTTTTTTCAGTTTTCCTCTTTAGTTGCTGTTCGAATTCGCCCAACATGCATATTTCGCTCTTAAAATTTCGGCATTTAAGCCCTGTCAGACGATATTAATCAGAATGAAAACTACATGATATTAAAGCTCATTAAATTTTACATCGATATAGCGAGTTTAATCAAAATCGTCGGAACCGTTTTCGAGAAAATAGAAAAAAGGTGCAAAATGCATGGTGTAAAGTGGCTCTTCTGGTAAGCTCATTTTGATGAAAAAGGTTTTGTAACGTAAATATGAATATGAAATTTCATTTTCATGGACCGTTTCTGCCCGAGAGTTACCACACAGATCTTTGTGCGGGACTTGGTTATTTGGACTCAGGGGACCCTAAAATATGTATTTCCGGAGAAAACTGGAATTCGAAAATTTTCACGATCGCAATACTTTCCCTTACTATATACACTAGTAAGTGAAAGTTTTTACCATCCACTCATTTTTAACTTTCACTTACCTATATATGGATTATACACAATAGTAAGGGAAACTATTGTGATCGTGAACATTTTCGAATTCCAGTTTTCAACGGAAATACACGTTTTAGGGTCCCCTGAGTCCAAATAACCAAGTCCCGCAAAAAGGTCTGGGTGTCTGTGTGTGTGGTAACTCCCGGGCGAATACGAAAAGTCCGATGGAACTGAAATTTTATATTTAAGAACACTGTACGCCCGAGATGTTACATACAATACAATCAATGTTACATAAAAAATACAAATAGCTAACCAGAAGCACTACTTTATAACATACATTTTGCACCTATTTTCGATTTTCCCGAAAATGGCTCTAACGGTTTTGAATAACTCGCTATATCGATGTGAAATTGGACGGGCTTTGATATCATGTAGGTTTCATTCTGATTGGAATTGTCTGATAAGGCTTTAGTGCCGATATTTAAAATTTTCTTTCTTTAAAGTGCCTTTAATTTTGTAGCTTTAATGACACTGACTGTATAATATGATTAGCACTCCTAAAAAAAACATGTAAATATGGAAGGTGAGCGAATTCAATATCCAACTAAAGGAGAAAACTGCAAAAATGTTTATTTAATGCAATTTTTGTCTTTGAACTTAAGAAGTGTAATATACATGTATAATATACCGTTGGAATGCTAGAGATTCATGAAAAAATTATAATCTTATACATACTATTGTAAAAGTTAATGGAGAGTGGTGAAACGCCGATAAAACAAACTGATTGTGGTAGATAATAATATAATAGATTTTTTAATAAAGCACATGTTTCTTTTAAAATCCAATATAAATAACTCTTTATTAACAATAAATAACAATTTATTTTCGTTTAAATTTGTTTAAAAATCCTGAAATTTATAAAAATAACGAAGGTAAGTGAAAGTCGTGTGTTGCTCCCACCAGATTTTTCTAATTCAATAAAAATAAGTCAGACGATGCTACAGCGGGAGCCCTAAATTTTGCGTATCAGGTTGAATTGGGATAGGGATCATAAACGAGTACCTGACATCGCACAGGCTCGGGACCACCTTTTTACGTCCCCACCGAAGGACGGCATAACTAAGGATTTTAAGAGCTCCTCAATTGATTTTAACAGTCGATTAAATATAATAATAATAATAATCCTGGAAAGCTCATTCCTCAAAATCGAACCTTATATATACTGTCATAAACTAGAAATGATTTGTCTGCGTTGGTGTCAGTGAATCACATTTAAAATATTTATAACTTTAGGAAAATCTGGAAACAAAATTTTTTAAACAAAAATTCTTGCAAGTTATATATTTGTTTTAATAAATTTACAGTTAGTTTTGTATTTAGAAAGGAATATTAATTTTTTTTAATGCAAATTTTTGGTTCTCTTGAAGTCCAACCAAATTTTGCAACATTTTATGTGTGTGTGTGTGTGTGAGCGGTAATTCCGAGCTAAAAAACTGAATTCCGAAACTGACATTTCTTATTTAGAATGAGTATGTGTCATTAAGTTTATAGCAAATATTTAACCCGAATTGACATACATGATGTGCATTATCTATTTGAGATTCAGTAATCATTTATCTCAAATAAATCAAATTTTATTTGTTTTTTCTGGGTCTTATGTTTCACTCAATGCATAACCTAATAGTTTTTGTTACTATCAATTATTAGGTGTTTTAAAGTCAAACTTTAATCAATAATCCTATTAAAAAATAAAACCTTTATCACTGGAATACAAGAATTTTCTAGCGTTGAGTACATAAAATTGGATGTTTTTAGTTTCTGAAATACATAAAGGATTTTGCAGGTCTTTGTGGTTTTCTTCCGAATGTTTACACGTTTAAAGTAAACAGTTACTAATCCTCTACCTTTGTATTACAAACATTAGCTTCCCAATCAATTACTCAATTTTTAGTATCCAAAAATGAACATGTAAACACGCGATTTTCGAGTAATATTTTGTACGAGTTTAATCTCGGCCATTCAGCAGCTGAGGCAGTAGAAGGAAACCCTTACCAAACAGTTAAAGAACTCTCAGCACAACTAAATGCAAGTGCATCTACCGTTTTCAGACATTTAAAGTGTATTGGGAAAGTAAAAAAAGTCGATACGTGGGCACCTCCTTTTCAGTTCGGGGATAAAAAAGTTGATGTCACGTTGGGAAAAATGTGTAGAAAAAGAAGGTAAACACTTAGAATAAAATTATCTTGCTTTCATATCGTATTTTTTAATAAAAATCCTTTACCTTGAAAACGGACATTTCATGTGACACAACCCAATACAAGTAGCTGATTAGGTCAAGGTTAACCTTAATCTTAAACTTTAGGCTTTTCCTCAAATTTTGTGTAACAATCTTAAAAATGCTGGATAGGCCTTAGGAATATTCTCCATACATGCTCAGGATTGATCAGTAGCTGACGCAACAGAAACATCAGGAATAATAACATTCTAGATAATTAGTAATTGGTAAATCATACGAAATGCTAAATGAGAAGCCATTATGGATATCACTAGGTATGATGAACACTTTTATCAACAACTCATTCCCCTGACAAGCCCTATGACTTTGTCAAACATATCGATCAATAACTATAAAAAATTTAAGAGGGGCATTCGTTACTCGCAACTCCTTATTCATAGCTGAACTCTCTGAGAACGATCTAAGAATATTAATTAATGTCTTGATCAAGAATTCTTAAATAACAGTGACGTATCTAAACTCCAAATAATAAAAGAAAATTCGATTACAAATAATGAAAATTTTGGTTGGTGTGTGGTTGGTTAAATTAGAAATTTCAACTGATAGTAATTGATAAAATATATTTATATCATATAAGAATGTAGAGTAAAATTTGCATTATCATTTTTTTCCCAGCTTTATTTAATTGAACATTGGAATATATCATTGATAGAGTAATAGGATTTTGAAATTGAGACGTTGATTTCCAAAAGGTACTATATCCATTCTAGGAAATTTTACAGGAAGCGCGAAAATCTCTCATTATTATATTATTAAACTAGTTAATTTGGGTCTTTTTGCCTTAAAATTTAGAATTAGTTTTTGACTATAATAATAACATCATATTAAAGTTATGAAATGAATTTTTTTAGAATGATTTGGAACGAAAATAAATGCGTAATTAGTACTTTTAGAAAATTACCGCATTTCTAAATTGTGTTTTTTAAGGACTTGAGAATTCATTAGATAACATCAAATAGAATATTTAGATAGAACTAAATGATGAGAATACAAATACGTAAAAAAATCAATTTCGTGAAAAATGTCCTTTAGTACCTTTTGGAAATCAACGTCTCAATTCCGCTTTTAGCTTACACAGGAGAATTGTTACCTCTGAAGTGAGGACAGTGGATTTATGAGAAAATTAATATCCCCGGCACCAAGATGCGAAATTGTAATTAATTTATTCCAAGTTCCATATTTTAAACGATTTATCTTTTTCATCAAAATGCACCTTTTTACGATTTTTTCCAAAACGGCTCTAACGATTTTGATTAAACTCCCTATATTGATGTAAAATTTGATGGACTTTAATATCACGTGGGTTTCATTCCTATTGAAATAGTATGACAGGGCTTTAATGCCGATATTTTTAATTTTCTTCCTCTGAGGTACCTTTAATTTTGTAGATTTCAAACAAATTCAAACAACATCTTATTAGCATTGATAAATAACGGGTAAATATGCAAGTTGAACGAATTTGATAAAAAACTGAAGGAGAAAAGTGCAAATATATTTTTTTATGTAATTTTTGTGTATTTTAACACAAGAATAGTAATATAGATGTATAATATACCGTTGGATAGCTAAAGATTTTAGAAAAAATATTATCTTATACACAGAATTTTAAAGGTTAATAGAGAGTGATGAAAAGCCAATAGATCTGACTGACTGTTGTAGATACAAATATAATAGGTTATTTAATAAAACACATGATTCTATTGAAATTTAAAATAATTAATTCTTTATCAATTTATTCTTATATTTAATTGTATTTAAAAATTCTTAAATTGATTTTAACAACGGAGGTAAGTGAAAGTCGTGTGTTGCGCGCACCAAAATATTTTCGACAATTTTCATTATTTTATATAAGGATGTGACATAATAAAAATATTTAAATAATGATTTGATTTCAGTTAGGTTTTTAAAAAAAAAAAATTAAGAAATAGTACAATATCCTACAAAATTGAGCAAAGATTATTAAAGCTATCATCAAGAAATCATTCAATTATATAAAATCAAAAGTAAAAATAAATCATACAAAAAAAAAATACAAAGAATAATAAATAAACAAATAAAATAAAAAATAATGGCTGCATTCATACATATACTTGATTTAAGTTAGTTTAGTCAATTTATTCTTAAAATTTAACCTCTCGAGTGATGTGAAATCATGTATGTATTTGTAGGTATATGTGTGAGAGAGGAATTTTATTTATTATTAAACTTGTTGAAAGGAGTAAATAGGATAAAAAAAGATGTTCGAAACTTCCATTAGCCCTGATACTCTGCTTTAATAATGAAATCAATTTACCTTATCCAGATTAAAAGATTAAAAAAATATAATTCCATTAAGCGATGGATGAGAGAGGGAGAGACTAAAAATATAGAGAACAACGGCTTTTATCAATTCAGATGGAAGCTGTGGTCAGGCATGAATATGCAATGACAGATAACGGTAAGGTCAAGGTTTCACAATATTAATTATTTTCATTTAAATATTCTATACATTAAATTTTATAGTTCAAAAAACTAGAATTTTGACTTTAAGGAGTTCGTTATTTAATTAAATGTACGCTATTGTGGTTAATCCGACGATACAACTGGTGGTAGTACTATTTTTTTTTCCTTTATAAATTAAATGATGCTACTAAATTTTAGTTTCACTCCTAAGGCCAGAATAACATAGGAATTTTTACTTTCTTTTAAAAATAGTTAGTTATTCCATCTCTGGTGGATCAAAAGGTAATAACAAGTAACTAGCATTACACAGACTCCGGACCACCATTTTCTTTTCCGAAGGACGGGAAAACCATGAATCGTTTCCTTTCGAAAAATATATAGAGTTACGATCTTGGGTATAGAAGACTGTTATGCCTGTCACTACACTACAGATGACCCCATGTATCGTAGTGATTGAGAACACAAGCATATTTAAAGACGAAAAAATTTGTCATCAAGTTTAAAATTAATTTAAAAAGCACTATACTTGTAAACTAAATGTATATTTTACATTTATTCCTTAAATTTTTATTCATCTGAAGAACCGAAAATAAAATATAATAAGCTAATAATTATTCGACAAAAATATTTAAAACGATTCTCCACCCATCATACTAGAATAAAAAACAAAAAAAAAAAAACTGCTAAAATAAACACTCTAAATATCCAGGAATCAAAATATATATTTATTTATGACGCCTCTACCCTTGTGGGTCATTGGCCTTCACACTTACATTTTATACTCTGTTATAATATAAACTTCTTTTTAAATACTTAAAGAGGATATTGGCTTTGTTTTCATCATCTTGTAATAATTTCAATAATTTGTTTTTCCATTTTTAGTTCAATTCTTAATTTATTGAAAATTGGACAATCTAACAATATATGTTTCACAGTCCTCACTGTGTCATATTGCGTACAAGTTGGGGCTTCTAAACCTCGCAGAAGGTAGCCGTGGGAGAAATCACTATGTCCTATCCGAAGCCTGCAGAGGATCACTTCTTCTCTCCTTGACTTCCTGTTGGAGATCTTCCAACGGGCACAATCTTTTTTTATTTAATTTAATTTAGATGAATTTGCATTCCATTCGACTTGCCAATTTTCCTTCTGTAAAGAGCTGAACTGCCTTGTCCAGTCTTCTAGAGAGATTTTGTTGTAGCTTGAGGTGTTGTTAAACGACGAGCACATTGCCTCGGCATCGGCTTTTTCATTGCCATATATGCCACTGTGATTGGGAACCCATATTAACATTACTTCTTTACTCTTCATCAGGATTTCACGGTTTATATTATGGATTTCTGCCACTACCGGATGCCTAATCTTTGAGCTATGAATAGCTTTCAAAACGCTCTTTGAGTCGGACACAATGGCAAATTTTTGATAATGCTCTGAACCTCTTATATACAACAGAGCTTCTCTGATGGCATTGGCCTCTCTGTGAATACTGAGCAAGCTTCCGGAAGGTTGTATAGAAGTTCTTCATTCGCCGATATGACCGAAAACCCTACAGAGTCTCCTATTTTAGATGCGTCCGTATAAAGGATGCTATGATCTGGATTGTTACTTAATAGTTCCAAAAAGGCTACTTGATTTTCTTGAGGAACTAGTGCCCTTTTAGAAAAATGGGGAGATTCTCCGATTGGAATTTTAGGGGCACACCAACTTGGTGTACAGACTTCTGGTAACTATTTATTGTCCGATATAAATAATATGCTTTAGTAAATATCTTTTTTTACAATAAGATATTTACTATAATAATATCTGAAAAGTGAATAAAATCGTTACACACCTAAAAAAGTAGACATTAATCAATGAAATGCAGTAGATAGCCCACTATTCACTACTCCCGCCAATAGCCGTCCGGTCCATTCATTGTCCTGCTTTGTGTCCCCTCTAATGGCAGGCATTATTATTCATTCTAATAAATGTCCAGAATTTTAATATAGTGCCTTATCATTATTTTTTATTATATGTGATAAGGAAGATGATTTTTTATAATAATATAAATACAATAAAAAACACTGAAAAAAAATATAATAAAAATAACTTTATTCTGGGATTATTTCTCTTAAGAATAACAATTTCGTACATTAAATATACATTTAAATATTCATATCTGGCCTAGACACCAATAAAATAAATTATTGCTAACAAATTTGTACAAAAAAAAAAAAAAAATTAAACCTATTTATATGGATATATACAAAAAATATGGAATATAAACAAACGAAAAATATGTATTGTAAAATGATAGATCTGAACAATATTCAAATAAATTAATTATTTCATAACTCTAGGATTTTGGTTGAAAATATGATGGATTTACAAGTTTACATTTAGTGTGCGGCTCTTTGGGATGGTAGGTGTTGGAAAAGATGGGGTTTGAATGAGAGAAGG
>CM041296.1:20991769-21282675 GCA_023052935.1 Piezodorus guildinii | reverse complement strand
AATTAAGATAAAGGGCAAATGGGTAATAAATTGATAAATATGTAGCTAAAAATTGTTCTTTGGTGTGTCTTGAATTTGTTTAAACATCGTTTTTACCACATTCGCTGTTCATTAGTACTCATCGTTGGATGAGACCTAAAACTGTTGAATATTTACTGAAGAAATAAGTTTAAAAGCGCCATTTATTTTATTTATTATTGCATATATATATATTTATTTATTGATATTTACCACTGTATTGATTAATACAACAAGTGAATTAGCTGTTATATAAAACACATGAAAAATGCATGAAGAGAAACTGCCTTTTTTCAGCACTCCAATCGATAATCTAAACGAGAAGGTCTCGAGGTCTTTAGGTTTTAAATTATAAAAAGTATATTCTTCATAACAATTTTTGCATTTACTTACCTATATATGAAATATTATGGAAAGTATTGCGATCGTGAAAATTTTCGAATCCCAGTTTTCAAGGGGAATACAGGTTTTGGGGTCCCCTGGATCCAAATGACCACGTCCCTCTAAAAGGTCATGTATACGTTTATTTATTTATCCTTAAAGAATTTAACGTTAATAATCTTATGAGTTATCAGCTCATTATTAGCATTTATTACTTTCACTTACCTATACATGAAATATATAGTAAGAGAAATGATTGCGATCGTGAAATTTTCGAATTCCAGTTTTCCACGAAAATACACGTTTTAGGGTCTACTGAGCCCAAATGACTTAAGTCCCTAAAAGAGGCCAGTGTGTTTGTTGTTTGGTAAGTCTAGCGCAAAAACCATAAGTCATACGAAACTGAAATTTCACATTTAAGACTACTATACGCCTGTGATATTACAGCACCTTTTCTCTCAAAATCAGATAACCAGAAGAGTCACTTTATACAATGCATTTTACACCTTTTTATGATTTTCTCGAAAACGGCTCTAACGATTTTAATTAAACTGGCTATGTTGATTTAAAAATTTATTAGGTTTTAATATAACATAGGTTTTATTCTTATTGAAAAAGTCCGACAGTACTTAAATGCCGATTTTTTTATTTTCCTCCTCTAAGCTACCTTCAATTTTGTACATTTCTAAAGATTAACTTATGATGATATGATAATGGCTTTGATGAAGGACGGCTAAATATCAAATTTGAGCGAATTTGATAAACCACTAAAGGGGAAAAGTGCAAACATATTTTTTTATGCAATTTTTATGTTTTTGAACACAGGAATAGTAATATAGATGCATAATATACCTTTCGATTGCTGAAGCTTTTAGAAAAAATATTATCCGATACACGGAATTGTAAAGGGTAATATAAAGTGACGAATGGGGAAAAAACTTATTACTGATTAACAATTTTATTTTATTATTTTTATTATATTATTTTATTACTCATTAGTTATATTATTGTATCTAAATCATATGTTTGCGACGAAAATGAATACATTTTTTATTAAAATGAACTTCAAATATTTTTCTTTTGTTTTATGGTTTTTTTGAGTTTTGGTTATTTTTTTGCAAATATGGCCTGACACATGGGTGCATCGGACTTCCCTAATGGATGGCCTATTTAGACCTACGGCATTGAGTTATGGGGTCCACTAAACCTTCAAATTCCTCTCGCATCCAATCCCTGCAATCCAAGATCCTTCGTAAAATCCTTAATGCTCCATACTTTGTTACAAATATAATTATCCATAAAGACCGAAATATCCCATTAGTTTAAGACTTAGCCCGGTCCAAATATACATCCTTCCATCCACTCAAACCCGCTTATCCGTGACCTCTCCTCAACATCTATTCCTGACAATCCACCGAGGCGACTAAGAAGGAGATGGCCAAGAGAGCTCCTACCATAAATTGGACATTGGAGTTCTACTAATGGGTAGTTTCTTCACAAGACAATCATTTGTCTTAATCTCAAACCAATCCAATTTACTTGTTGTATTGAATTAATACAGTTGTAAATTTCTTTAAATAAATAAATTTAAAAAAAAAAAATTGCAAACTGGAGTATATGTAATAGTTTTTAAATTAATTTTAACAGTCGAGGTAAGTGAAAGTCGTGTGTTGCCAGCACCAGATTTTTTTATAAATAAAAAAATTGTAGTAGTTATGTAATTTTAATGTTATATTTTCTAAGATCGATTATTATAAAGAAAATAATATTTTTACTTGTTATTGCCTGATTGTTCTTGCACCAGAAGATGGCATTATAGCCGAAACCTATAGCATTACAACCATCAGCCTCTGATTTTGTAATAATACATCTGTTCAAATCATTAGTATTTATATTGGTATCAATAAATCAACACGATGAAAGTCAATACAATGCGGGAAAAAAAGCACAGAGGTAATTGATTTTTCAAGTTGTCAAATCGCTTGACAGCAATAAAGAAAAATGAATCAGGCCAATGTTTCCCTCTCTCCCTCCAGCAAAGAGATAAAAGCTTTATAGGACTTGAGGGATGTGCCAGTTCTTTCGGTCCCTTTGAACTTTAATTTAAAACAAAAATCTCCTGGCTCTGACAGCTGTGATCAAGGGCTTTGTCCCAGTCGAGTGCTTTATTATCTTGAATTTGTATAATGTACTAATTTACATATGTCAAGTATGATATGTCTTTGTATTTGACAAAATATATAATTTTCACTACGTTAACAGCACTAGGACACGATTTCCATCAGAGGGGAAAGAGATGCTGATTATTGACCATGTGATGCTGTCCAAATTAATTGGGTTGCTTTTACAAACGGTATTTATTTTTGCTCATTCAATTTTTAATATATTACAACAAGACATTAATACAGTTTTGTTTTTTTTATTTTAAAAAATCTGGTGCGCGCAACACACGACTTTCACTTACCTCCGTTGTTAAAATCAATTTTAGAATTTTTCAAAACATTTACAGATACAAATAATTGTTAAAGAATTAATTATTTTGAATTTCAATAGAAACACGTGTTTCATTAAATAATTTATTATATTTTATTCTACGACAGTCAGTCAGTTTAATCGGTTTGTCATCACTCTCCATTAACCTTTAGGATTCCGTGTATTAGATATTTTTTTTCTAAAATCTTCAGCTATCCAACGGTATATTATTCATCTATATTACTATTCTTTGGTTCAAAAACACAGAAATTGCATAAAATATATGTTTGCACTTTTCTCCTTTAGTCTTTTATAAAATTCGCCCAGCATATTTACCTGTTATTGATCAATGCTAATAAAATGATGTTCCATTTTTTTTTTTTTTAAATCTACAAATATGAAAGTACTTTAAAGGTAGAAAATTTAAAATATTGGCATTTAAGCCCTGTCATACTATTTCAATCAGAATAAAATCTACATGATATTAAAGGCCGTCAAATTTTACATCTACGTAGGGAGTTCAATCAAAATCATTAGAGCCGTTTTTGAGAAAATCGTAAAAAAGTGCAAAATGCATGGCATAAGGTAGATCTTCCTGTCAAGCGATTTTGATGAAAAATATTCTGTAACGTCTCGGAGGTATAGTTGTCCTAAATATGTAATTTCAGTTTCCTAGGACTTATCGTTTTCGCCCGAGAGTTACCACACACACACATACCCAGACCATTTTGCGGGACTTGGTTAGTTAGAATCAGGGGATCCTAAAACGTGTATTTCCGTTGAAAATTTTCACGATCTCAATATTTTTCCTTACTATATATTTCATATATAGGTAAGTGAAAGTAAAAATGAATGTCTGTAGTCGACCAAAAAAAAAAAAAAAAAAAAAAAAAAAAAAAACTTCCCTCCCTCTCAAAATTTGTGGGCTTACGTTTCAAGATGCATGGAATCCGAATATCGAATAAAAAAAAAAATCCGTTTGTCCGCCGCACAGTGGTTCAAAATCTTAGTAATTTAGGAAAACTCCGTAGGTTCTGCAATTTTGGCTTAAAAATTTTGAAAAAAATTAAACGTACCTTTTCTGTCAAATTATATTACTGGGTCACCGAATGATTTAATTGGATATTTTGATTGGGTAGTAACCCACCTTAAATTTTACATCAGCTTCTTTTTTCTTATTTAGTTTATGATTAATCGAACTGATATATATTCTAAAAAAATTTTTTTAAACTATTTACACAAAAATTTTACTCATTTTATTCTTAAAAAATGTTCATGTCTAAAAAAAACAAAACTTTTTTTACAAAACAAAATCATTTAAAGTTTAAGTTGCTCATATTTCAACAAATCTCTTGCTGTATCATTAAGCGGAAGGCTCTTAACTTTTTGTTCTGGTCTTATGCCTGTTATATAAGGGTCCGAGGATATCAACATAATATTAAAAATTTCTTGGTTTGAAACTAGGCGAGATGTTTTCCCACTCTGGTGGGTCCTGTAATACTTATATTATTTTTTGGAAAAAGTAGCAGTGAGTGAAGTAGCAAGCTCAATTGCTTTCTATGGAAGAGGATTCGGTTCACAGTTGTCGATAAGTAGTACCAGAGGTACATGGATATAGCTAATTCCACTGTTTGTCGGGTATATAACTCAAATTTATCAGGGTAAATGCTGCAGTCACTGTTCAGTACCTCCAAGATTACAGTCAACCTTCTTCATATTCTTTCATTAAAATAGCTTTTACTCCACGAAAAGCAGGTATGAACAAATGATATTTTCGTGATAGTTACATTATGATATGTACTAATGAGAGGTATGTGTACAATCGCGTAGGTAAGTAAAGCTACCTTTTATATTTCCATCGATAGCTACAACTACAAATTCGGAAATGAACATTGAATTTAGATCTACAAAGCTACAACGTTCTTTATACAATTTGGAAGGTCATTTACTGTATTGTAATGCTGCAAAGGTTTGCGAAAATGAAAATATAAAATTCGGATTGGAAAGTATTTCCTAAGAAGGCAATCGAGGGGTTATCATTATAGGTAATATGCACATAGCAGGTGTAGAAATCACTTACCTTTGTGAATTAATATTGCCAACTTCTAAAAATACTTTTTATGAAAGCTTTGGCAGAATTATAGCTTAGCATGTGATCTGTTTTTTTATATTTAAAGGCAAAAATCGTTAGGAGTTCTTTCATCAACCCTCTCTATACTACTACTTGATGTTTTCGGTTTTCCTCAGTTTATGCTTGACATGGCTCAGTAATAGTATGTATATATATATATATATATATATATATATATATATATATATATATATATATATATATATATATATATATATATATATATTAATCCGAATTAATTTGACCAATCCACATACTCAAATAAAAAACATTAACATTATGTGGGTTAACGGGCACTCAAGAGAAGAATTCATCGAACTAGCGGACACCCTTGCGAAGATAGCGGCTCAGAGTGACCTTCCAATATAGTACAATAAGGTCCTCATATATTACATCAAAGGGAAGATGAGGAAAGAGACGGTCACCAAGCCTTCATAGATTTGTTCCCTATATCACACTAAACAGCTACAAACACATACTATGTATTAACTACAAGTTGACACAATGTCTGACTGAACATGGACAAACAAAACAATACTTAAAACGCTTTAACATACTACAAGACGACAAATGTCTATACTATGGTAAGATACACAATTTTCGACACCTACCATTCGACTGTAAAAAATTAGATAACATTCGAGCAAAACTGATACAGAACGTTATATTAGACCACGGGACTCGGCGAGAAACAGAACAGAGACTGATGACAAAATTTAAAAAGTATTTTATAAATTTCGTAAACAAATTAGACTTTAACCAACTAATTACTGATTGTTGAAAGGCAGTTCAGTCTTCGTAATTCTTGTTGTGCTAAATTCATTTTGTTTGTAATTATATATTTAGTTGCATTGTTTTAATTTTGAAAAATCTTAAAATGTGTAATTAACATTATTTTTAAGCTATTTCCTTTTCTTAGTTATTTTTCGATTAATGTTATATTAATTTTATTTTTCAAAATATTTAATATTTAAAATGAAGATAAAAATAATGTCAACTTAATAATTTGTGAAATATAACATAGAATATGTGCAGTGTATATAAAAAGCAATAAACTCTCCTCCTTTGGGGTTACCATAAGAAGAAAAAAAAAAAAAAAATTACCTCTATATTAAAGTCTAAACTTCTTATTTCATACTTACCATCATCCTATTATTTATTATATTATCATTTTTTGTATCCATAGTATTAATCTATATTTTTATTTCATTTTAAATTTTCTAATTGTCACTACATTCATAATTTTTCGTTATCATATTGATACGTATCTCTTTTTTTTTATGTTTGTAGCCCTGATGATAACTTACAAATTTGAGCAAAATTAAACAACAATAGTCGGCAAAATTAAAAAAACTGACTCCCGATTATATCTACTTATGTTAAATGAGTTTATGTTCTTTATCTGATAAGGCCTGTACTGTTGCACTACTTTGTTTTTTGCAACATTGCTTTTCTTTGTAACTAGAGTGTTAAACAAGAAAGGAAATTAGAAAAAAAAAAGTTCCTTCTACATTTAAAACAAAAATATATTTTTTAAATATATGTTAATATAAGTGAAAGAGATAAATAGCAGTGAATTTAACATTTTTTTATTTTATTATTTTTTTTTTTTGGACAAACAGTATAAAATCTCTGCACATATTTATTTTATGAAGTGAAGCATGTTGGTTCAGTTTCCAATAGGGAGCGTACGTCAGTTTCCGAGTATCCGGTATTGCCACCAGAGCAAATGTTTTCAGTTTGCTTTGGACTCCCCATACACCCAAACCTTGGTTTAGCTTGTTGTGATTTCGACTGGTTGGTAATCAAACCAATTTGGTTAAAGGAATACAAGCAAGCTCTCCTTCACTCAGTAATCATTGGAGCTGTCCTGGCTTATGAGTTCCTTTTATATGGCAGTCATAATAATATGAAGTGGTTCTTGAAAAAACTGTGTTTGTTTAGGATCGATTGAGAGAAACTCTTGTAAATTAGACAAGTATTTTAATGTAATACAGGGTTCGTATCACCAAATAAAATATTTTTTTTATGTGAATTTCTCATATCTAACCCGGCTCAACATGTAATGTTTAATAGATTAAAATGTAATATAAGACAATTTCAATTCTTTTGAAGTTTCAAAAAGATTGAAATATTCATTTCTGCATAATAATCTAGTCAGACAGATTTTGATTTTTTTTTTTTTTTAAATTAACAATGAGCTGTCAAATATTTCTCGACGAAACCAGTATTCATAGGTATGACTATGGTCTCAGCGATTTTTGATAATGTATATACATATGTGTGTATGCATAAACATATCTTTTAAAATTGTCTTTTATCTTTATGTTCGATTATTTTTACATTTTATTTATTCATTTTTAAATCAATATATTCTTATCTCATTGTCTCCTTGTTTTTTATAATGATTTATTCTATTTTTAAACTTAAATTTCCATTACTGTGCTTTTGTCTTCTTTCATAACTTTTTAGTTAAAAATTTTAACTTTTTTCTAATAATCCTAATATAGTTCGGATGGATTCAAAAATCTACATCATCTCTTGGGTTTTATGTTGTTTTTTTTTCTTATTAATAAAAACGAATTTTACTAAAGAGGTTGTTTTAGTGCGTCTATAAAAGAAACCATATCTTGTAAATTAATTTAAAAAACTGCAAATTATTACGCTTATTTCCATATTGTATTCTATGAATATATACAATAATGCATATAATAATAAAATACAATGGTGTATTAAATCCTAACAATTATATTATAATATTATACAGCTGCGCAGCCTATTATATATATATTGCTATTCCTTAATTTTTATTATTTTTTTATTGGAATACGGAAAATTCGATATAGAAAATATTGAATCAAAATTGAGAAGGTTTTTAATGATCAGTAAGATTTACTTACAAAAAAAGGTTAGGGTTTAAGGTCTCCTACATTAATAATTATATATTCTTTTTTACTTTCACTTACGATGTATAGCAAGGGAAAGTATTGCGATTGTGAAAATTTTCGAATTCCAGTTTTCAACGAAAATAGAGGTTTTAGGGTCATCTTGGTCCAAATAACCAAGTCCCGCAAAAAGGTCTGTATGTGTGGCAACTCCCGAGCGGAAACGATACGTCCTATGAAACTGAAATTTCATATTTAAGACAACTATACGCCCGAGACGTAACAAAACTTTCTTCCTTAACATGAGCTTACCAGAAGAGCCACTTTGTACCATGCATTTTGTACTTTTTTTTTATTTTCTCAAAAACGGCTCTACTGATTTTGATCAAACTCGCTATATCGATGTAAAATTTAATGGGCTTTAATATATTGTAGGTTTCATTCTGATTAGAATGGCCTGACAGGGCTTAAATGCCGATATTTTAAGTTCTCTTCCCCTAAAGTACCTTTAATTTTGTAGATTCTATAAAAATAACTATATTATCTTGTTAACACTGATAGGAAAAAGGGGAAAAAAAAAATTGTTATGAAGGGAAAAAACAGAAAAAATATTTTTTAAATGCAATTTTTCGTTTTTGAACATAAGAGCAGTAATATACATGTATGATATAATGTTGGAAAGCTAAAGATTTTAGAAAAAATATTATCTCATACACAAGCTTTTAAAAGTTAAGAGAGAGTGATGAAATGAGCATGAAACTAACTGATAATTTTAGATAATAATATAACAGATTTTTTAATAAAACACATGTTTCTATATAAATTCAATTTAATTAATTCTTTAATAGTTTCACGTATATTTATCTCTAACGGTTTTTGAAAATTCTTTCATTGATTTAAGAAATAGGTAAGTGAAATTCGTGTGTTGCCCGCACCAGATTTTTTATTTTACATTCATACATTTTAACAATTGTTTGTATATTGTAAATATGTAAATAAATCTTTACTGTTTATCTATATATTTAACGGTTAACAAACTCCTTCAGAAGAAAAACATGTCTTGATTTATGATCCATGTTTTTTGTTCTTGAAGATTTTTATGTATTTTTTTAAAAGAAAAAATTAATAACAATATAGTTAAATAATGTTCTAAAAACATTGTTGATGATTTGGATTTTCTAATATTTTTCTTTGAACAATTTTCGTTATTGTATACGTTTATTTAGTTTGGTTTCATTTTATGTAATTTGACATTTCTTTTGTTTGTATTGTAAATATTGTACGAATGGGATTCTTTAGCAATATTATTATTGTCCATTGTGACAAACTGTAATACATACAAATAAAAAAAAAAAAAAAAAAAAATATTTTTCTTTGTGATTTTCAATTATCAATTATCTATACCTAATTTTATATTTTATTTATTCCACTTAAATGTTTGTATTTCGAATTAAGCGCTAAAATATTCCTAGTGGTTGAAGGAGCTCAATGTTTATAAATAAATAAATTATTGGACCGCTTAATAGATCATTTTAAACGTATTATTAATATGTAATACGATTGTAAAAGTAGGTATAACAGATGTGGGGAAGTAGAGAGAAGGAATTGACAATACGACGAGATAGAATGGAGTTAGCAAGGACCGCCGCGATACAATTAGCCTAAAAACAACAACCTCCATTCCCCTCTAACTGCCTTGTTTCATCCTTATGGATTACGATTTATAAAAAAAAAAAAAAAAGTTGCATAATAGTGACTGAAATTCTATTTTCCAAAAAAGAATATGTTTTGCGGCCTATCACACTACTTTTGTACCGCTTTCGTAGATGATTCCATTTTTTTGCAATAGATGTGCAATTTAAAAAAATGAAATCGAATTTAAAAAGGATCATCAAGAATGTGATGTCCCATTTTTTTTTTTCATTTTTTTTAATCTGACCAGAAATTAGAAACTAGTCTGCAAAATGTTAAGGACTAAAGCTCCCCAGGAATCGCGTATATCATATTTTTTCAACAAAAATGAAGAGAAGTTTTATAAAAATTAACTAAAACATTTTTCAACTTTACGTTTTTATGTTGTTTTTTTTAATTGTTTTATTGAGAAATAATACAATCTGCCACTATCTTGGGCAAAAAGTATTATAGATAAAATAAGTCGTTCATTACATACGTATAGAGTAAAACAAAAAATAAAATAAAATAAGTTAACCTAAATAACAAATGAAAAGAATAAAAAAGTATAATAAAATAAATGAAAAAACAAAATAATTATAGTCTTGGCCGCATTCATATCTATATACAATATACTGCCCCTGGGAACACCAAATCGAACCCCTGCATTTAAAAATGGATGCCGAGGCAAAATATGAGGAGATCCCAGCGCCTCTGGGACACTCACTCTCAGGCATGAGCGGAGAAGTTGGCCATCGCCAGCACTTCAATTGCATATTTATAAGAGATTTCTCGGCCTCTGCCGCCTCAACCTACGAGGAGGGGTTGTTAGGATGGTTGCAACTAGATAGAGATTGTGCCAGGGGATTAGGAAGGTGAGTAAGTTTCTGTTGGAAGTTTGAGATTTTGAATGGGATGAGATCAAGGACATAAGGGATCTTGAGGTCATAATGTAAGGTCTTGTTTGTAACATAATAGGGAGCATTGACTATTGTTCTAACGACTTTGGACTGAAAGGATTGGATACGTTTTATGTTTGAAAATTTAGTAGAATCCCGGACGGCGGGCAAACGGATTTTTTTTCTACTCGTTATTCGGATTCTACGCATCTTGAAACGTAAGCTCTCAAATTTTGAGCAGGGGTAATTTGTTTTTGTCTTATTTGGTCGATTACAAAAGTTCTTTATAGTAAATAATAAACCAATAGTAAATATACTTTGCAGTCAACATTTTATATTTTCTAATTTAATTGTAAATTTTTAATATATATAAATAAACTCCAAGAAGAATCCACACGAAATAAATTGTGTACCGTGTGAGAAAGACAGGGAAATAAAAGTCGGAAGGGCTAGAGGTGGAGCTAAATCTCCGAGGCAATCCCGAGATTGGATGTCGATTGAGAAATTTCCCTGCCTCAGTTTATCTTAGTTTATTCAAGCCGAGATCTGTTAATTGGATAATTCATCTCATTATCTCCTCTCATCAGACAGATAAAAAAAACGAGGGTTTTTTCTCTTTTCTCTACCTTATTTTTTCTCCTGAGTGCTAGTAAAAAATAGAGAGTGATAATTAATGGATTTTTTCAATGATTGCAGTAGTAATCCTCTTTTATTTTTATTTTATAATTTAGTCCCTTCAATTATTATTTAATTTAAATAAAAGTTGTAATACAATTTTCTTCTTTTTTAGTTTTCAGTAAGTACATTAGTAAACCATATACCCCTCATGCTATGTAGTGATGATAATAAGACTAGGCTAACCGAACCCGATATGCCGATACCACCGAACTCGTCGAATTATCACCTTTCAAGCCCAAGCCCCAGAGATCAGTCTTAACACAATCATCCCATCGACGCTTCGGCTTCCCTTTCGGACGCCTACCAGTCGGTTCAGCGAATGCCAACTATCTCGGAACCCGTTCCAAACCGAGCCCAACAAGTTTAGTCGCCCATTTGAGTCTCCTCGATGCTATCAACTCAGTTATATTCACCGGGTACAAGTTCCACAATTCCACGTTGTGCAACCTTCTTAACACCCCCTGTACCTTATTTTCGAAAACCTTAAGCCGCTGTTCATCCTTCAAAGTAATCGGCCACGTTTCACATCCGTAAAGGGCCGTCGGAAGAATAACAGTTTTATAAATTCTAACCTTTAAGTTTTTAGATGAAAGCCACGAGCTAAGTAATTTAGCAACGTAATAATAACGCGCATTTCCCACCCTTAACCGGGACTTAATTCCATCCTAGATTTAATTTTTTCTTGTTATCATTGAACCTAAATACTTAAATTTCTCTCCGGGTTCAAAAGTATGCCCTGGTATATCAATATCACCAATCTCACCACCGTTTCTGCTACTTATCATATATTTCGTAGTTTCGGTATTTATTTCGAGTCCCATTTCTTTACCGGTCTTTATTAACGCACTTGTATTTAGTTGTATAGTTACCGTGTCTTCACCTAGCAGTACCAAATCATCGGCCTATCCCAGAACCGGAATTCTATCACCTATATTCAAACCTTTCTCGGTACACATCACCTTTTCTATGACATATTCTAAAGCTATATCAAACAAAACAGGTGAAAGGGAGTCACTCTGTTTCAAACCCGATCTAATCTCAAATCTTTCGGAGTAATTATGACCGATTATAACTTTATAGAATGTTTCCAACAAACACATCTCTACTAGGTTTACTAACTTTCTAGGTATTTCCTGTTCAATCATGATGTTATACAGCTTCTGACATTCTATGGAATATGAAATGCTTTTTTTTTTTTTTTTTTTTTTTTTTTTTTTTATGATGATGATGAATGGTTTTTTGATAGAGAAGTGGGTGAAAATGTCTGATATGCGCATTCGATTTTTTTGAAGAATAATTATGTCGATTTTTCATAATGTTATAATCCTTATATTATGTATCCTTAGATTCGAAATAAGATAATGCGAAAAACATACCCAACTGTATGTTTTTTGCTGCAAAGTTGGCTGTATTGAAATCTATATATAAATAATAAAACAGACAAAAAATTGTATTCTTAAAGATGTTCCGGACTTTAAGCAAGAAATAACCTCAAGCCAGTTTCCAACTAAGGAAGAATTCCCATCGTGGCTGTCTTTCAATTAAACTTTCTTAATTTTAAACTCCTGGTTCTAAACTTTCCTTGATGTCTTACTAATTTATAATTTATTTTTTAATAAAATCATTGCGAGATTCACTCGGCTTCATTTAGTATTTAATGCGAGTTTGCATTATAGAGAAATAAAATAAATAAAATATATCTGTGATATAGGTGTAAGATAAAATCCTATAAGAAAATTGTATGTTCCTGTTCTATCTATTCTATCATATATAGATGTGTACATGTATTTTTCTTTGTTTTGATTTATGTTTCTACAAATATGTAATAATAAAATCTATACAATGCTATATCCATACAAAAGGAGTTGGTCAATGCAGTTTATATTGTACGAAAAAAAAGAGACTAATATTTAAGGAATTAAGTAACCGTTAACCATGATACACATATTTCAAAATTATTACTTTTAAGAGGGACAAATTAGAAAAAATTTTACATCACTTTTTAAAATATTTTTTTAATTAAATTTACAACTAAATATTATAATACAAATAGTAAGTATGCTGGTTAATGATAAAATATATAAAATAAAACATGAAGAGAAACTGCCCATTGGCAGCACTATAGTAGTCAATCTAAACAAGAAGGTCTCGAGGCCAACTTCTTTTCATACGAATCGGAAATTATCAAGTATCGAAGAGGAAGTTAGGATAGAAACTAGTGTGTAAGAGTGGAAATAGAGTTTTTCATGGAAGGATTGATAACCAAAACAGTATCGTAGGGGACATTAAGGTGTTTGTGGATGAATTTAGTCGTGATAAATTGAGGGGCGGTAAGGATATTAAGAAGGATTTTGGATTGTAAGGACTACAGTTAACAGAATTGTTTATATATATATATATATTATATATATATATATATATATATATATATATATATATATATATATATATATATATATAAATCTGATTCCACAGTGTTTGTGGTGGTACTCATCCGATACATTATTATTTATATACTATTTTTAATATAATTTATTTTTTTAATACTCATAGATATTTGGTAGCTATAAGAATCGGACCTAACTTATATTTCATACCCTTAAGTGATTCGGCTGTTCCTATATAAAAATTCGTTTTTACGAAAATTATTAACTTTATCCAATTAATTTAAATTTCATTCGTATTAAAAAAATACAACATACGACTTTCAATTACTATGGCTGTTAAAATCAACTTAAAAAATCTGATGCTGGCAACACATGACTTAACTTACTTCCATATTTAAAATCAATAAAAGAATTTTCAAAAACAGTTTGAGATAACACTACGTGAAACTATTAAGGAATTAATTAAATTGAATTTATATAGAAACATGTGTTTCATTAAAAAATCGATTATATTATTATCTGAAATAATCAGTATGTTCATTTTATCACTCTCTATTAACTTTTAAAAGCTTGTGTATGCGATAATATTTTTTCTAAAATCTTTAACGTTCCAACGGTATATCATACATGTATATTACTGTTCTTATGTTCAAAAACGAAAATTCGCAACAAAAAAAATATGTTTTCTGTTTTCTCCTTTAGTTGGGTATCGAATTAATTTAATTTATATATTTAAATGTTTTTCATTAGTGGTAACAAGATAATATAGTTATTTTTATATAATCAATAATTAAAGGTACATTAGAAGTAGAAAATCTAAAATATCGGCATTTAAGCCCTGTCAGACTATTTTAATCAGAATGAAACCTACAGTATATTAAAGCACATTAAACTGTACATCGACATAGTGAGTTTAATCAAAATCAGCGGAACTGTTTTTGAGAAAACCATAAAAAGGTGCAATTTGCATGTTATAAAGTGGCTCTTTACACAACACTGTATACCGATGCATCAAAAACTGACAGTGAGGTAGGCTGTGCAGTAGTTCTTAAGGATGACTGCATCAAGTTCAACTTGCCGCCCATGAACAGCGTCTTCATAGGCGAACTCTTCGCCATCTACCAAGGTTTGCTTCTCATCAAAACACATAACATAAAACATGCTCTACTAGCCACCGACTCCCTTAGCTCACTCAAGACCATAGCCAATGGAACCTCCGAAAATGCAATATGACGGAAAATACACAACTGTATATGGGAAACGCTAGAAAAACAAACTATTGACATTGTGCTAGCCTGGGTACCCTCGCACTGTGGTATCCCTGGAAATGAAGCAGCTGACAGGGAAGCAAACCTTGCCAAAACGACAACGAATGATACCACTATAGTGGATCAAACGACCGTAGGAGACTGGAGACACTGGTGCAAAAAAGCCTTAAAAGAACACTGGCAACAAACATGGAACCAAACTCCCAGCAAGCTCCAAGAAATTAAACAAGACACTCTTCCATGGAAGACCTCTTCCAGACAGTCTCGCTCTGAAGAGGTTATCTTAACAAGACTGCGAATTGGACACTCGGCATTCACCCAGGGATACCTTATGAGAGGCCTAGAACCACCGATTTGCGAAACATGTAAAACACCTCTGACCATAAAACACATTGTAACCTCATGCAAGATATACACTAACACCAGAACAAAACACGATATACCCCTCTCTATGACCGAAGCACTCACCGACGATGAAGAAAAAATAACAAAAATTATCAAGTTCATAAAAGCTATAAAAATGAACCATCTTATATAAATACTAATGTAATACTAATGTAAATATTGTAAAATTGTAACAGACTGTAAATGTAAGAATCTGTAAATAATTTATGTTATAAAGTAATGTCCGTATATAATGTAATGCAATATATAAAATTTAAGCCGCTAATGACCCGCTTGGGTAGATGCGGAATATTGTAAAATAAAATAAAAATAAAAAAAGTGGCTCTTTTGGATAGCCGAATTTGATGAAAAAGATTTTGTAACATCTCGGTGGTATAGTAATTTTAAATATGAAATTTAAGTTTCATAGGGCTTTTCATTTCCGCCCGGAAGTTACCACACACACACACACACACACACACACACACACACACACACACACACACACACACACACGCGCACGCATACACACACAGACCTTTTTGCGGGACTTGGTTATTTGGACTGAGGGGAACCTAAAACGTGTATTTCCGTTGAAAACTGGAATTCGAAAATTTTCACGATCGCAATACTTCCCCTTACTATATATAGGAAGCGAAAGTAAAAAAAGAAGAGTTTAAAAAGCCGTCCTTTAGAATAGAAATCAGCTAAGAGTTAGAAAATGCTGTCTTGAGAGGACCCTAAAACGTGTATTTCCGTTGAAAACTGGAATTAGAGAATTTTCTCGGTCGCAATACTTTCCTTTGCTACACATAGTAATGAAAGTAAAAATTTGAAAATGAATAATGTTAAAATTTAAGTTAAATAAAAAGTTTTATATTTGTCTAAAATATCTAGCTTTTCTACTGTTATTATGTTCAGAAAACCAAACATTTTATTTAAAAAATATGTTTGCTCTTTTCGCTTATAGTTAATTGTCAAATTTATTCAAATTTTATATTTTATGTTTTTTTTAATCAATTTTAACAGGATTTCATGGTTAATTTATTAAAATTTGTGAATGAACTAAAATAAATGAATTTGGATGTGTAAAAAAAAAAAAAATTCTTCAGTTTAAGTATGATAATTGTATTAGAATTTCACATTAGGGGTGTATATGTTTAGAGAGAAGGTGTTGGAAATGTGGGATTTGAGTAAGAATAAAAATAAATAAGAAAAAGCAACAAACATAAGAAAAGTATGTTGTATATTATGCAAGATGCTTTGGAATTCAAACCAAGAGGGACACGTGGAAAGCTCCCAGAAGGAATTGTTTGTCATCTTAAGTTGGATAAATAGCTTCTTATTTCAAACTTCGTATTTGATTTACACCGTGTTTTCAAGTCACCAAAAAAAAAAAAAATGCATCTAATGAATTATGTAATACACGATTTTCTATTGCTAGAAGTATGTTTTACGTTAGAACCTATTTACAATTTTTTTACCGTGAAATCATTTTCCATTATTATGACTAGTAGTATAATTTAAGATCGTTCAGTATATTTTTTACACTTTTACTTACTTTTAAACAATGAAAATTTGTAATCGACCAAGAAAAAAATAAAATATTCTTCTCACCCCTCAAAATTTGAAATCTTAAGCTTCAAGATCCGTAGAATCCGTATGATGCAAAATCTTTCCGCAATACGACAACAGCGGATTTTTTACGAAACTTTTTGATCTTTTATTTTTTTCTTGAGCAAAAAATAACAGAGCAACGAGTTTCGAAAAGTCATGAGTTTAAAAATCTTTTGCGTTAGTAATCATATTAGTAGGTTTCGAAGAAAGAGCAAAAAATGTATATAGATGTCTAAAATGCAAATAAATTACATTTTTCCTAACTATACATCCATTCGTTACTAATTTATGCTTTACTTAATCCTAATTAAGAAGCTTTTTCTATAAAATAATTATATAGTGTTTTTATAGAAACTAAAGGTTTATATATATATATATATACTCTGTTCACGCATCAACGATTATATCAAAAATGATATTCATCTATCCCAAAATTTTAGGATTCTCGTTAGGTATAATCCAAATATTAAAAAGATCTGGTGCGGGCAGCACACGACTTTCACTTACCTCCATTTTTAAAATCAATGAAATAATTTTCAAATACAGTTGGAGCTAAAATACGTGAAACTATTAAAGAATTAATTAAATTGAATTTATATAGAAACATGTGTTTTATTAAAAAATCTATTATATTATTACCTAAAATAATCACTTAGTTTTATCGGCTTTCTACCAATCTCTATTAACTTTTAAAAGCTTGAGAATAAGATAATACTTTTTCTAAAATCTTTAACTTTCCAACGGTATATCATACATGTATATTATTGCTCTTATGTTCAACAAAAAAATGCATTAAAAAAATATGTTATCTGTTTTCTCCTTTAGTTTAATACAGACCATTTTTATCCGAATGAAACCTACATTATAATAAAGCCCATTAAATTTCATCGATATAGCGAGTTTCATCAAAATCGTCGGAACCGTTTTCGAAAAAAGGTGCAAAATGCAAAGTATAAAGTGGTTCTTTTGGTAAGCTCATTTTGATGAAAATGGTTTCGTAACGTGTCAGGCGTATATTTGTCTTAAATATGAAATTTCAGTTTCATAGGACTCACCGTTTCCGCCCGGGAGTTACCACACACACACACACACACACACACACACACACACACACACACACACACAGACAGACCTTCTTGCGGGACTTGGTTATTTGGACTAAGGGTATCCTAAAATGTGTATTTCCGTTGAAAACTGGAATTCGGAAATTTTCATGTTATCAATACTTTCCCTTTTTATATATAGTAAGTGAAAGTAAAAATAAAAAAGTCTGTTGGAGGCACGAATTTTTAGGAATGCCAGACTTTTTATTCGTTAATCTATTGTTAGTTCATATCTATATATCTTGTTATAACATTGAGATTAAATTCACTAGTAAACAGAAGAATAAACATTGAAACGGTTAAGAAATAGCCGGGATCTAGCGTTTTGAAGTTAATTGAGATTGCCATTTTTCTGTGAATATTTAACTAGCTTGTCTTTCATCAGCTCTTCAGTTTATTTTATACTATACATATAAGTGAAATTGGGGTCAGCTACGCGTAGTGGATATCAAAATAGCTGTATATATACCCATTGTAGTGGGTTCAAACTCAGCAGATTGCTCATATATTTTTCAAGGAATTAAAATTCTTGGGAGGGGGTGTGACATGGTTGTCCCAAATCTGTGCAATGTTAGTTACTCGTTAAAATTCCTGTCCTTATAAACACTTGGCAAAGATTAGGACTACTTCAATGGCATAACAGTGTTGTTTAACTTATGCGGAAATTGCCTAAGGGGCTATATAATATGATTAATCACTATACCGTACATTAATCATTAGGAAATAATAAAACTTAGTGTAATAATTTGAAGGTTTTTTCATAATTCTTGCCCCATACCTTGTTTTTTTTTTATGTTTTAGCAACTCTTTTATTTTTTTATATAAAAAAAGGCATGATAGGAGGGTAGGATTTGGTCAGTGGAGGAACATCAAAACGAAAAGCACTTAGGAAATTGATCGCTTTGAATGTGACATCAAAGAGCTGGGTACGGTAAGATTGGGAAGGCTGGAAGACGGGAGACAAAAAGCATTGACTTGCAGATTGAACATATCAAAGGCGGGTCCGGCTAGATCCTATCTCTACTAAGCGCAGTTTTCATGATAACATTGCATCTGTATATTTTCCAATATGTTTACTTTATCCAATTTTTTTTTATGAGCGTTATAATATTTAACTATATGGTACAACATAAGACTTTTACTTTCCTCACTTCATGAAATCAGGTTTTAATAAACTTAAAATTGAAAATATACTATACATAATGCTATGCCAAAAGAAGATCAGTCTCTTAATATTTCACAAAACTACATAAACACAGGATGTAATTTATCATTAATAGATGAAAAAAAAGTTAATATAATAATTTCGTCTATTTCAGATATTAATTTTTTTTTTAGACACAATTTATTGAAATTTACAACTGTAATAAAAAAAATACCACAAGTAAATAAGATATGAGAAAAATGACATGAAAAAGACATGTAGAAGAACCACACAATGGTAGCTCCTGTAATTATTCTAAACTAGAAGGTCTCGTGGTCATCTCCTTTTCATACGCCTCGGAGGATTGTGGGGAATTAAAGAGGGAGAAAGGATTGAAACTAGAGGATTAGAGTTTGCCATGAAAGGAATGGTATCTAGATCGGGCACTCTCAGCAGCATACGGAATATTAAGGTCTTTGTGGACCAGTTTATTAGTTAAAAAATAAGGAGTATTGAGGATTTTACGAAGGATTTTGGATTGTAGGGATTGGATACGGAAAGAATTTGATGGTTTAGTAGAGCCCCAAAGCTCTACTCCTTAAGATATTAAAAATAAAAAAATACTACAAATATATCATACAGGATATATGTTTAACTCTTTTATAGACACATTTTAAACCTTATTTACCATCATATCCAAAAATATCGCTTAAATTTAAGACCGGTTTGTCACATGCATTACCTTAAACAACTTTGTATGAATGATTTGATTAGTGCCGACATAAGGATAAATACCTTGCAAGCTAATTTATGTATCTTTTAAAAATTAAAATCTTGATAATGAGGATTTTTATTTTAATTTTTCCCTTGGTTGATGACACTTCAGCATTGGAGCGCGGATTGTACTGCACGGGAGCCTTCCAAGACGTAGAACAGGCCTTTGACCGAGTTTGCCACCGGACTGCTTTACAAGCTCCGTAAATTCCTCCCTCCTACATACTACCTTATCATCCAGTCCTACCTCTCTAAAAGATCCTTCAAAAGCACAATAGTTTCTATTCATCCCATTTTACTCAGTCTGTTGGTGTACCTCAAGGTAGCATCCTAGGACCCATCCACTACACAGTCTATACAGCTGATATCCCAACCCATCCTAACACATTCCTTTCTACCTATGCTGATGACACTTTTGTTTTATCAGTCAATAACGATCCTACTATCACCTCTCAAACTATTCAATCCCACATCCGAGAGCTTGAGATATGGTGTCAGAATTGGAGAATCAAAATCAATTCCAACAAATCCCACCAAATTACCTTTACTCTTCGTCGCAAGCCTATGACATCCTGCTCTACAGTGTCTATTAATAATATTCCACTTGTTCAAGTTGAACAGATCCGCTACCTTGGACTTCTACTTGTCAAACTTCTAACATGGAATCCCCAAACAAGACTGAAACGACAAGAAACTGCCCGTCGCTTTCGCTTACTTCAACACTTATTAAGCTATAATAGCTTTTAAACGATAAGTTCATGCGACAACTTACAAAATTAAAATATTTTATAATAAATTTCTAAATAGAAACTGTCTTCATGACTTTTTCATTGAAACCTTTATTGCTCCTAAATTATAAGATCTAACGACAACTTATACGTAGCTTAAGTATTTTGAAAAAAAATTCAGACTTGAATACGTTTGACAATTTTTTCGATTCGAACATTAGCAGAGCTTGAACGTGGTAAATTTTTGAGTGTGAAAAAAAGTTACAAAAAACTCTATGTAATCCTAACGAAAAGCAATATCCACATGAAAATAATATAATATTTATTTATAAAGAGAGCCCACCAATAGGCGAATTGCCCAATAAAAGGTGGTTGTATCATCATTTACTATGCCCGGTTTATTAACTTTATTTCATCCCATATTTATGCTTTATTTTTCCTTACTAATTCCTTAAAAAAAAAAAGTGTTTTATAGTCGTAAAAAACAAAATTTTGTGTATTTTGTAATTTCAATGTTAAGGTTTGCAAAATAAACTCTTAACAATGTAGCATTTAGGTTGTGAGAGGGCACTCAGTTTGAGTTGCCCCTTGACCTAGTAGCTCCCTTCTAGTCATTCGTTTGCTTTGTGGCCACATTTTGTTTAAAATCGGAATCTGAAAAAAAAAATGTAACGATCAATTGTATCAGATGATTTATTTTTTCAAATTATCTCACTTTTATATTTTATTTGCACAATTTAAGAGATATTTTTACGTATTCTCTTATTGAACATTTTATTTTCACTTGAGCTTCATTTTGATTTTAGTATTTTAAATTATGTTGTAGGAGTGCTGCCATTGGGTAGTTCTTCTTCAAGTATGTTTCACGCCATTTATCTTTTGTCACATTTACTTGTTGTACCTTGAAGTACAGTTGTAAATTTCAATAAATTATGTTTAAAAAAAAATAATGTTTCAGATTTTTTTATGAAAATGAAAGGTACGGTGGACCTTCTTGAGATTAGTAGTTTCTACCAAAACAATTACCTATAAAATAACAAAACAATATAGTGGCTGGTTTGAAATAGTTTTACATATACCAGCCAGACATCTACTGCTACGAATATTCGTAGACGATGATTTAGTTAACATTTGTATGATGTTTTTTTGTTTTTTAATTATGGTTATTTTAAAAAAATCTTGGGAGGTAGCACAAACCTTTCATTTGCCAAGATTGTTCTTTTTTTGTTGTTGTGTTTTTCACTTCATTTATTGATTCGCAACTGTCAGCAGTATTATGACAACCACCAAATAGGATAAAATAATAACACGAGGAAGGAAAGTACCTCGCAGCACATCTTCACTTTAGATTTTTTATATAAGTTTATCCAGCATCTTTTAAATAACTGAAGTTTTTTATGTGTGTTCTATAATTTATTGTTTTAAATTATTTGTTTAGGGGCCATATGTAGCATTGAATGTGCATAGTACTCCCTCATATTTTCAATAATACTATTAAGTGACGTACCTCTCTTGTGAAATATTAAAACTTTGTTAACAGTTAGGAATCTGTGACATTTTTTTTTTTTGTTCATTATCCTCCAACTTTATTTACAAAAATAAATACATAAACATTCTATGTATATACAGTAATAATGGTATATACTGCCCACGTCTCATGCCTCGTATTTCCCGTTGGCATCTGTGACATATTACAACTATTTTAGTTTTATGACAACGTTTAAAGTATTGATATTGTTGGAGTTTTAAGATAAATGATACGCCCAAGAGAACATTAATATTTCTTGACAGAATCGAAAAAAAGTTTTACATGACTCATTTGTTTGACTACTTGAAAAGTAATATGAACTTAATGGCAAAGTTACTTTTATTACATTAAACTTATTTCTTAGGTTTTGCATGATTCCCATAAAATCCTAGGTACTCTCCATGCTTTATTTCGTTCAAAGGTATTACATTATGTTATCATTAATACGATTTTTTATCTCAATAATCTGCACTAATTGTAAGAATATGGGAGTTTTTTTTTTCGTTTATTATAAAATTCTTAGGTAGTTTAGTATAATGATGTTTATTAACCTGAAACTTGAATATTAATTCGACAGAAATATAGAAAGCAACATATAAATCATATTTTTAAAAACCTTAATAAATTCAACTTTGTTCCTATTTTTAGACCTACTAAACCCTCACACCTCTTTAGTATTGCTGGAAATGTATAACTTACGCCGCGTTCATTTTTTAGTAAGGACACAAGTAATTATTTACATCTTTTTTTCTTTATATCTTTATTTACAACTTTCAGAAGATGTCTGACAATCAGCAGATGTGTTGGACAAAAGTAAGATCAGACATGATAGCCATGGGAAAGTAAAGTGCCCAGCAGCACCTCTTCCAAGGCTTTAATTTAGCGGAGGAGGTCCCTCATCCAGCTTCGTTTTAGCCTTCTTCTGACCGGCATTTCAGCTACTGACATGTCGTTAATCAGTCTATTGTCGTGTCCGTTAAGTTTAATGTGAAATCGAGAATAGAGTGTTCGTATATGTTGGTCAACTGTTGGTTGCTGTAAGTCCGTATGTAGTGTTCTGTTGTTTACGTACCAAGGAGCTGTTGTTATGAGTCTTAAAATTTTGGATTGAACTGATTGCAGTTTTTGTACGTGAGTCTTTTTTGCTGAACCAAAAATCTGGGAAGCGTAAGTCTATATTGGCTCAAGAAGGTATGTGTATTTATTCAGTTTCTGTCTAATTTTTAATTTTGATGATTTTGAAAAAAGAGAGTACAGTATTTTCAGTCGGTGGTTGAGAGTCTGTCTTTTCATCTTGACATGTGGGCCCCAAGTCATCCTTTGATCGAGTGTCAGTCCTAGGTAATGTACATAATTTGTGTGAGGAATTTGGATGTTGTCGATAAAAATTGGTGGGCAAGTGTTTTGTCGTAGTGTAAACGTTACGTGTTTTGATTTGTCGTGATTTAAACGAATTTTTCAAATATTGTACCAATTTTGTAGAGTTAGCGAGGCCAGTATGGGTTCGCCGTTTGATGTTAGAATTGCAGTATCGTCCGCGTAAATAGCAATCAATGTGGTGGGGTGAGTTGGTATGTCATGTGTGTATACAATGTATAGGAGAGGAGCAAGTATCGATCCTTGCGGTACTCCTGCCAAGACTGGTCGGATTGAAGAAGTTTCTGAGTCCTGCCGAACAGAGAAAAACCTATCTAAGAGGAAAGAGTGTATAATAAGATACTACGTGTAAGGTAGTACGTTCTTAAGTTTAAAGAGAAGCCCCTCGGGCCAGACTTTATCAAACGCTTGGGCAAAATCCAAAAATAACTCAGTTGCGTATTGCTTTTTTTCTAGTTCTCCTGCAATGAAGTCAGTAACTCTGTGTAATTGGTGTGTCGTTGAGTGTGACATGCGAAAACCGAATTGATGGTCAGGTATTATTTTTTGCTCAGTCAGTATGTCAACCAATCTTTTATAAGTTATTTTTTCAAAAAGTATAGAGCATTTCGGAAGGAGACTAATTGGCCTGTAAGAGGGGGGTTCGTACATGTCTTTGTCTATTTTGTGTATTATTTTTATGATTGAGTGTTTCCACTGTACCAGGAATTTAGCTGTCCTAAGTATACAATTGTATATTCTCGTGAGGAACCCTAGAGCTTTCTTGGGCATCATTTGGAGCGCCTCGGCAGTTATTAAATCATAACCTGGGTTTTTTTTTATTCACATATAATAATGAATATAAAGAATACCTGTGGACAATTTATTTTGGTGTATTATAAAGGAATAATAAATAACCAAATAAATAATACGCCTTCGTTTTTCATTTATATAATTTAAATAATGTACCTTTATTATATTCTTATGTAATTCATTATATTACAGCCAGAACTTGACTTAGGATGGTAATAATACAAAAACTATTGCTGTGTGACTTTTAAGTAGGATTAGACAATTTTTTTTCGGAAAAAAAGAAAAGAATTTCAACCATGTTCATAGCTTAAATAATATAAGGTAAATTAAAAAATCTGGTGCGGGCAACACACGACTCTCACTAATTTTCAATAATCAGTTAGTTTTGTCTTCTTTTCATCACTCTCTATTAAATTTCAAAAGCTTGTGTATGAGATAATATTTTTTTCCGAAATCTTTAGCTATCCAATGGTATATCATACATGTATATATTGCTGCTCTTATGTTCAAAAACAAAAAATTGCACTAATTTTTTTTTTCTGTTTTCTCCTTTAGTTGTTTTTTAAATTTGCAGAACATACATATTTACCTGTCTTTTTATCAGTGGTAACAAGATAATATAGTTATTTTTATAGAATCAACAAAATTAAAGGTACTTTAGAGAAAGAGTATTTAAAATATCGGCATTTAAGCCCTGTCAGATCATTTTAATCAGAATGAAACCTACATGATATCAAATCCCATTAAATTTGACATCGAAATAGCGTATTTAATCAAAATCGTAGGAACCGTTTTCGAGAAAATCGAAAAAAGGTGCAAAATGCACGGTATAAAGAGGCTCGTCTGGTAAGCTCGTTTTGATTAAAAAAGGTTTTGTAACGTCTCGGGCGTATATTTGTCTTAAATATGAAATTTCAATTTCATAGGACTTACCGTTTCAGCCCGATGGTTACCACATACACAGACCTTTTTGCGGGACTTGGTTATTTGGACTCAGGGGACAATGTGTATTTCCGTTGAAAACTGGAAACTTTTCTCGATCGAAACACTTTCCCTAAGTATATATATATAGTAAGTGAAAGTAAAAAAAAAAAAAATAATAATAATAGGTTACCTGCAGAATAGTAAATGGAATTTCAAATCAATAAAATAAATTTAGACCTATATATATATTAACATTCTTTTACCTACCCATAATAAATTGTATTAAATTTGGAAAAATAATAACATTATTACTCTATATGTCATGAAAAAAAAACGTGACATATTTTAGATATAAAATCTGTGATAAATCTTAAAACTGATCCCAGGATCCATGATAGTAAAATGTTAACAAATTTAAATAATAATATGAAAAGAATAGAGATGTTTCTTCTCTTCCACGATTAAATTTAATACCTCTGAACATGAGGACACCGCAAAACCAGGCCAGAGCTCGTTAAAAATCTTAAGTAAGGTAAAATAATGAGAAGGAAGTTGTAGTTAGAAGTTCTAAGAGTTGTATTTCTTATGGCATTTGCTTTATAAGAATAATTTCGTCTTACCAAACCCTCATATTTTCGTTTAAAAAAATATATTAAAACATAGCCTTAACGATTATTACTACTTATAGGTACTTAAATTAATTCTAGATTTGAAAAAAAATAGCCATAAAATCTTCTTAGCATTAATTATGTATACGCTGAGCTATCCGTGGAAGAACAGTACTTTCAAGTGATAACTAAAATTGTAAGGGTGGTTCTATTAAAATAAAATAGTGGACTGTATAGATTTAAAATATAAAAATAATGGAAGCAAACGACGAATCACAATACATTCATTAAACTAAAAATACATATAAACCAGATAAGAAACAAAATTAACCTAATAAATTGATATAAGAAAAGATGAGAAACCAATTAACCTAATTATACTTAAACAGCTGTATGAAAATGTGGGAAACAAAATAAACCTAATTAAAATATTAATAAAATTTGATAAACAAACTTAACTAAATGCTTAAATACAAATTTATGGTAAATGCAATTGAGACGTTGATTTCCAAAAGGCATTATATCCATTCTAGGAAATTTTACAGGAGACGAGAAAATCACTAATTATTATATTATTGAATTAGCTAAGTTGATTATTTTCAAATTAAAATCCAGAATTGTTTTTTTAGTATATTAATAACATCATATTAAAGATATGAAATGAGATATTTTGGTATAATTTGGAACGAAATTAAATGTGTAATTATTTCATTTAGAAAATAATTATATTTCTAAATTGCGTTTATAAAGGGCTTGGGTGTATATTAGTTAAAATCAAATAGGAGATTTAGATACATTTAAGTGATGAGAATACAAATATGTAAAAAAATCAATTTTGTAAAAGATGTCCTTTAGTACCTTTTGGAAATTAACGTCTCAATTCCTGTTCATTGTAAGAGAGGACCAGTTTGGTCCTAAATGTAACAGGTCAATAATAAACTCTATTCTATTATATTTTTAAAAATACTCCTTCACATCAAGGAACCTTATTAAAATTGCTATTTTGGCCAGATTATTTACATTCTTAGTGTTATTACCAAGCGTACAACTTAGATATTAGAATGGGTTATTTTTTTTTTTATTATTCCGCTATGAAATAGGGTAATTATGACACCTACTTATCTTTTACCTTCAGTTTAACCAAAGATATTAAATAAAATGTGTTTTTCGTGGGCCGACTACCCTATTTTTGTACGTGACTTCTGTAAAGCGATGGTCTCTAATATTTTGATGTCTTCTTTTACCAAAAAAAAAAATTCACCAAAATCGGTGGGACACATTTAGGGTCTTCTCCTTATAAGTGATTTTTGTAGATCATAAAATGTATCATATTTGACCAAAAATAAACGTTTCACTAAAAACTCAATGTAACTCTATCTTCATTTAAAAGTTCTTAAATTTATTTTAACAGTGAAGATAAGTGATAGTCGTGTGTTGCGCGCACCAGATTTTTCAATCATTGAATTAGGTCTCTATTCGATTTCTCATAATCATCTCGACTTTTTACGCAGGCATATTATTTCTCATTAAAAACGGATATTCATATTCGATTCTTAGAAATACTATTTTGTTCTCAATTTACTTTCACTTACCTCTATATGAAATATATAGTAAGGGAAAGTATTGTGATCGTGTAAATTTTCGAATTCGAGTTTTTTGCTATAGCGTCAGAGTGAATTAAGATTCTGTCCCGATTGTATTTTTTTGTAGTCCGTGATATACATAGTGATATACGTTCCCGGTCACGATTGAGGGACTCAATTTTAAGAATTTAGGTTCTCCTAAGTTTTACAAGATAAAATCTAGGAGCAGCTGGAGGAGACTGCCGAGCCTGAGCGGGCCCTTTCGAGAAGACCTGAAGAAGGCGATTAGGTAAGTTGTCTATCTTAAATTTACTTGTAAAACGACTTGGAGATCCCTTATTCTGGGCAGAATATAAATTTAAAGTTTTTCTTATTATTTTTTATCATACAGTCCACAGCCAGAGAATTTTTCATTGGTACAATTAGTACCACCATACGTGTTACACCTATTTACGATTTTCTTAAAAACGGCTCTAACGATTTTGATTAAACTCCATATATGGATGTTATTTTTTTTAATTTATTAATTTATTGAAATTTACAACTGTATTAGTAAATACATCAAGTAAATTGGCTCATAATATAGATAATATACATGAAAAGACATGAAGAGAATATGCCCATTGGCAACACCCCACTAGGTAATCTACACTAGAAGGTCTCGAGGCCATCTTCTTTTTAGACGCCTCGGAGGATTGTCAGGAATGGTAGAGGAAGCTAGGATTGAAACTTGTGGGTTAATGTGGGAGTGGAGTTTGTCATGGAAGGAATGATACCTCGTACGGGCCAAATCAGCAACATATGGGACATTAAGGTCTTAATGGATGAGTTTGTTGGTGACAAAATAAGGAGCATTGAGGATTTTTCGAAGGATTTTGGATTGTAGGGATTGAATACGGGAAGAATTTGATGGTTTAGTAGAGCCCCAAAGCTCAACTCCGTACGTCCAGATAGGCCTTATGATGGTAATATATATGAGCCTTTTGTAGTTAAGTGGAAGGTTAGAGCGTCTGTCCAGTAAGTGTTGAAGTAAGGGAAAGCGTTGGGCAGTTTCTTGTCGCTTCAGTCTTGTGTGCGGATTCCAAGTTAGTCGTTTGTCAAGTAGGAGTGCTAGATAGCGAATCTGGTCAACCGGGACTAAAGGAATATTATTAAAGAACACTGTAGGACAGGATGTCGTAGGTTTACGACGAAGGGTAAAGGTAATTTGGTGGGATTTGTTGGAATTGATTTTGATTCTCCAATTCTGACACCATACTTCAAGGTCTCGGATGTGGGATTGAAGAGTTTGAGTGGCAATAGTAGGATCATTATTGACTGATAACACACAAGTGTCATCAGCATAGGATATATGGATGTAAAATTTAATGGGCTTTAATATCATGTAGGTTTTATTGTGATTGAAATAGTTTGACAGGGCATAAATGCCAATATTTTAAATTTTCTTCCTTTTAAGTACCTTTCATTTTGTAGATTCTATAAAAATAACATCCTGTCACCATTTATAAAAAACAAGTAAATATATAAGTTGAACGAATCAGATATCCAACTAAAGGAGAAAACTCAAAAAATATTTTTTAATGCAATATTTCTTTTTGCACATAAGAACAGTAATATACATGTAAAATATACCGTTGGAAAGATTTTTGAAAAAAAAATATTATCTTATACACAAACTTGTGAAAGTTAATAAATAGTGATGAAAATCCAATAAAACTAACTGAATATTTCAGGTAATAATGTAAGAGATTTTTAATAACACGCATTAAATGAAATTTTAATTTACTTACGGTAAGTGAAAGTCGTGTGTTGCCTGCACCAATAATTTTTTTTTACTAATTATTTAAGTAACAAAATATATTATTTGTTCTTAAGTACTTACGAAGTAAAAATTATACTGGAAAAATATATATCTCTCTTCCTGAAGTTAAGGGTAGGAAAAAAAAAAAAAAAAAAAAAAAAAAAACCCTGCAAAAACAACTCAATTTTAGAAATGAGAAAATTAAAAGGGTTGGCAGTTGTAATTGCCTTGGCTCTCGAGAAGAAGAATAACACTCAGCATTTCTTAACTGACCCGAGGGTCCTTAACAGTCTTGATAGCAACTGTTCCACTCTGAACATGTACAATTTTTATTATCGATTGTTGAGTGTTAGCATGTTTTTATTTAATAGCATTCTTAGTTTAGTTACAGAATATACCGTAGCTTACAAAATATGAGCCAAATTAATATCAGGTTAAAAAAACATGTAGAACTCTTACTATACCATCGCTCGATTAGCTGAAGTAGCACAAAGTCACGTTGAATTAATAAAAATTCATAAATATATCCCTAGCTAGGATGGTGAAGTGAAAAGAATGTTTTATTTGTAACTATTTCTGTTTAAATATATTATTTATTAATTATTTAAGGAAGCATATTTCAATAATTTAAATAAATTTATTGTATTCAATCCATGAAATAATTTATGAATGATGAAATATTCCTTATATGAATTGAAGGAATATTTATTCATACTCTTCAAGTCCACATCTAAGACCTAAAAGTATTGTGTCAGAACTGGAGAAGAAAAATCAATTCCATAAAATGACCTTTACCCTTTAAAGTAAATCTGTGATTTCTGCTCTGAAATTAACAGACATTGTTACTTTTTGCCCTGTAAGATACAATTGTTACGTTCATGTTAACACCCCCATAATTTCAACCCAAGTCAAAGGACCCTTCTTCAAAGAACCATTCAGCAGAACCGCGATGGAATCTTCTTCTCCCCACTCTTTCTCAACACTTCTTAAACCTACATATCCATTCTCATTCAATCATTCTCTCATGGTGAGTCTCAAGGTAGACTTCACACACGCAACATTTAAAGAGTAAATACTATTTTAAACACCTACTGTTGTGTGTTCGTTAATTTGGAGTTCTAGCATCGGCTAGATTCTGCACGCACGCTTGAAAACTGTATATAGGTATGAATGACTTTTAGATATTCTTATTGATTCTTTATTGTTTATACGAATATTGTATTATTATATTATAATTTATTGTTTTGTATATATTGTAATTTGATAACTACTAAAAATGTCCTAATTAGGACCGATTTTAATATTACTCAATAAAAACTGTTTCAGAAAAAAAAAATTGTTTGCTTTAAAAAAATGCTCCAAGTCAGAAATATACGAGTTACAATAAATTTTTGAACTCATATAAGTTAAGGAAGATTCATTGGCTCTTTCTCTATTGAAGTTTGTAAAGTAGGCCTACGTTCTACTAATTCCTCAGCAGTAATTAAGGAGTCCATTACGAGCCTTGTCGGGAGAGGGAAGCATTGTCTTCCAACCGTAACGAGGCTAAAAGTAATTAGACTTCTTGGAAAGAAAAATCATCCAAGACTTCATCAAGTCCCCACAATGGTATATTTTGATAACGAATGATTTATAATTTGATTTAATAATCAGATTAGAAAAAAAAAAAGACGTAGCTATATCGGAAATGTAGCTTCTGTATTTTTCTTTATCTGGGAAAACAATAGATCATTTAAATAAAATCTTAAGGAACAGTCTCTTATTTTCAGTATTGTTTATTTATTCATCAATACAACAATTTACGATTCGAGGCTTATACGCCTCATCTTCAGAATTACTGGTCAACAAACAAATCCATATTTTTCAATAATGGACACATTCTTAAAATATCTTTATTTTTGAGTTAATAATGGTCATTTATTAAACTTAATTGGTTATTAACTATTACTATATCACAGTTTTCTAATGTATCCATACTGTCCATACAGCAACACCAACAGAGCTAACGTGTTACATTCCTTATGTTAAAACAATCTACACAACAAAAAATAACGTTTTTTTTTTTCATATAAACCAATTAGTAGTCCTAGCGTGATTTTCCTCAATATTTTGATGCAAGCAACAACTACAGATATTTAGCATGAGATAAAAAAAAAAGGTTGAAAAAATTCCAGTAATATCTCAGGCAAACGCGCTTCTAAAATACTAAATATCAGTTTATACAACTTTTCAAGCTAGATACCACAGAGTCACTAACAGATTTTTTTATATATAGAATTGGTCATTTGGACCCATGGCACCCTAAAAAGTTTATTTTAGGTAAAAACTGGAATTCCAAATTTTCACGATACCGATACTGCAGATTCGACCTACATAAGTACGGGAAAGTAGAAAAAACACGATGTTAGGAATTGAAATAATTATGTTTTTGTTTTTTTAAATATTTTTCTTATATTAATTTAATAATATCTCATAATTTATTTTGTATGTTTATTATATTATTGTAATTCATAATGTGCAAGTGTGACTGTCAATAATTTTATTCAATTCGGGGCAGCTGTTAAGTGACCGCTGGGCAGAGGGCATTCTGGGATTGTGAGAGGGTTAATGGAGTCACTCGCGAGTGTAGACTGTGTTTAATTAAGTTGCTGGTCGCAAATGTGTCTTAATGTTCTCAAATCGCACTTCATCGAAGAAAATCAAAGGTCACAGAAAATAGTAGAAAATTGTCGCAAGGAAGTGATCAAGGATTGAAAGAATCACCACCTTGCACACTATAAACAGTATTTGTTTTATTTTAATTATTATAAGCTTGTTTATGTTCCCTCTTTTATCATTTCATTTATTTACCCTAAACAAAATTGGACGGATCGGCAGATAATTCAGCTATTCGTATTCACCGGCTTCAGACTATGAGGAAACGCGTTCGTCGCCACTCTTCCCAACACACGATAATCAGTTAATTCTGCCTGAGTGAGAATATGGGCTTAAAACTGCATTCTCGGAACTACATCGGATGAGTTTTTTGGAAGTCAATACTCCGTTTTTTTCTTGTTTTGTTTTTATTCGATTTTTTCTAGTTTGACTGGGTCAGTAAGACGTTACCCCTATGTTCCCTATCATTTTAATCATAATTGTCATGTTTTTTTAACGTAGAGTAAGAAGGTTTAGTATATCCATGAATAACCATGCTTATTAATGTAACGCATAATACTGTGCTGTAAATTATGCCCAGAAAGGAAACCTTGATAAATAATTCTTAAAATATATAAATATATCAGTATATATTAGCGTCTTGTGGGGTCCCTTAAGGAAAATCTCTTTTATTATGTAGATGGGAGGAAATTAGATTCTCTCAAGGCATATATCTCAAGTTACACGTCTGCCCTTTCTTAACAAGAAAAAGACATGCTTCTCCTTCGTGGAGCTTATTTAATTTAAGCTACTGATCACTAAGAATATGTTTAACTCCTGCATAAAATCATTAAAAAGAAAGGATTTAAAATTCAAATTATTCATAATACCGACATTTTACTAAGATATACTCTATCACTACCAGTAAATAAAGGCGAATCATTATGCGTACAAAATATTTGAATACATATTTTAAATCTTATTAAACAACAATGATTCTGTAAATGCTCTATTTTCTATTCTCATATATTTATTTTTTTTAATATATTTTATTGTTTTTTTTAACTGTATATACAAATACAATAAGTAAAATGGCTGAATTACAATAACAGGAATGAATAGACATGTAAAGGATCTACCCAGTGGTAGTACTTCAAATTTTATTTCATGAGCAGGTCTCGAGGCCACCGTCTTTTCAGGCGCCTCGGAGGATTACCGGGAATATATGTAGATGAAAGGTTACGGACAAGCGGGTTTGAGTGGGCAGGTAGTTTGGAATTAAAGGATGTGTATTTATCGCAGGCCAAGTCTGCAACCAGTGGGATATTTAGGTCTCTATGGATGAGTTTATTAGTTACAAAGTAAGGAGCATAGAGGATTTTTAGTATGATTTTGGATTGCAAGGATCGTATGCAGGAGGAGTTTGATAGTTTAGTGGACCCCCATAGCTCGATGCTATAGGTCCAAATAGGTCGGATGATCGTGATGTAAATGAGTCTTTTGTAGTAAATATAGAGTTTTGATCTTTTGACTAGTAAGTGTTGTAGTAAGCGGTCAGTTTCTTGTCGTTTCAGTCTAGTGTGAGCATTCCATGTAAGGCGCTTGTCTAGATCATATATTTATTATTATTCTTTTATATTTCTCCCTTTTTACGATTCCCTACTAACCCCTTCCCTCAGTTATATATATATATATATATATATATATATATATATATATATATATATATATATATATATATATATGGGTCAATCCATTCGAATTCGTCCAGACCTTGCGGCTCGACATTTTTGATTTTCGTGTTTTTTTGACCAGTTATTCTCTATCCTTTTGTAAATATGAAACTATAAATAAAAATAAATTCGCTCCAATACTTTTAGTGTTGTAGCCGTTTTAAGTGAGCTTCACGGGCGAAAACTTGTGATGGGAAAACCTTTCTAATTCGTTTATTTTTTTAAAATATCAAATCAAAACAAAAGTTAACAATAAGAGAAGGGCATGCTTTGTATTTTTGTCCTTAAATCTCATTGCCTAAATAGTGAAGAAAGTTGTTTAAAAAAATCTCGAAAATAAATAAATAACAAGATAAAAGTACATAAATAAAAAGAGACTCACTTTTAATAATTTTATATCATATAGCTTAGTCTTAGTCCTACTTGCTGTAAGAATTGCGATCTTGAGAACAGAGCAATTTTTACTGTATGAATTTACAAAATTGGCAAAAATTGATTTTTCGCGATGTTTACACGGACATATCTCAAAAGTCGCTGAGTGTAAAATTATGAAAATTGTACAAATTACCTATCTATACGATCTGTTTAAGTGGTATAAATTTAGTCTTTGAGACTAAGCTGGTTCCGGAGTTATAAAACTCTCTTAAATGTTAAAATAACGTTTTCTTTAAAAAAAATATTAACTCTGGTAATTTTGCATATTTGAGAATTAAACAAAAACTAGAATGATAATGAGAGTAATTCATATAAATTTAGTCCTTAGGACAAATTACCTAAAACCAAGAAAATGGTTTAAAAAAAGCACGAAAAACTACAAAATTACATTACAAAACTACATCATAATTTCATAAACAAGTAGTCCAACGATAAGGCTATGAAAATAATTTCTAACCTCCCTTGTCATAGCGCGCCAAAGGTTTCAGTTGATGTAATTTTTCTTGATTTTTTTAAACCATTTTCTTGGCTACTTAGGTAATGTGTTGTAAAAACAAAAATTATATGAAATACTCTCATTATCATTCTAGTTTTTGTTTGAGTCTCAAATATGCAAAATTACCGGAGTTAATATTATTTTAAAGAAAACGTTATTTTATCATTTAAGAGAGTTTTATAACTCCGCAACCAGCTAAGTCTCAAAAACCAAATTTATATCACTTAAACAGATCGTATAGATAGGTAATTTGTACTAGTTTCACTCAGCACGTATTAAGATATTTTCATGTAAATATCACGAAAAATCAAGTTTTGCCAATTTTGAAAATTCATACAGAAAAAAGAGCTATGTTCTTAAAATAATTAAAAGTGAGTCTCTTTTCTTTTATGTACTTTTATCTCGTTAAACATCTCGTTTTTTTATTCATTTTCGAGAATTTTTTAAACAACTTTCTTTTCTATTTAGAAAATGAGTTTTGAGGACAAAATACAGAGGATGCCCTTATCTTATTGTTAACTTTTGTTTTGACTTAATATCTGAAAAATTAAAAGAAATAAAAAGGTTTTTCCATCACATGTTTTCGCCTGTGAAGCTGAGTTAAAACGGCTGCAACACTAAAAGAATTGGGACTTTTTTTTTTATTATTTAAGGTTTTATATTCACCGAAAGACTGATAATAACTGGTCGAAAAATCACGAAAATCAAAATGTCGAGCGGCAAAATTAATGGAAATTGGATGATTTCAAATAGATTTACCGATATATATTTGTGTGTGTACATATATTGTTGTTTTATATGTATATTTCGTTCATTTATTTTGCCAGTAAAGAAATACTTTCTGATTTTATTTAATAAGTATTTTTTATCCCAATTTCCGATCTTATAAATTACCCTCCTTCTTACATTCAGTTATTGACATAACGTTCTGTGTATAATACTTATTATAGATTTTGGATTTTATTCATTGTTTTCTTATATATATATATTTTTTTTTTTTGTTTTATTGAGAAATATTACAATTTTTTACATAATGAACAGTAGTAATAGTGATGTAATAAACATTCATACAATATATACCGACAATTATGATAAAGTCAAGTTAAATAAAATCGGAAATAAAAAAATTCAAATATATACAAAAAAATAACAATTAATGAAAACAAAAAACAACAACAAACAAATCAAAGCAACAACCTGTAGTAGAGATAAATACAAGTTGGGAAATAAATAAAAATCATACAAGGAAAATTAATTATATACAATCTGCTAATGGGACCCTAGACTCGGCCGCTCCCTCCACAAGTGGGGGGGGAAGCCGAATCCAAGAGATCCCAGCGCCTCTCACCCAGCGCATCACTGGTGTAAGCCAGTGGAGGCTGAGCTAGGGCGGAATAGCCACAAACATACAGTACATGAGTGGAGGATCTGACCAGTGTTTTCTTAATAATTACCATTTTTTGTTATACATTTTCCAGATAAATGTGATATATTTTTAGATCAAGTTTGGGATTTTAAATAACTTGATGCTAACCCTAACTAATAAGACTGGTCAGATGGGGAAATTAATGAACGAACAAAAGTTGTCAGCAGATGTTATAGTTCCTTCAAGTAAGGATTCGTAGGGATATAAAGGTCTCAAAAAACAAAAAAAGTTTATAATATAAAATTAGTTATTTACCGATTCCCAAATATTCAAGTGAATCTTGGAATCTAACCATGAAGCACAATAGCCTACTACTAGGGTATTTATTTATTATATGTACTTAAAAATGTCCTAATTTGGACTGATTGTAATATTACTCAATAAAGAATTGTTTCAAAAATATATAATTTATAATTTTACTAGTTTCTTATGTTTTTGTATTTACCCATTTCTTTATTAGCTTTCATCACTTTTTTTTTTTTATTTGTTTTTGTTTCGGAACAAGAAGGTGTTCTCACTTTTTAAACCTTCATTGTTTATTTTTATAATGCTTATTTATTTATCAAAGACCTACATTTTATTTTGTTATTTTTTAGTCATCATCACCCGTTGGGTGAAAACTTAAGTAATATAAATAGGTTTTTATATAAAAATATTATGGATAGTTAAACCAAATGTAATTGAAACTCTCTTCTGTCAGAGTGTATTACAGGCTTTATGGTGGCACAGATTCTGGATTTAGATGTGATATTAGATTGTAAATTTGAGTGGGAGTGTAAATTCATTTCGTTGATCATTAATGAAACCAATATTAACTTGGCGAGGTTGGAATCGAACGAACGCCTCTTCCAACTAAGTGCCCATGGCTCGATATGGTACATACATCTTAGTATTTCCGAAAACGCTCAATTTAATTTTTTTTTTCTTCTACTGGTAAGGCTGGTCGAATTGTAGTATCTATTGCTTAAAATATTATAAACGTAGTTTATAATATAATATACACTTGCTAAATTTAAACTTATAATAAAATTTTTACTGTTGTGCTAAAAATAAATAAATTGTGTTTTCAATATTTACTTCCTTTAAGAAGAATACTAAATCGTATGTTAAATTTAATTAGCCGATAGTATAAGATATATCTCTGAGAGAAAGTAATGAAATATATATAAAAAGTAATCAACATAATAAAGACGATAGTTATCCCTAAGGGAGTTTATTATGACTATTAGAATATCGAATATCACAAATTTTATACTTCCATAGAGTACTATACCCCTTTTAATTTTATTTTCAAAACGTACAATATTTATATTATATTCTTAAAATGTTATAGGAAAAATATAATAATTTCTAAAACTAAATTACTGAGATAGTGAAAAATCATCTCTAGATGTTATCTCAAAAGGAGAAAGTAAATTGGTAAAGTAATCAAGTAAAGTAATAATGAATGAACAACAAATTTTTGATTTTCCTGTAAAATTTTTTTAAGACTTATCCTATGTTTCGTAATATCGTTCTATACAGCCATGCTTCGCCTCCTATCCCCCAAAGATTGTTTGGGTTTTAAATGTGTTTGATAGAAAATATATAAGACCTTATACCAATAAAGTTCTCTAAATTCCATCAGAACCTTATCCATCACCCTAATCCCCTAGCTCAATCCTTATCCAGCTCCACACATCCTTACCATCCTCCTAGAAGGTTGAAACGGCAGTGGCCTCGAGACCTCTTATAAAATGTATATTGGAGTTCTAGCATTGGCTAGATTCTCCACTCACGTGCTGTATGCTTGTGAATTGTATATAGGTATGAGTGACTTTTGTATATATTTTTATTGATTTTGTTTTGTATATATTTATATTGTATTATTATTTTATAAATTTATTGTTTTGTATATATTTATATTGTATTATTATTTTATAAATTTATTGTTTTGTATATATCGTGTGAATGCAGTATGAATGTTGTACTTTATCCCTATTAAAAATGTCCTAAATTGGACAGATTGTAATATTGTTCAATAAAGAATTGTTTCTATATAAAAAAAAAAAAAATGTGTTTGATAGAAAATATAAGTGTGCAATATTCTCTGAATTCTCCTGAGACCGTGAGCTTACTCCGCAGTAGGGCCGAATTTGTTTACTTCCATGGCCTAAAGCTTTGAACCAAATCCTGACCAGTGATATTGACCTCAGAGTGAAACTCAAAACTCCAGATGACCTTGACGATGCTGTAAACTCCTTCACCATCGCTATTCAACAAGCTGTTTGGACTGCCTCCTCTCCCAAGCACTCCCAGATAAGTCATAACCAAAATCATTTACCACAACACCTCATAGACCTCATCCGCACCAAACGCCGATCCAGATCCTTATGGCAACGCACCCGTCACCCAGAGGATCGCCGCTCCTATAACTTTTTTTGTAGAAAATTAAAGCGGGAGTTGGCGATCTTCCGTTCCCAATCCTATAATACCTACCTCTCCTCTCTCTCGACTCGTGACAATTCCCTGTGGAATGTCACGAAGAGAATCCTAAAATCCCACCATATTTCCCATCCCCTCCGTCGTAGTAATGGTTCCTGGGCTGCGTCTGATGAAGACAAAGCCGAGGAACTTGCCAAATACGTTTCCGAAGTCTTCACACCTCATCCAGAATCCCATCCAAACCACACTGCAGTAGTGGAAGAGTTCCTTCAGTCCCCAATCCCGCTTTCATTACCTCCTAAAGCAGTCAATCCCTCTGAGGTCAAATATCTTCTCCGAAAACTTGCACTCCGTAAATCTCCTGGATACGATCTCCTCACTCCTCAGATTCTCAAACAGCTTCCATCTAAAGCCGTTATATTTCTTACATATATTTACAACTCCATTTTACGCACTACTCATTTTCCTCTCTTATGGAAACATTCCACAATAATTCTCTTCCTAAAACCAGGTAAACCTCCTAACACTACGACATCATATAGACCTATCAGCCTACTCCCAATCCTTTCAAAAATCTTTGAAAAAATCCTCCTCAAACGAATATTACCTTTATTAGAATCCCACACTATTCCTTCCCATCAGTTTGGATTCCGTTCCCAACACTCAACCGTTCAGCAAGGACTCCGAGTCGTTGACCATATTTCCTCTGCCCTTGAGAACAAGGAGTACTGCTCGGGTGCATTTCTGGACATAACGCAAGCATTTGACCGGGTGTGGCACCCGGGATTACTCTTTAAGCTCAAAAACCATTTACCCCAATCCTTATACCTAGTCCTCCGATCCTATCTATCAAACCGCTCCTTCCGAGTTCGTTGTGGTGCAGAATATTCCAATTTTTATCCAGTCGAATCCGGTGTTCCTCAGGGCAGTGTCCTTGGTCCTATCCTCTACAATATATACACGGCTGATATTCCTCTTTGCCCTAATACCTTCCTAGCAACGTACGCTGATGACACAGCTATCCTATCCTCTCACTTAGATCCCGAAATTGCATCTACAGGCCTCCAAACGCACCTTTCTCAAATTGAAGACTGGTGTAACAACTGGAGAATCAAAGTCAATGAATCCAAATCCAGACATGTCACCTTTACCCTTCGAAGACAATCCTGCCCCCCAGTTCTCTTTAACTCCGTTCCGCTTCCTTTCTCCGACACAGTCCGGTATCTTGGCTTCCTTCTGGACAAAAGACTAACTTGGAACCCGCACACTAGACTTAAACGACAAGAACTTAATCGACGATTCGGACAATTATACAGACTACTGAACAGAAATTCTAAATTATCTATCGAGAACAAACTGCTAATATACAAGACAGTACTGAAACCTATCTGGACCTACGGACTTGAACTGTGGGGGACAGCCAAATGTTCTAACATCAAACGCATTCAATCCTTCCAATCAAAAGTCCTCCGAACAATAGTTAATGCTCCTTATTATGTATCCAACCATACCTTACACCGCGACCTAAATATTCCATTTATTTCAGACCTTATACCAATAAAGTTCTCTAAATTCCATCAGAACCTTATCCATCACCCTAATCCCCTAGCTCAATCCTTATCCAGCTCCACACATCCTTACCATCCTCCTAGAAGGTTGAAACGGCAGTGGCCTCGAGACCTCTTATAAAATGTATATTGGAGTTCTAGCATTGGCTAGATTCTCCACTCACGTGCTGTATGCTTGTGAATTGTATATAGGTATGAGTGACTTTTGTATATATTTTTATTGATTTTGTTTTGTATATATTTATATTGTATTATTATTTTATAAATTTATTGTTTTGTATATATTTATATTGTATTATTATTTTATAAATTTATTGTTTTGTATATATCGTGTGAATGCAGTATGAATGTTGTACTTTATCCCTATTAAAAATGTCCTAAATTGGACAGATTGTAATATTGTTCAATAAAGAATTGTTTCTATATAAAAAAAAAAAAAATGTGTTTGATAGAAAATATAAGTGTGCAATATTCTCTGAATTCTCCTGAGACCGTGAGCTTACTCCGCAGTAGGGCCGAATTTGTTTACTTCCATGGCCTAAAGCTTTGAACCAAATAAAATATAATTTTTTTGTTTATCGAAATCGCACAATAATGGCGAAAATCTTATATATATATATATATATATATATATATATATATATATATATATATATATATATATATATATATATATATATATATATATATATATATATATAAGGTGTAGATTCTTTTAGGTGAAGGTCAAATTTTTATAAATAAAATTGGAGGCTGATGCCTACTTCAATAATAATTTAGATAACAGCCAATAGTTTAGATAGGGACACAGATTGTAATAACACCAATAGACCTAAATATTATTCAATAACAAATATACATAATTTAACTGACCAACTTATACAAACTTTTTAAAAAATATGACATAATAGATATTAAATTTGCAAAAAAACCGATCAATAAATTAGCTCTTATTCACACAAATAAAAAAGACAAAATAGACAAACTCAAAAAAACTAACGTCATCTACAAAATAAAGTGTTCTGACTGCAATAGAATTGACAATAAAAATTTAATTTACATTGGACAAACTAAACAAAATTTAAACAGCAGAATCACTCAACATATTAGTAATTGCAAATCCACCATCAAAAAATATAATAAAGCCACTGGCTTATCAACTCATAGCACAGAATATAAGCACCAATTTGACTTCAACAACCCGGAGATTTTAGCAATAGAAAATAATAATAAAAAAAGAAGAATATTAGAGGCCATTCACATCACGAAAAACATTAAGCAGGTATGTAATTTTCAACAAGACACCCAAACATTATGTAATGCATACACCAACATCATCCACAAACTAAATATATAATAATAGTAGTTTTATAAAACATACCTTTCATTCATCAGGTTCTTAAAATTTTTTTTTCTTTTAAATTTGATTTAATTTTTAAATGATTAGCCATTTTTATAGTAGTACCCTTCTCCTCCCCCTCCCCTTCATGGACATCTGATTTGGTCATGTGGTTTTGACTAGGAAGCAGCTACCCACACTAAGTAAGGGTGCATTTTTGAATTTATCAGTTATTGTTTTCATAATTATTAATTAAATTTTAATCATTTTAATTGGATTTGTGCAATGATGAGCATGGTACATTAACTGAGTCTATTTATATATAGTTTGTATAGTGGAATGTTTTTCATTGTTCAGGTTTTGTCATGTTCAGTTATAGTTTTAAATTGTTATGATAGAATTTTAAGATTGTTAACGTTAATCTCATAAATTATTAATTTATTTTGACTGTATATATAAACATGTTGTGTGTGTGTGTATGTGCATGTATGTATGGGTATGTGTGTGTATGTATGGTGTGTATATGGGTATATGTATATACAATTTAACATAGTTGTATGGTTTCATGACAAATTGTAAGACGATTATTTGTAACTTGACAATATTTTGTACTTTTAGATCTAAGTTGTTCCACTGCACCTGAAGATGGCATTGTAGCCGAAACGTAGTGCGAATATTTTTTTTCAATAAAATAGTGGTGAAGTAGACATCAGCCTCCAATTTTATTTATATATATATATATATGTAGTGTTTTATCTACAAATATTCATACTTAGAAAAAAACTTGTATATACTTTGTAAAACTAGTCCTCCTTTTAACGTCCTTTAAACAACATTGGCTACCGCCTTGTAAAGATAAAGATCTACACAGATAAGCTTACTATTACTGATGCTTATGTTATCTGCTCAGACAACGTGGGAGTGTATAGAAATTGTGGTAAAATCGTGGCTTTTATTTTTATACTAAAGAATACTTTGTAAAAATTGTCATACTTTTCATTTATATATTTTTTATTACCGATAAATGCTAAGGTTAAACTGCTTTCAAGTGTTCTCTTCTTTACTCATTATAATTAAATTTCAGTATAATTGACAGTGGTAAAAAAGATTTTTTTTTTTACACAAAAAAGCACTTTATTGGATTTTGTTCTCCCTCTTCTTATGGACAAACAATATACAAACATACTTATTCCTCATTAACAAGTAATATAAATACAATACAACTTTTATTATCTTTATAAACTTTTATTTTATTTAGCTCTTATTCCCGAAGGCATTCTAAGGTTTGCGAACTTGTAATGAACTATAAAATACTGTAAGCTTTCGAAACAAAATTCACAAAACACAAGAAAAAATGTTCGGAAATGCTTTTTAGTTAAAAAAAAAAATTAAATAGTTTTGACTACTATTTTAACACACTTTTTTAGGGTACTTGAACAACTAATAAAAGTAAGTAAGGAACCTTATCCGCGTTAGTCGCTGTACCAGGCTGTCACTAATGTACTTTAAACGGGAAAATATATAAAAAGGGCTAGTACGGAGCACGTAGTTAGCAAAAAAGCGCTGAATAGCTACAGAAACACACCCCTATACAAGCCACTTCGTGCTATGAAGTTACTTATACTTTCACGTCATGCATAAAAATATACATATAACAATAAAAAATACGATAGAATAATAATATTAAAATAAACTATAGCAATATTTAAAAAAAAAAAAAAGCGTTACGATAGCTATGAATGTAATATTGTCTTTGACTTCTGAAAAAAAACAATAAATAAAACGCTGCAAATAATTAATTGGTTTATTATTTCCGAATAACTATATTAGGATATACCTGTTGAAAGGCAATTAACTAATATGATAAGCAATAAATAATTCAAAGGAAAATGGTGAATCACCTCCCCTAATTTTAAAAATTGATCTGCTATTTGTAAATTGATTTAAATTATTCTTCTTTTCGTTCTTTAGACAATTAAATTCTCAACCGAATAGCACTAACAACTGGTATTTATTTATTTTATTAATTTGAACGGTTGAAAAACGAATTTTATTTTATCCGCTATTGGGATTCAACATAGATGAAATTTAAGCCCTCACATTTTTTTTTTTCAGTCATTTTCTTTTCGATTGGTTACAAAGTAATATTTCTTTTTTTTTTTTAATTATTATTATTGGTTTCTTAGTTATTAAATACTAATACAATTTTTCTTTTTCTTCAAAAATGACTGAGTTGTTGAATTAAATAATTTTTATCGGCCGCCATTTTAAATATAATCGGATGATAGCAACGTCATATTATGATCATATTATTTCTGGCCCGTATATCAAGGTTCGGTAATTTTAGAGAAAAGCCACCACCAATGGCCTACGGCAGACAGCGAACATACGGATTTATTTTATTTATTATTCAGATCCGAAGTTTCTTAAATCATAAGTTCTAAAATTTTGAGGGGGAGAGGAGGGGAGGGTATTATTTTTCTTTTTTTGGTCGATTCCAAATGTTCATTTTTGAAAATAATAAACCCAAAACCTTTATTTATTTTATTATATACTAGTTATTGTTCAAAATAATGCTTCTCACGACATGGAATGGGATTCCATAGTTACCGACAAGAAATTACGGAAGCCAAAGGAAAGCCGTCTGAGTAAACTTGGACAAAACCATCCCCTCCCCTTCAATTCTTGAAGGACCAATGAATCCTCTTCAACGAGTCTCCTCTTCTTCTTCTCCCCCTCAGAGATAAATCCCATTGGTTCGTTAAACGACTAATTAAAGCCCCTTAACAATGACATTTGTTTTACCTTCCAACATCCTGATTAAGATGTTAAACAATGGTTTAACTTCTGCCAGGAAGGTTTTTTCACCTCATTACGGAAGTATTCTTTTGCTTATCGTTCTTATACAATCTAAACTCCTATTATTTATTTTTTTCTTAATCTGATATTCAGTTTCTCGATACTTTTATTAATTTTAAATATTCCAGAAGAAGCTCGTTTTTCCTTTTTTCATACCTAATTGAATAATTCCCTACTCTGGTACACTTTAGGTATCTTTGACAATTATCTTTATTATAAATTGAAAATTGATTTAAGATGTATAGGAGACCGTTGTTTTTTATACAACTATACGTCTGAGATGTCACAGCAACGTTTTCTTCAAAATCGGCTCACCGGAAGATCCAATTTATACCATTCATTTTGCAGTTTCTTAGGTTTTTCTCAATGGCTATAACGATTTTAATTAAACTCGCTACATCATTGTAACATTTCATGGGCTTTATTATTATATGGTTTATACGGATTAAAATAGTCTGACAGGCCGTCATTTTAAATTTTCTTTCTCTAAAGTACCTTTAATTTTGTTGATTTAGAAATAAATAGCCATATTATCTTGTTAGCATTAATAAATAACGAGAAAATATAAAGTTTTACCGAATTCGATATCCAATTAAAAGAGAAAAGAGCAAAAATATTGTTTTGGTGTAATATTTGTATTTTTGAAGATTAGAACAGTAATATAGATGTATTATATACCGTTGGAAAGTTAATGATTTTAGAGAAAAAACATTATCTTAAACTAAAAATTGTAAAAGTTAACAGAAAGTGTTGAAAAGCCGATAAAAGTAACTGATTGTTGTAGTTAATAATATGATAGATTTCAATCGAAACAACGCAATTAATTCTTTTTTTCATCTCTAATTGTATTTAGAAATTCTTGAAATTATTTTATCAAATAAGATAGTGAAAGTCGTGTGTGGTGTGCACCATATTTTTTTAACATTCAGTTTATATAAAAGGGAGCGGCGTGGTCTAGTGGATAGAGCGCTAGTCTGCTCCAGGTCCTGGGTTCGAATTCCAGTTGTGGAAGAATATTATTTATTTTGTTAATTCAGTCGGGGGGCGACCCTAGGGTATGGAGACCATCCTGGGGCAGACCCAAAATAAAGTGGGTACCCGAAATAATTGAGAAAAACCTGGCGGCTGAGCGCGATTAAGGCCTAATCAACTCATTGCACGGCCGTTGGTCTAGAAACAGTACGAATCTCTATATATACTGGCCCTTCATCATGGGTTGTAGTGGTACAGGTTTTTACAGGTTTATATAAAACTTGATTTCAAGAAGAGAGGTGAGTAAAAGTAGTGTTCCGTGCTCATTAATTTTTTTTCATCAAGAATTTTTTAATATATCTAATTATAAAAATGAGCTAGTTAATTTTTATATATCTTACTTTTATAGGACAAACCATAGAACAGCAGTAAGTTGAATCACATTCATTTATAAAGTTTTTTAGTTGAGACGTATTCGTTTTTTTATTTTATTTTTTTCTACTTTTTTGTATTATATTTTTTATATATGATAACAAACGAAATATTGCCGATATACACAGAACCTCTGAAATCTCGTATAAGACGTTAATGGTCGAAAAGCCATCCCCCTCCTGTAAATATTTACTTTAACCGTTGGGTGAAAGGAACTCCCAGGGACCTGACTAAAGTTGATGGATTATTTTAGAAACACTCATAATAACCCTGCCATCAATCATAGGCCTCGCTTATAAAACGTATATTCCGATATATCTAAATCTGCAAATGGTTTTAGGATCAAGGTTTTATTTTAGGAGGAATTTTATCGAATAATTTACTGGATCCATACGGATTTATTATATTAAGTTTGTACATGACAATAGCTCATTTGATGGTTTGTAAATGTGTTTTTTTTTTATTATATATATATATATATATATATATATATATATATATATATATATATATATATTTCTTGAAATTTACAACTGTGGTTCCCAACAGGTTGTCCGCGTACCTCATAGGGTCTGCAGATGATGTCCAGGTGCTCCGCGAAATGTCATTGTGAAATAATTTTAAATCACTTTATAATATTTTTGAAGCCTCAGTTTTTGATCGTACATGCTCCACACGGACAATTTTTTTTCTTCTAAGCGATAAAATTGCTAGTTATCATTGATGAGTGGCTGCTTTTGCACAATCACAACTTTAAATCCAGGCCTTCAGATTTATCAAGGCCAATCGAACTGCAGATTTGGACAGATCTTTTTTAACTTGATCCTCAATCCTATTGAATTATATTCCTCTATCCATCCGACACTCCAACTCTCTTTCTACCTTCAAATCACGCATATTTAATTATTTAATGATGATCCAGTCACTATATTGATTGAAAATAATTTTTATTTATTTTATTATTTTCTTCTCTTTTAGGTATGTATATTTTATATCAGTAATGACCGGAAACAAAGCAAACAATTCCAGAAGAGAAGAAAACATTTAAACGAAATGAATCCTATATCTACAAGTGAAATTTCGCGAGGAGTTTGGCGAAAGAAAATTTACAGTCACGGGACTTTGGTTCGGAAGCAGGGGATCTAGGATTTATACATTATGTCCATGTATTTCTATTTGGCTGTATCTTCCTCTATTTCTTTCTTTGAAAATTGTCTTTAGGATTAATGCAATGAGTATACAGCGGTATGTGTACTCATAGCAACTCAGGAAAGTTGAGCAGCAGATCTAAATGGGAATTTCTCTCTCTTTATATGTATCAAATTTACTCTAAGACTCCCAGGCACATTATGTACATTCTATATATATTATCACAAAGAGATAATTCTCAGGGTAATAAATAATTTGTTTATTTATTTAAATTTTATGCGATATTTGTTGTTTTTTACTTTCACTTACTATATATAGTAAGAAAAAGTATTTCGATCGTGAAAATTTTCCAATTCCAGTTTTGAACGTAAATACACGTTTTAGTGTCCTCTGAGTCCAAATAACCAAGTCCCGCAAAATGGTCTGTGTGTGTGTCCGTGTGTGGTAACTCCCGGACGGAAACAAAAAGACCCTATGAAACTCAAGTTTCATATTTAAGACAACTATACGCCCGAGATGTTACAAAAATTTTTTCATCAAAATCGGCTAACCAGAAGGCCACTTTATACTATGCATATTGCACCTTTTTATGATTTTCTCAAAAACGGTTCCGACGTTTTTGATTAAACTCGCTATATCGATGTAAAATTCAATATGCTTTAATATCATGTAGGCTTCATTCTGATTAAAGTAGTCTGACAGGGCTTAAATGCCGATATTTTAAATATTCTTTCAGTAAAGTACATTTAATTTTGTTGATTCCATAAAAATAAACTATGTTATCTTGTTACCACTGATGAAAAACAGGTAAATATATAAATTAAATGAATTCGGTACCCAACTAAAGGAAAAAACTAAAAAAATATTTTTTTAATGCATGTTTTTGTTTTTGAACATAAGAACAGTAATATACATGTATGATATACCGTTTGAAAGCTAAGGATTTTAGAAAAAATATTATCTTATACACAAGCTTTCAAAAGTTAATCGAGAGTGACGAGAAGCCGATAAAACTAACTGATTATTTTAGATAATAATTTAATAGATGTTTTAATAAAACCCATGTTTCTTTAGAAATGCTATTTAATTAATTCTTTAATGGTTTTGCTCAATTTTATCTCTTAGTGTACATGGAAATTCTTTAATCGGTTTTAGAAACGGAGGTAAGTGAAAGTGTGTGTTGCCCGCATCAGATTTTTTAATCATTATATAATTAAATAACTATTTATTCATTTGTTTCACTCTACCTTGCAATATATGAAATACAGGTTATGGCAACGTTAACTTTTCGATCAGGCCAGCAAGTTATTTTTTGTCAATTAACTTCCTCTGAGTAGATCTCCATCTATTTTACTAGCTCACAGTCATTTTCCACCCTTACACAAAATTCATGAAGTACGGGTAGATATTTTTCGTCATCAGCTGAGAAAAATCGTCCTCTGAGAGACCATTGAGTCCGGTTTCCCTCAGCAGTTTGTTCTTTACGTTAGCAAAACGTGTCCAGCAAACTCCAGGACACCACAGCTAGGACATAGGGGGTAGCTATCTATCATAAACCTAAAATGCTTGGCCCTGGAATCCTCATGACCTGTGAGAAATTGCAAAATCCAACAGTCTTTAGACCCATTATGGCTAATTATATACGTATCTAATATTTGGGATTTATACTTTTAGAAGTTGGGGTCCCTTGCCCTTGAAATGACTGTATGAAGAGGTACGCAAATAATTTTTTTTTGGGAAACACTGAATTAATACATATAGTAAATGTAATAATATAATAAAAAATGCATTCATACAATATTTAAGAATATCTTCATAACAATTTTTTAAAATATAATCTATATTTATTAAAGGAAGTTACCATTCTGCCACATGTGTTGTCATTGTAGTATCTGAAAAATTCCTATGGAGCTGGAATTTTTAATAGAGATTCCCTTTCCTTTCTAGATGTTCAATAAGGCTGGGTTTTGAAAAATTCTTGCTTTAACTAATTTAAAAAAATATATTTTAGGAGCTTTATAAAAAAAAAAAGTATTCTCGAAAGATTGATTATCTCCAGAAAAAAATAGATGTTCTAAGAGCCAAACATCCACGGGAATCTTCATCATCACAGAGGAAGAGTTTCCTCAATTAGTGAGTGAAACAAGCTTCCTCTGGTTCAAGGAGTTTATCTAAGGCTGGGAGACAGCTTTGGGACCAGTCCTTTCCGACCTCGGTGCTCAAAGAGGAAGAAAGCCAGTGCAAAGAAGGCCACTGAATAGGCCAGTCTCCGGTATCAATGGGTATCAGTTATGTAAAGAACCGATGGTAAATCACGTTTAGCTTTATAGGCCAGGAAGGGATTATAAAGCAAAAAATGATCTCAGAAAAAATATAAAATATTTATCCAAACAACATGAAATTAAAATAATCTTTTTTTCTTAAACCTAATTATTGATATTAAAAAAATACATCAAGTAAATGTGACAGTTATATAATACAATGACATGAAATACATGAGAAGAAGCTTCCCCAATATTCTAAACTAGAAGGTTCCGAGGCCATCTCCTTTTCAGACGCTTATCAGGAATTATAGAGGACGAAAGGATTTAAACTAGTGGGTTAGAGTAAGAATGGAGTTTGTCATGAAAGGATTGAGGTCTTTATGGATGGGTTTATTCGTGACGAAGTAAGGAGCGTTGAGGATTTTACGAAGGATTTTGGATTGTAAGGATTGGATGCGGAAGAATTTGATGGTTTAGTGGAGCCTCATGCCTCTACTCCGTAAGTCCAGATTGGTCTTATAGTAGTCATGTAGAATATCCTTTTGAAGTTAAGAGGAAGGTTTGACCGCTTGTCTAGGAAGTGTTGAAGTAACAGAGAGCGGCGAGAAACATAATCTTAATCTCGATTGCCTTGGCATAGATAATACATTTACATTAAATATATTAAATTTGTTTGGATTAAAGTTAGTATTTATTTGCTCTAAGGCATCTTAGGCACTCTAAGAACATCTAGATGACATGGCTAGCTAAAAAAAAAAAAATAAATAAAAAAAAATTACTTGAGTTAAATAGAAATTAAGCTTACTTTTGATAGCTCGAATAGGGTTATTTGAAAAAAATATATTAAAAAAATAATTATATGTTAAATGTAAATAGGTAATTTAAATTTTCGTGTTCTCTTTAAGTTTAGATTAATTATTAGTGAAGCGTTAATAGAAGTTCTTATTATATATTCTGGTGAGGGATAAGGGGAGTCTGGAAGCGAAATGGAGAAGGCCTTTATCTTGACGAACCACTGACACAGGCATACCACCTCAAACGAAAAAGAAAAGAACTGAATCAGCGATATGGCCTTCTTTGGAGTTTACTAGACAAACGTTCAAAATTATCATTGACAAACTATTTATAAAGTACTGATAAAACTTATTTGGACTTTTGGCATTGGGTTATGGGGAACTGCAAAAAAATCAAACATCAATTATTTTTATTATTATACAATTATTTCAATCAAAATTACTTAGAGAAATTGTAAATGCCCTTTTTATGTACCTAACGAGACACTACATACTAACCTGGAAATTTCATTCGTCATTGCAACTGCCCCTGATCGCTTCAAAAAATTTCATGACAGACTGACCCTAAATTCAAACCCGCTGACTCAAAACCTGTTCACTACCACAAACTCATATAATCCGCCCAGAAGATTATCGATAGACCTGCTATACTGATAGTCATTAAAAAAAAATATCTATTTTATAGTATCTTATGTATCTAGTTCTGCACTTCCGTATTACTTGTTAACATATTTGCTTATGGCATAAGCAGGTAGCATATCTTATTTTACTTCCAAAACTCCTAAAATTCTTTTATAGGCTTTATTCGATGGAATGACGTCCAGTAGTTATTGGTTAAAGATGTTTTTAGTAAAATTGCCTCTAAAAGAGAAAATAACTTATTTTTGATGCCTAATAAACTAGAGGTTTTGGGGTCACGGTGGCGTAGTTTGTAGCATAACAGCCTTATATGCCCAAGGTCGCGGGTTCAAACGTGGCAGATAGCCCGAGGATTTTTTAAAGTGAGTAAAAAATCTCTATTCACATCGTTTTTAGAGGAAGGCGTAAAATGGTGGTCCCGAGCCTATGCAATATCAGCTAATCATTATAGATTCCTATACTAATTAAACTTAGATAGACAAAATTTAGGACTCCTATTGTAGCATTGAACATTTAGGCATAATATCATAAAATGACGTTAAATAAATAAATAAACAAGCATTAATATTTACTGGTGGAAGGCCTCATCCATGAATGGGAATTTTTGTACTATGTCAATCGTGTTTATGATAACGTACGGTAATTTTTAAAAGCTAAAACGTTTTTATTGAGCAATTATCAACGGATATTTTAATGCTATTGAACTAATAAACATTACTTTTAGCAAATAAAATATTTGATATATGACTCAAGTAGTGAGTAAATGACTCACTAATAACCGGGATATAAGAATTATAATTATTTTTTAAATAAATGGATATCTATATATATGCAATTCAATAAAAACATCGCGGGCAAAGTGGCGCACAGCTAGTATAATTATATAAAATAAAAAAATGTTATTGCGATAATAACACCTAAATATATATATATTACCTTTTTCCACCAAACCTACTTTTTTTACTTAAATTTCTCTCGTTCCTATCATTATTTATTATGTTTCAAATGCCTTTTATATTTATAACAAAAACTATAGATGTCTATAATAATTATATACCTTAGCATATGGAGGTTTTTAAGGTAATAACTATAGATAATATTTTCCTTTAAACGAAAAATATTACAGATAAAAAAATATTTAAAATCAGAAATTCAAAAATAGGAAATATCGTAAATATATAATAATTTATGATGTTAGTGTTTAAAAGAATGATAGACCTATATACTGAGTATTCTTGAAGTGGTTATGCAAAGTTCGTGGTTAAGTTGGTTGAAGTAGTTAAGTTTTTCGGTTCAACCCAATTAATTTCATCTTTGTTGAACTTCTGCTCCAAATAAACATTTACTTTCAACTGAGACACAGAGATGCCCTTGGCACATATTAAGCTGAGATTCAGAACACTATGTGGTAAGATGAAACATGTTGGTGACATCTAAGAAGCCACAAAACCATCCGATTCACCTTGTGGTGTCATTATGTATTTTGAACATCATGAGAAATTATCTATTAAATTGTAGTAATTTGGTTTTCTTCGTGAAAATAGACAAATAAAAGTTTCCCTTTTTTTTAAACATTTTTTTCTTAAATACTAATAATAATAATGTTTTTATTGCTTTTAAGATTTACATCTTTTAGCAAGAGGTTTGGCCTCTAATTTATTTAGACAAAATCATTTTTTACATTTTGTAAGGAAATGTTATAAATATTAAAATAAGAATTTAGCTAACTACTTTAGAAACGACATTATAAGAAAAAATAAATAACAATTAACAAAATAACTAATAATACAAATCTTGATTAAATAATAAACAAATAAACTGTAAAAAAATATATAATAATAATAATAATAAACTCAAGAAAACCAAACAAAAACAGTTTTAAAAAATACATATCTTGATAAGAAATTTATAGAAACAAGAAGCAATGACATAACAATTGCCTATGAATTTTGAACTAGTCGTAAGAAAACTTTTTATCTTTAAAGCTTCTATTGTAAACAAAAATAAATCGTTCAACTTCTTATAGTTGGTAATTGATAATAAGTCTTCTAAATTAAAATTTTCCATAACATACTTAAATAAATAGAATCTTCTGACTAAATTTAAAACTGGACACGATATTAGAAAATGTTCAATATTATCATAACCATCGGTATTACATAGAGGGCAAGTCATGTTAAGTTCAAATTTATAATATAATCCAATTACGATAATCCTCTGTGATTTCTCGCCTGCTAGTCTTAGTTGAGCGATTAACCTTATTTTGTTTATATTGCATCTAAGATTTAAATTTTCTTCTCCGAGTTGGAAGTTAGTTATATGGCGATATATTTTGCTGTAAGAGGAATTTTCAATAGCTCCTATATTCCTGAAATATAAATGATTAGCCATTTTCTCAAATAGTTCTCTCTTTGAATTTTTTAAAAGAGCTGGATCATTGAGCCACATTTCCTCTGAACCTATAAGAATCAGTGACCTACGAACTTCTGCAGTCCAGTGAAAAGGCACGTCTTTATTGGTTTCTAGGTCTCTAAGTCTATTGTAGCATATTTTCGGAAGTCTGGTATTTTCCATTTCTAACATTTTCTGTCACCAATTTATCATGTTTTAAAATATTTTAAACTTTAAATGTATAAAACCAGACCCAATCCTTACATATGAGGTAGGTGTGTTTTTTGGAATTGAGAGTAATCTTTTAACAAATTTTAGTTGAACAGTCTCCAATTTATTAGCATAATACATTCCCCACACTTCTGTGCTATATAACAACGTGCCCAATACTATTGAATTGTACAATTGCTTTTTTGTCACCCATGTATCAGATTTTCATTTTATGAGGATTTCCAAAACTTTGCTAAATGCTATGTTTCCTTTGACTATTGTGTTGTTGCTAGCCAGGTTAAATTTGCATGATTTAGCTATTGTGACCCCAAGATAGTTTACCGAGCTTACTATTTTAATTTCCTTGCCTTCGCATATTGGTAGTTTTAATTTCTTCTTACTTTTACGCCCTTTATGAAATGGAAGAATAATTGTTTTTGTGTTTTTTTTTGTTTTTTTTCTGAAATACTATTTGAGACTTATTACATTATCATTTCTTATTGAAACAATTATCACCTTTGTCAATGATTTTTTGCCGCGTAAAATTTTGGTTTTCATGATTTCCTTACTAGTTAGTTATTCGGTACCTCTGAATATAAAGCCAGGGTAATACTTATATCTCATAAACCCATAATCTGGGTAATACTTTCATAACACCTAATAAAAAAAAAAAAAAAAAAAAAAAACCTGTACCACTACAACCCATGAGGGTCTTGGGATCAGTACATATAGAGATTCGTACTGTTTCTAGACCAACGGCAGTGGAATGAGGTGATTAGGCCTTAATCACGCTAAGCCGCCAGGCTTTTCCCCAATTTATTTGGGTACCCACTTTATAGAGGCTGGGTCGGTCCCAGGAGGGTCTCCATACCCTAGGGTCGCCCCCCGACTGAATTAACAGAATAAATAATATTCAGCCACAGCCGGGATTCGAACCCAGGACCCGGAGCACAGCAGACTAGTGCTCTATCCACAAGACCACGCCGCTCCCTTATAACACCTATTAACCCTTCTTAACAATCATCATGTCTAATGAAGATAGTACTCTCATCATTCCTTTTTTCCTTTCCTTTCCTTTTTTTTTCGGTCTAAATATGCAAAATTCACGGAGTTGATAATTTTTTTTAGAAACTTTTTTTTAACTGCGAGAACATTTTCTACTCGAGAACCAGCTGTCTGATACTAGCGTCTAAAAACTGTGAAAAATTGCCGCTCTAACGAGCGGTATCTAGCGACTTTTTTGGTAGCTAGCTAGGTGCCCCCTACATAAGTAGGTAGGTGGGAGAGTTTTGGTGATATTGAATTATCATACACTCTCACATACTTTCAACGTATAAATATTAAATTATCTATAATTTTCTAAAAAAAAATTTATCATTCCATTTTTTTTTATTATAAATTATGTTTAATTTCATATATTGGAATTTCTACATTAAAAACCATGTATTTATGATGTGTGTGTGATAATATGAAATTATCCGTTATGTGTTATGTAATAATCAGGATTTTAAAAAGCATTATTTCATGTTATTTTCGAATATATTTCTTTTAAATATGACTTTCTCCTCTCCCGTTACTTTCTTGAAATCTCACGACACCACGCTTTTATGAATTTTCACTTCTCTCACTGTGTAGCACGGCTAAAACTTTAAAAGGGGGCAGGCCTCGAGAGCCTAGTTACCAAAGAGGGCGATAGATACCGCGCATGATAGTGACAATTTTTCACAGGTTTTAGACGCTGGTGAGTCTTATTCAACAACTTACGTTATTTATACATATCATAAAAATATACAGTCTCTATAAGTTTCATAATTTCGCACTCTACCACTTTTGAGATGTTTCTGTGTAGACATGGCGTAAAATGCATGTTCGCCATGTTTGAAAATTAATAAACAAAACAAGATTATGTTCTCAAGGTTTAAGGTTTAAATATTTACAGTAAGTTGTACTATGGCTAAGCTATGTAAAAAAAAAAAAAAATAATCGAAAGTGATTCTCTTTTCCTGTAAATTTTCTTAACTCACTAAATTCTATTTTTTTTAAACCACTTTCTTCGTTATTTAGATAATGAATTCTAAAGAGAAAAAAATATAACACATTCCTATCATATTGTTAGTATTTGTTTTGTTTGTTTATGATGTAGCAAGGGGGTAGCAGACGATGTAGCAGTGGGAATCCTAAATATTGCCTGCCCTGATTTAATTATGAAAGAGATCTTTAACAAATGCCTGACTTCAAAAGGTGCGCACTATCTCTTAACGCCCCCTCCGAAGGACGGTATTTACACCCAATAAAATATTCTAGGGTCATCTTCTAGGTAGGAATCCGCGACCTTGGGTATAGGAGACCGTTATGCTCACCACTATACCACAGGTGAATCCCGTTTTCGTTCTGATTGTATACCTACAAAATTACCATAATTAGACGGGTTTCGGCAACACAAATTTTCAGCCGTGAGGCCGACTTAAAATGGCTGCAACGCTTAAAGTGTTTGTTAGTTTGTTTGTTTATTTAACGTCACTTTATGTTACTGTGGGATGCTACAGTGCTGACTACGATGCTAAAGTGGGAGTCCTAAATTTTGCCTATCCAGGTTCTATTTGGATTGGGCTATTTAACGAGTACCTGACATCGCACAGAATCGGGACTACCTTTTAACGTCCCCTCCGAAGGACGGCATAACTAAGGATTTTTTGCTTCCATTAAAAAATCCTAGGACCACCTGCGGGTTTGAACCTGTGACCTTTGGCATAGGAGGCTGTTTCGCTCACTACCCAGCTACAAGTGATCCCAAAGCTTAAAGTCTTACCCAGAAAACATATTTTATCCACAGGTTCATATTCAGAAAAAATACAGAATAACTGCTAAAAAAACACATCAGAACAAAAAGTTGTGCCGAAAAATTAATGAAAATAGGACGATTTAAAATGGTTAGACCCATCTGTATAACGCTTTGTTTTTTTGGCATAACTCAAAGAAGGAACACAAGTTAGTTTTAGGATAATTAATTACTATTATTATTAAGATATAAAGCAATTTATCATAGTTTCTGTTTTGCTTTAATAGCATCCTTCCAGAATGCAATGTATAGGCCAATCTAAAGCGACTTCGTCATCCATCAGATGTTAATTACTCCCTGTGACTGAGGGAATTCCGCCAACAATTGCCCCTTGGACCGAGTACCCGCACTGGGTTTAGTTATTAAATGAGCCTCGCCCTATTTAGCCGTTCCAGTTCCCCAGGAGCAGACAGGACCTGGCTGTGCATAGACCTCCCGCTACAGCACCACTGGTTTACATTCCAAGAGCATTCTCCGTCGGCACAATGATCCTTACTGATCGATAGAGGTCTCTCCGGGGATCTACTTATTCTAAAGTTCTACTCCAAAAAGATAAAATAAACGATGATAGTTGCGGAAACTATTGTGTAGATATAGTGTCCAATGTATGGACTCATATATCTGTCCCCCCCATTAGATTTTACTATCAGCACCCATATGATAAATACAGGATAACTTTTTGTTTTAATACACATAATAGAATAGAATAGAGTAATCCTTTATTTACACAAACACCTATATATATATATAATATATATATATATATATTATTTTGTCTTTATTTTAACCTTCCGGTAGGCGCGCCTCCTAGACCAACACGGGCGAGCGCGCGTATCTCACAGATACCACTTGTTTGTAATAAACATATCTGTCTATTTAATCATCATATCTTTATTATATACATGTTTAAAAGGGTAGATATATTTATTTAAAAAAATTTTAATTAAATTTAATTTGATTTGTATCAATAAAATTAAAAAAGTAAAATTAAATTATATTTATTGGTATAGCTTATGGGTTTATATAATAAAAATGAAATACAAAAATTACAATAAAAGTTTATTAAAAAATAAACATGTTATGTTTTATTCCAGATATTTTTTTAACACAGCTTCTTAAGGAACTCAAAACTACCAGACAGAATTTTAAAAATGAAAAGCATCACAATGTTATACTTAAAAACTAGTTCTATGAAAATTCCTAATTATTTATTGTTAGATAAAATACAATCATTGCAAACATTTTTTGAATGCTGCAAACAAATAAACTGACTACATATCTCACACTTGAAACGGGTGATTCTCGTTTTTTTATTTTGTAAACATGGCCTACACCGTTTTTTAGGAGGCTCTTGAATTTGATCTTCTCCTTCTTCTTGTTCCTCTTGATGCTCTTCCGCAAGCCTCACTTTTTTCAAAACTTTGTTCCGAAGTTCTCCTGTCACATTTGCACTTCTCCTTTGTACGTGTTCCTGTACAAGTTCATCATACAGTTTTCTGAGATATCTTCTTCTCTTCATATTATTGTTGGTGTTTCCTTTATATAATATAAATGAGTTTATGGCAGCTACATTCATTATTGAAAAAAAACACCACTAGAGGCCATCTTTTGGTATTTCTTGCAACGTTGAATGAACCACATAGTTTGTCAAGAGTATCTACTCCTCCTTTAGTCATGTTATAAAAACTTATAATTTCTGGTTTTTTGAGATCCCCTGTTTCTTCATCGATATTGTCATCATTGTGAAGGCTCGAAATCAACAAAACATTCTTATACTTCTTTGGCACGTATGAAACAAGTGTTGCGTCTTTTTGAAAACCAAAAAGACTTGTTTGGGGTGCCCGCTTTCTTGTAGCTGTGAATTCAGGGGGAATCTGAGGCTTGTTTTTCCGTATAGTCCCAACGTATGAAAGTTTTTTTGATGCCAACTCCTTTACCAAATCATAGTCTGTAAACCAGTTGTCGGCCGTGATGTTTCTCCCACTGTACAAAATAGGTTCTGCTAACCTTCTTACAACATCAGAAGGTTTATTGCTAATTCTAAATGGACCTTCTGGTTGGGTGCCGGCATATATTTCCATATTATATGCATAACATAGTCGGGAGTCGACCAAAGCATAAATTTTGATCCCATATTTACTAGGTTTTTTTGGGATATATTGTATGAAACCGCAACGCCCTCTAAAAGCCTCGAGTTTTTCGTCGATTGTGACATTCTCACCAAGCGAATAGCATTTTTGGCAGTTGCCAACAAATTCTTCAAAAATACTTCTTATAGGAGCTAGGCGGTCAGTTATTCTTCGTTCTTCTCTTGTTTCCAAGTCATCAAAACGAATAGCTCGCATTAAAAATTGAAATCGCTTTATACTCATGACCGTTAGAAAGTCATCCATTCTCCATAATTCTTCGAGATTCAGGCGATTCGCGTGGTACACCCCGGCGAGATAAAGTAGCCCGAACAAGGCTTTTATTTCCACATTGTCTGTCTGTCGAGCGTCCCTTGAACGGGAATAGTTATCTTGTATGGTAATAATAAATTTGTTTGTATTGTCTACAATGCATTGTATCATTGTGTCAGTGATAAGGCATTTCCATGAATCAAGAATATTAGTAACGTTTCTAGCAGGACCGATGACTCCAGGTAGATGAAGTAAAATATTTTGTTTAGATCGCCTTTGTTTGTTCCTCGGCTGTTTCTGCCATGTCCAAGCATTGATTATTTTTCTATTTTTCTTTTGAACAGCTTGAAAGTTTGATTGATTGGTCTCACTTTCGTCATCTTCTGAGCTGGACTGAGCACTCAGTTCAGTGTCTGAATTTTCATCTCTTTCCGAGATGTGCTCTTCTTGATCAGTATCACTATCTTCTGAAAAACATTCATCTTGATCACTCTCACCGTCGGTATCACACCTAATTGCTTTCAGAACAGCTTCCACGTCCAAAGGATTGTTCAAATTAAAAATCTTTTTGTCCGCCATAGTGACTGAAAAAAATAAACAGGTATAAGAAATAACAAAGTAAATAAATAAAATGATACAGTCATTAAAGGTCGCGCGTATCTGACACATACAAGCCTGTTTAATTTCAGTGTTAGTTTGAATCAAGTGTAAATTCAATTTGTATGTTAGTTTAAATTACCGATGAATTGAAAATTTTACAACAAATAATTATAAATAAAAAAATTAAAAAACTTACGTGGATGGACGCGCGTATTCCTGAGATAAAAAAACACGTTTTCTACCTTTGTATGTACCGTAGGACTGCTGGGCCAAGACTGTGCTAGGGTGGGGTCGAAAGAAGAGGGTAGAAAAGAGGGGATATCGAAAGCCCGCCAAGGACCGAAGAACACTAAACAAACATTTCCGCTGCGTATCTGATGCATACCCGCGCCTATAGGAAGGTTAATTTGCATAAATGCGTTTATGTGTAGAGCAGTTATTTGGAGATGCGGTAACGAAGAAACTACCAATAAAAAACACTTCCTTTATTCTTTTCTTACTGGTTTGTTTTCTTGGTGGCTGCACTCTCAACCAACTTTCCACCATATAGTCAAAACGGTCAACAACTACTCCATCATTATAAGATGTATAAATTTTCAAGAAATATAAATATTATATTTTTTACAATTATGTTTATCAAAGTTGTTTCCAAGGGAAAATATTCCCAATTGTTGGATCAATGTATGTATATCAATCACATTTATGTTGCAAAAGTGACTACCAGGATTACTTTACAGCTAAAATATATTGAGGAATTTTGGGTATATGGGGTGCCTACTTCTACTGGATGGCTATTGTATATTTTTTTTTATTTATTGAGATATATTACAATTTGTTTCTATATGAACATTAGTAATAGTGATATAAGATCCAATTCACACAATATGTACAGTATACAATGATAAAGTCAAATTAAATAAAATATAATATATATACAAAATAAGAAAACAAACATTAACCTATAATTGAGATAGATATAAGTTTGCAAATAAACAAACATCATTCAAACAAACATAACTATATACAAAATATACAAGTGCTATAGGGACCCCAGACTGGGCTTTTCCCTCCACTTGTGGAGGAGAAAGCGGAATCCAAGAGATCCTAGACCCTCGCTCTCAGCCGCGTCACTGGTGTGACTCAGTATTGTATATTTAACAGAATAAAATGGCAACTTATTAGACTAAAGATAGAATTATGGTTGATGAGGCTAGACTATGGTTGATGGCTAACTAATACGTATTTTATTATAACTGGAAACTATAATGTGAGTGTATATTTTATAAATAAGAACGCATAGAAACTATCAACACACACTTATATTTGAATTAATAATCACATATGGGAACATATGGGAAGGTTACTGGGAACCAGTATTGCCACAGTTAAACACATTTTGTTATAAATATATTTTTCAACCATTTAGAATAGTAATAAAAACTATCCTATCTTTTAAGATGGACCAAATAACAGATAGTTACGAAGTTTGATCAATGTCGGTTTAGTAATTTCAGAGTTTATAGCGAACAAACATTGTGACACGAGATTTTTATATACATAGATTTTTTTTGCTACTATACATACCTTATTTTATAATTTAGTTTAGTTCTTTTTTTTTTTTTAGTTTTTACTTCCACTTACCTATATATGAAATATATAGTAAGGAAAAGTATTGCCATCGTCAAAATATCCAAATTCCAGTTTTCAACGTAAGTACACGTTTTATTGTCCCCTGAGTCTGAATAACTAAGTCCCGCAAAAAGGTGTGTGTATGTGTGTGTGTGTGTGTGTGTGTGTGTGTGTGTGTGTCCGTGTGTCCGTGTGTGGTAACTCCCGGTCTGAAACGAAAAGTCATATGAAACTGAGATTTCGTATTTAGGTCAACTATACGCCCGAGATGTTGCAGCAAATTTTTCATCATAATCAGCTAACCAGAAGAGCCACTTTATAACATGCAGTTTGCACCTATTTAGGATTTTCTCAAAAACGGTTCCGACGATTTTGATTAAACTCGCTATATCGATGTACAATTCGATAAGCTTTAATATCGTCTAGGCTTCATTCTGATTAAAATAGTCTGACAGGGATCAAATGCCGATTTTTAAAATATTTTTTCTCTAAAGTACCTTAAAATTTGTACATTTAAAAAGATTAACCATACCATCTTAATGACATTGATAAAGGACGGCGAAATTTACAGTTCTGACGAATTTGATGACCAACTAAATGATAAAAGAAGAAAACTTTTTTTTAACGTAATATTTTGTTTTTTTGATTATAAGAACGGTAATATAGAACTATATTATATCGTTGGAAAGAGAAAGATTTAAAAAAAAAAACTATATCTGAACATGGGTGTAAAAGGTAATATAATGTGACGAATAGGGAATAAACTTATTCCTGATTAACCATTTAAGTTATATTATTTAATCTAAATCATACGTTTCCAACGATAAATGAATAGACGTTTTATTAAAATTAACTTGAAATAAACATCATTCTTGAAACATATATTCTGGCGAGATACATACTTTTATTCCTGTCCCAAGATTTCTGTAGAACATTCCTGATAGGAGAAAATGTGGTTCCGAATTTTGTTTCGCTCCGAAATATGCAAAATTACGGGAGTTAATAATTTTTAAAGAAAACGTTATTTGAGAAACGAAGATAATTTTATAACCACCTTAGTCTCAGTCACCAATTTTTTGTCACTTATAAACATCGCATTATTTATTTATTTTCTATTAATTTATTTATTTTCTATTTTATGTAATTTAACTATTATTATCATTTTCTGTATATATAGTATGAATGTGGTCTCATATCAATATTATCATTGTTCATTTTGTAACAAATTGTAATATATCTCAATAAAAATAAAAAAAAATAAATAAACATCGCATTGATGTGTAACCTATGTCAGTTTCATAATTTTTACTTAGTTCCATTTGAGATATTTCGGTGTAAACTAAAACCGAGTTTTTGCCATTTTAGAAACTAGGACTATGTTCTCAAGATCGAAACTTTTACAGCATGTAGGGCTATGTATGAAAAAATGATCGAACGGGAGTCTCTTTTTTTGTTTCGGCCATTATTCTTGTGACGGACACTGTTGGTATTTAAACAAAATCCAAATATATTGTTTTTTTCTTTATAACCCTAAATATTTAATAACTTATTTATTAAATGGTATACCGAGTAGAAAAGCCTTTTTTATATCTCTAATGTATATTTTATTCTTGATAAAAACCTGGATATTGGTTGAAAGCTCTTTCTTTGTTTGACAACCACGCGGACATAGTTTTCCTTGATGAAAAATTGAAGATGAAAGATGTATTGAATTAAATTTATTACAGCCTATTATTCCTTATAATATTATTGGGATCTCAATCTGAGACGAGAAAGATGGGTATACTGACCCCAATTCCTCCTGTATACATTTCAATTACGATCCGGGTAGGAAGCTTTCTCCATATTTATGACTCTAACCCTGCCCATGTCGTGTGATAAATGTCTCGATTTAGGCTGTCAATGATCCATGTCCAAGCATTTCCTTTTCCGATGATTCGGTATTATTGACATTTCGGCCATTCAGTGGAAAATATTTGTTGGTTTTATAAAAGAAATACGCACAAAAAAGCAGGCATGTTTCATTATTTGTATTAATTTATTTATAATTATTTATTGATGATTAATACTTATTATAACGTTTTTCGTACGTTTCGAGGACAGACTTTGTGTTAAGGACCAGATTAAAAAAGTATATATTATCTTTACATCATCAAATTATAAATTTAATGTTAGTTGAAAATTAATTTTAAATACTTTAACAATTTTTGATGCACTATTTTAATATGTCATATTCATTTTTTTTATTTATTTTTTTTTATTTTTTTACAAATTTGTGCATTTTTTTTTTGTCTTTTGATTAAATACTTAAATGCTAGAGAACCAAAATACTAATATAAAAGATAAAATAAAAAAATAAAAATGATAGCCAAACCCAATTCATGAAATAAAATGTCTATTAATTTTACATAGAACAGAAAAACAAACAAAAAAATAATAAGATTACAGCTACATAAAAAGAGTTGTATTGGGTTGTGTCACATGAAATGTCCGTTTTCAAGGTAAAGGATTTTTATTAAAAATACGATATGAAAACAAGATAATTTTATTGTAGGTATTTACCTTCTTTTTCTACACATTTTTCCCAACGTGAGACCAACTTTTTTATCCCCAAACTGAAAAACTCTGAGCTTTGAAGTGAAACAAAATCTGAAAACGCACTTTTCACTTGATCATGATTTTCAAAAAGTTTTCCTTTGGCGAAGTTGTCTAAATTCCTGAACAGGTGATAATCTGTTGGAGACAAGTCGGGTGAATAGGTGGGTGCGGATGAACTTCGTAGCCCAGTTTTTTTTTTAAATTTTTGCACGGTATGTTTTGAAACATGGGGTCTTGCTGCCGCTCAGTGAGATCATGAGGTACCCATGTATCGAGCTTTTTTACTTTCCCAATCCACATTAAATGTCTGGAAACGATAGATGCACTTGCATTTAGTTGTGCTGAGAGTCCTTTAACTGTTTGGTAGGGGTTTCCTTTTACTGTTTGAGGACATCGTTGTCTATTACCACGGGGCAAGTTTTCCAAGTCGTTATCTCCAGCTGAAAACTTAGCAAACCAACGGCGAATGGTCCGTTCATTAACACTCTCTTCCCCAAGCGCCTTGCAAATATTTCTAGCGGCCTCAGCTGCTGAATGGCCAATTTTAAACTCGTACAAAAATATAACTCTAAAATCGGGTGTTTCCATGTTCATATTTGGAGGTATGCTAAAAAGTGGGTAATTAATTGGGAAGCTAATGTTTATAATACAAATATAGAGAATTAGTAACTGTTTATTTTAAATATGTAAACATTCGGAAGAAAACAACAGAGACCTGCAAAATCCTTTATGTATTTCAGAAACTATAAAAACGGACATTTCATGTGAAACAACTCAATAAAAATATTAAATATATAATTTTTTGGAGTGTCATCAGTTTAACTTTCTGGATTGAGGAAGTTGTAAAACCAAAAGTCATTTTCATTTTTTTTTCCAAAGTCATAAATTTTTCACGATTTTTTGCCTTCTTATTTAAATATATTTCATCACTTCATTAAAACTCTTATTCCACATTGATGTATTCCAATCTCTTCTCTACTTCCTTGTCGTTCCTATATAGTATATATTACCTCTTTCTTTATTTTTATCTCCATATTAAAGTTAAATTTTTATTAATTTAATTTATGTTACTATACACTTATTGTATTCTTTTTTTTCCCTAATGATGACACACAATGAAGATCGAAACGTTGGATGACATTATTCTATTATTAGTTTTATAAAACAAAATTTTTCTTCTGTTCATTATTTGATTTTTGAACATTATACTAAAGCAAATGCAAATGCGAATTTCTCTTTGTTCAATTTTTAGCTTATTTTAATTAGAGGATTAAACATTTTTTTTAGAGAAAACAAACAATATTTGTGTTTTGCCGGCAGAACGCTTACTTTGCAATAAAGCTAAAATATACTGTGTTAAAATATTGTTGATAAGCATAAAATCTTTAGTAAAGAATAAAACAAGCTAGAGTTTATTTTTAGATAAGTAGATTGATAAACTTTATGTTGGGAAAGGGCATGGCAGAAGATCCCAGGAGCAGACTGGAGCACGCTGAAGGATTAGTTTTGAAATTATTTATTATTCATCGGGGATGTACTAGGGATCAGATATGAAAATGTTTTGGTAAAGGATCAGGGATCAACCTGTTTAAATTAATTTAAAACTAACAATCCTGTTTCACTGGAGGCTCATTTTTTTTAAAGTAAACTTCTTCCCTTTTCTAGACACAGTATAGTAATTTTCCAACTCATTGAAAATTCGATCAAAGCCAAAAATGTATTAATATTTCCACTTTCCGTATCTTCGTGTCCTTTTTTGAAGCAATGTTCGTGGTTAATACCACGATAGGAAATCAAAACATTAGTGTTTATTCCAATTTATATACATATTTGTATTTTCTTAATATATTTTTTTAATTTATGACTGTATTATAGAATATACCTAGTAAATACAAGACAATATTAAAATAAGTCATGATACACACGTAGGGAAACTACCTATGGGCAGCTCTCAAAGAACTATACCATCTTGTTTTTATACGCCTTGGAGTATAATCAGGAAATGAATATGGAGCAAGGATTACAACTAATGGGTTAGAGTAGGAATAGAGTTCATCATGAAAGGAATAGTACATGGCTCGTGCACATTCAGCAACATATTAAAAATCAAGGTCTTTATGGATAACTTTATTTGTGCCAAAATAAGGAGCATTGAGGATTGTAAAGATTGATTACGAGAAGAATTCGATATTTAAGTAGAGTCCGAAAGCTCAACACTGTTCGTTCAGATTGGGCTTATGGTAGTCATGTAGGTGAACCTATTGGAGATAAGTGGAAGGTTTGAGTGCTTGTTGTTTGTTAGAGCTTTGAGGCGTAAAACATCAAGGTCATCAACGCCTATACGGATAACTATATATTTGTTAACCCTCTATAAAAAAGACGAAATAATAATAATACCAAAAACAAAATATATAAAGAGAGGCCAATTAAGTAAGATTGCAAAAGTAACAGAAACAAAGTAAGAAATATATATGAAAAATGTTAAAAAAGGAATAAAACAACAATAATAGAGCAAAAGTCATAACAAAATAAATAATTAAAAAAATAATAATAAAATAAAATGAAACTAAATCATTACTATACAAATAAAAATAAAGTGAAGTTTTATAATTTCTGCAGTACAGAACGTTTTCCTAAGAAATTCAAGAAGTAATTTAATTGAATCCTCATCATGTCCTGGGATTCCCGACATGTTCGGAATCAGTCCCATTTTGCTGAGCTGCGCCGAATAATATGTACATTCCTGTAAGTTATGAGCAATCGAAAGGGCTTCATCGTAATGTTGGCACCGGGGCACGTGCTTTCGAGCAAAAATATAAGAATGTGATAGTCGGGTGTTTCCTGTCTTCTTTCGGGTCAACGCCACTTCTTCTTGGCGGCTACTATGGTTAGATGTGGACCAGGGCTTGACCGTTTGTTTTTTACCTCATATGTTATCTCGCACTAACTACCATCTCTTTGCATGGCGTTTGGTATAGAAGTTTATCTCTGTATTTATCTAACCTAAGATTATTGTGTTATTTCTTCGGACTCTTTTAGCTTTTATTTACAACAACAAAATGAATAAATTTTAAAAATTTCTTTCCCCACTAACCTTTAATAGTGACTAGCGTCATGGATGAATGAATTACATGTTGATTTTATCAGTTCTTGATTGACTAATAAATTGGGAGTTGGAAATTTACAGTAGATCTTTTTTATACGATACTTTCGGAGGATTATTTAAGACTCTTTACAGTTATTATTATTAACTATATTACAATTATTATTGAATTTCTTGTTACATTTCATCTTTTAGATATCCAGAGACACCTCCGTTTCCCGAATCTATGAACAGTTAAAGTGCCTTTGCCCTTCCTCACCCTTCCTCTTTAAACTTCTACAATATCACCACCCACCTTACATCTTGGATATATTTTTATTCCAACCCTCCGTCTATGTCCGCTACAATCGTGTATACAACAACTCATCAAAGCAGTTTTCGCTGGATCTTTTCTAATCCGATTTTCGTCCGTATGGAATTATATTCCTTCTTATATTCGTCACTCCAATACCCTTCCGATCTTCCATTTCCTTCTTTACTAACACTTCCGGTCTAGCCTATTCTCAAAGAACCGTAAATATATTTTGAAATCCCTCCCTCAAAAGTAAGTGATGAAAGCAGAGAGTAACAATTATTTGTTTCCTATATCTTATTTTGTGTTGTATGTGAATATTTAAATTTATTACTACATTAAATTACAGAAGCACTATACATTTCATCTAATTGAAATCGTAAATATGAACATAATTTTGATGCTTGTCTTTTTTTTTTTCTCTTTCATTCTTTCATTAGTTATTATTAGTAGCTACCTGGTAATGTATTACTATTATTATTTTTTCTTTGTTATTTCTGTTTTCTTTTCTTTTTTGACATTTTAATTTTGAACGATATTGAAGTTCTTTTTTAATTATTTTGTAGTGTAATTGTAAAGAGACTTGTCCTATTATAAAAAAAAAAAAAAAAATATATATATATATATATATATATATATATATATATATATATATATATATATATATATATATATATATATTAAGAACAGGTGTACCAGGAGCTTATTAGAAGATCTGGGTGTCAATATTAAAAATATAGCAATATTGGTCAACATAATTTTCGACTCTCTGGGGACTATCCATTATGACCTCCATGTAAATTCATAGAGAAGATAAATTTACTTATATTAATATTCGTTCAACAGATGAGTTAATTTTAAATATATTTTTTAAACGTTGACTTTTTTTCTCTTCATATATCTTTATTCACACCTGTCAGAAGCTATCTAACAATCAGCAAAGGTGAGATGGCATAGTAGGAATGGGGAATTAAAGTGCCCAGCAGCACCCCTTCCTAGGCTTTAATTTAGCAGGTGAGGTCTCTCATCCAGCTTCTCTTTAGACTTCTTCTGACTGGCATATCAGCTATTGACGTACCGTTTATCTGCCTATTGTCATCTCCGTTAAATTTACTGCGGAAACGAGAATAGAGTGTTCCTATATATTGGTCAACTGTTGGTTGTTGCAAGTCCGTTTGTTGGATTTTGTTTTTTACGCACCATTTAATTTTTATGATTAGAGTAGAGGACTATCAGTCGGTAGATTAGACTAAACAAAAAAAAAAGTTAACGAGGAAAAGAAAAGCTTTACCAAGAATTCACAAAGAGCCATCGCACGGACTTCAAGGCACTGGGTCTTCTTATATAAAATAAATTAGGGGAAGTGCTCAGAGAGCCGTTTTATTTTGTTCTATTTTTTATTAAAAGAAAAGTTACTAGATTTTTTTAAACAATAGTTTTATTTTTTCAAGAGATTATTTTTCTTCTGCGTTATGCTTTCAATACTACAAATTTATTTTTCACCACCCACTTTAAAATTGAATAAAAGACACTTATTTCGATTAAATGTTGAAGTTATTTATTTGTTTCATGAAGTGAACCGTCACATGGAAGCAAATTAATTAAAATGATAGGTTAGCTACAAATCCAGTAGATCTAATGATAAACGTACACTTTAAATTTCGCAGTTATAAACGTTTAGATCTCTATCTGATGGTTGCTGATCTCCATTTTATATCAGCAACATCACATTTTATATAGTATTTATTTATTTTTTCGATAGCCTTTTTTATTAGCTCTTTTTTTATTGTTTTAAAGTTATTTTTAAAAACTTTTTTCTGCATGTATGTATCTTTAAGGAGGTCTGTTAGCATCATATTTGTATTTTTTTTTTTTATCATTGGCCCTGAGACTTGTTAAGATTTACATTAGAGTAGGGCAGTATTAGAGCTAACGGAAGTCATTCATTCCATATCTACAAAGTAAAACACACAAAAAATAAAATAAAATAAGTTAACCTAAAAATTTTCTAATAAGAACAGGTTATAATATCACTCTAAGAAAATTGTTTTTATTCAAAAAAACAAAAACAAAAAATTATAATTCTTAGTCAGATGACGGGACTCACTTTTTAGTTATTCGTAAAAAAAGTAAGTCCCGTCATCGAATTAAGAATTATAAAAAAAGTATTTGTTTTTTATTAAATAAAAATAATTTTTATTCCGGTGACGGGACTCGCTTTTTTGTTTAAGAATAATTTCAATCTTAAACTAAAACTTAAGTTTGCCAAATCCTCACACAAGACTGAAACGACAAGAAACTGCTCGAAGATATCGATTACTACAACGGTTACTAGACAAACGTTCAAAACTTCCAGTATATTACAAAAGACTCATTTACATCACTATTATCAGACCTATTTGGACGTATGGAATCGAGCTTTGGGGCTCTACGAAACTATTTAATTCCTCCCGCATCCAGTCCTTACAATCCAAAATCCTTCGAAAAATCCTGAATGCTCCTTATTTTGTAACAAACCAGCTCATTCATAATGACCTTAACATCTCATTTGTTGCAGATATAGCCCGAGATAGATACTCCTCTTTCCATTCTAAACTCCCTGCCTATACAAATCCACTTGTCCGTAATTTATCTTCCTTAGATATCCCTGATAACCCTCCAAGGCGACTGAAAAGATGGTGGCCTAGGGACCTACTGAGTTAAAATAGTTAGTGAAGTGCTACCACCGGGTAGTTCTTTCTCAAGACATTTTCATGACTTTTTTTTTCATTCCTCATATTTACTTATTGTGTTCTTTAGTACAGTTGTAAATTACTATAAATAAATAAAAAGTTTGCCAATTTCAAATGATATGTTATTCCTCACAGATATGAATTCGGAAATATAGGCAATTTTCAATTCCTCCTAGATTTTATTGGTTTTAGCCATTTAAAATCACATGCCTTTTTCTTAGTACGACCTTTTCAAAGGATTGTAAAAGTTTTTCGGTCGACTTACTGCCGCGCGAAAATTGTAGTGCACTATATTTTATACGATTCTTGGATCATACTTGTATAGGAAGTAAAAAATCCAAATTTTGGATGATAATGCATTTAGGTTTTTTTTAGCCCCTTACAATGGCCCATCATTGAAAATAATAAAAATACTATTTCATTTAGAAACATAATTATAAATGGGTACGTTATAGTATCATTTTATGCTTTTTTATCTTTGTCAAGTTGCCAAAAGTAAAAAAAACCCATCAGGAACGTTATTATGATAACTTACACGAATATGCGAAATCATTATCATACAATTAAATGTGAGTAAAGCAAATACTGATTAAATTTAATAATGAACCTACAATTAAAGTAAATGACTTATGAAAACAAGCACACTCAGATTACCTTATTTAAGCTTTACATTATTTATTTTCCCTTCATATTTCGTTATTTGCACCTGTCAGAACCTATCGGACAATAAGCTAATGTGCTATTTAAACTCTCGGACTAAATCTGAAATTTCAGTTCCGTACCACATTTCGTCTACGATCTACTTACAACCTACACAAAACCGGACCGACAGACACACAGATTTTTTTTTTGGAACTTGGTCATTTGGTCTCAGAGGACCCTAAAACGTGTATTTACGTTGGTATACTGGAATTTGGAAATTTTTACGATCGCAATACTTTCTCTTACTGGTTATTTCATATAGGAAAGTGAAATTAAAAACTAGAATTTCAAATTTCTTTATAGCATGATAACTATATGAAAGGATACATCGTGAAAAATTTCATGAAAATCTTAGGTTATAAAATTTCTTGATGAACTCGGATGGGATGACCGGAACCAAAATACTATTTCATTTACAATATCAGTTATAAACGGAAACGTTAAGCATTATACTTTATAATTTCTATTCATGTTTAGCTTTAAGTTTTAATGCATAATATGTCAATAGAATGCGAGAGTACACATTGAATTGAGTAGAATCAATCAGCCTTTAGAGTACCTAAAGTTTGCTCGGGTCCAGAATTACTATTGATAATTAAGCGCCGGGCGAGGTACACCGACTGGCCCGCAAAGCAAATCAATCAAGCTAAATAGTATACATCAATGCCTGAAGGCGTTCCTTTTGTTCCATCCATTAATGCATATATATAGTCAATAAATTAAATACCCTACTGAGTATATTGTAACATTAAGAGCATTATAATGTAGTTATGGTATAATAAAATTAAGGTAAATACGAAAGTGTAATCAGGTATTAAAAATCAGTGTTTTTGTTAATATATTTACTCGAGCGTGTATGTCCAAGATAAATGAAAAAAATTATTAATTTTATTATAAATATTATAATGATGTATGAATATGTTCTCATATCACTATTACTATTATTTCTGTCGAAACGAATTGTAATATAACTCAATAAATGTTTACAAAAATATTAATATACAATATATTATTAATTTTAATTAACGTTTCACACTTCGACAAAGTACTTACCTACCAATTGTCATAGGCGACAACAAATTTCCTCGGACCAACTCTGTACGTCTCCATGGTCTAACACTAGATCGAAGGATGACTTGGGGCACGCATGCCAAGAGTAAAAAGGAAGACCCTCAACTAACGACTGAAAGTACTATAATCCCTTCTATCTAAACCATCGAAATTAAGAACTAGACATAAACTGTATGAATATATATATATATATATATATATATATATATATATATATATATATATATATACATGCCTACTTAACCCATATGGACTTACCCCTCACAGAAGTATGGTTCAGCAAAAAAACCAACATACAAAAACTGCAATCATTTAAATTTTAAAACTCATAGGTCGACAGGTCGTTAGTACGTAAATAACAAAACTCTATACGTCTTTTCATCGGAAACTAAACGGACAGTACAATAGACTTATAAAGGACATGTCATTAACTGAAATACTAGTTAGATGAAGGCTGAAAAGGAGCTGGACGAGAGACCTTCTCTTTTAAATTAAAGCCTAGAAAGGGGTATTGCTGGACACTTTCCTTTCCCACGCCTACGATGTCTGATCTCACATTTGCTAATCGTCAGATAGCTTCTAACCGCTGCTCATGTTTCTAGGGCACATTTGCTTATTGTTACTTTTGCTTTTGCTTATCCGTTTGCTTATACTGTTGCTGCTTTATATAAAAAATTAATTATAATTATAACTTAATGCTGTATTTGTTAAAAGTGAATGTACAATGCTCCAAATATCATGTTCAACAAGGAAATCACTTTTATTATGACTTTCAATAAAAGCAAAGCAAAGCAATATATCAATAAGACTTTGCCGGAAAATAAAATGTTTACCATTATCTTCACCGGTTTACTAGATTAGTTGGTAGTGAACCCAGAAAAGAGAATTTTACTCTAAAACCAGTATGAAATAATAAACAAAATGTTATTATATAAATCCAGATGTTAAATAACGATTGGGATTCAGAAATACCTCAATGTCTCTACTACTATCAATAATACCACGAGTCACCTAAAATGGTACACATAACGTTGCCCCTCATTAATCATTCATTAATCGTAGATATAATAGCATTTAGTTAATGGAATAACTTAGTGCAATTTCGTAAGTGTATCTTTGTAGCTTGAAGCACCTTTAACCCACATCGGGATTGAATGATTCCGTGTGTGAACCAGTAATGCCACAACAGTGGAACTGATAAAAAGAAATATTAGTCATGCCGTGACTTTCTAATTTAATAACCTGAACTTACGGGGAGACTTTGGCGTGATATGGGCGTATTGCATGAGAGTTCATCGAAACGCGATAACTATTAAGCCTTAGGAATCTGGCTGGGAGCGATGAAAAGCCTTTTATCCAGGTTCTTGATTTGTTAATTATTCCATGCAACTAGTGATATATTTAAGCCCTTTAACAGTGCGAATGATGACCACTTAGGCTTAAGCAAATGCTCGCCGTTTTTTCTCCTTTTACACCTACTAGACAAGCAGTCAAAACTTCCTACGGTCCAGTCAAAAGGCTCATGTACATGTATATCATAAGACCAATCTGGACTTACGTGGATGAATGTTGGGGCTATACAAAATCATCGAATTCTTCCCGTATTCCATCCTAACAATACAAAATCCTACGTAAAATCTTCAACGCTCCCTACTACGTCACGAATAAACTCATCCATGCACTCATCTAACGTCCAATGTACATCTCGGATATATTTTCATTTAAATCCTTAGTCCACTCCTTTAAATTTTTAAATGTATATACCTGTATATAACGCCTTATCGAACCGCAGCCTTCGATCTTTCCTTACCCGATCCTCCTCCTCGTATGGAATTCTATTCCTTCTTATATCCGTCACTCCAGTACTCTTCCGACTTTCAAATCCCGTTTTTTTAATCACTTCTTGTCTATCCAATTCCCAAATAACCCCAATTAATTAGCGAATTTCCATAAAAATCAGTAAATAGAGCAGAGAAAAACGATTATTTATTGTATTTTATTTTGCTTCGTATTCAAATATTTTATTTTACACATTTCATAATTATTGTTAATTTATTTTAATTAGCCTTGCATATATGAGCATATAAATATTTTATTTTCTTTTATTATTATTATTTTGTTTAGTTTTTCTAAACTATTATGAGAAGCTGCCTGTTACTTTGTTACTATTATTCATTTTCTTTGTTATTCCTGTGTAGTTTTTTTGTGTGTGGCATTATTCTAAGATACTCAAGTTCTAATTTTCTTTGTTTGTAATACTTTTCCGAAGGGACTTGTCCCAGAATGAATAAAGTAAATAATGTCAGGACGAGAGACCAATTAAATTAATTATTTTTTACAAAGGTGTAAATATATATGTATATATAAAACTATTGGAATATGAACAAACAAAGAAAGAAAAAATCTGCTAGAAAATAAAAGTATTTAGAAAAATTTAAAATTAATGAATTAATTATAAACATGTGAATTAATTCATTCATTTTAAATTTCCTTATAATAAATGAATTAATTCACAAAATTATAATGAATTTTGACTCAAACTAATTTATGAAATCAGTTTAATTAATTATATAATACTTAAATACTTTTATCTTCTAGAAGATTTTTTTAAAAAAATTTAAAATAAATGAATTAATTCACAAGATTATAATTAATTTAAGAGGAATTATTAATTATTTCTTACATTAAAGCAGAATAATTATATAGACATTTCAGATTCATTGTGCGTTTGTTTGGGATGTTAGAACATTTTGAAAACGATGGGATTCGAAAGAGGGAGGTAGAAGAAGGATGGTAAATATGAATAGGCAGGGATTTCTTAAGGGGTCCAAATAGGACAAGAAAGTATGGACCAAAAGGTTTAATTCTGTAAATAAAAAAATAAAAAACTGTGCCGCAACAACCCATGAAGAGTCTTGGGCTCAGTATATATAGAGATTCGTACTGTTTCAGGGCCAACGGCCGTGCAATGAGGTGATTCGGCCGAGATCACGCTCAGCCGCCAGGTTTTTCCCTATTTTTGGGGTACCCACTTTATAGAGGCTAGGTTTGCCCCAGGAGGGTCTCCATACCCCAGGATCGCCCCCCGGCTGAAATAACAAAATAAATAATTTTCCGTCACAACCGGGATTCGAACCAAGGAGCCGGATCAAAGTAGACTAGCGCTCTATCCACTAGACCACGCCGCTCCCTTATTCTGTGAGTAGGAATGTAAATCTGAGAATTGAGTGATCTATTCCCAAGTAAGTGGAGTCGTGATTTGAACTACAGAATAGATGTATGAAGGGTCTTGGAAGTTAATGATTTGGTAAAAAAATGATCCGAATAAATATTTTCTACGTATAGAAGGAAGGAGACTCTGGAGACCTCCTCGAGGTACCGAAGATTATTCTTATAAAAATGTTCATAGTCTGCTTGAGTCTGGTCTCAAGTACTGTCGAGAGGCCACATTTACCAATCAGCAATAATCAATGTGAGGAAAAGATGAGCTTGCGAGTGAGAAGGGTAAGAAGATGGCGAGAGCAAATATAAAATAAGATATAATAATATAATATAATATTACTTATATTCTATCTAAGAACCTGGAAAATGTGGGGTCTCCAAGAAAGGGTTTGGTCAATAGAATTAACCATGTTTTGAACGAGGAAGTAATGATTACCTTTAGTGATCAATTATAATTAGACTCGTTAAAGTAGTTTTTAATCTGATGAGGGAATAAGGATTTAAACCATAGATATACTGTTGTTTAGAATAACTCATAGTATAAAGAAAGAGCAACACTTCTAAACAGAACTTTCAAAATTTGTATTCTATAAAAATTCGGAAACAGAGCATCTTGGTTTTCGATTTTCCTTAATATATATTTTTTTAACCAAAAATAAAAATTTACTTTTTATTTATGCTCGAAAAATGATCGAAACTTTAATACCTTATTCAAAAAACGATATAGCTCAAAAATTGTTACGTTATATTTTGGAAAAATGAATATTAAACAACAATGTTATTACTGAAGCCTGTGGCAGCTGAGACACAGAACTATCAAAATACTTATATTAAAAAGTGTTAAGTTCTGTATAATTAAATAAATAGCAGTATATATATATATATATATTTATCTATGATCTACATGTACTACGACAGTTGTTATAAGCTACCATGAGCAATGGTTTCGGGTGTAATAGATTGGCTCTGTAAGTCCCACGAAGATTGAACGTGCTAGAATGAAGATGCATTAATATTGATGCAGTGGGCCTGAAATTAATTTTATAAGCTTACTATGATTAAAAGGAGAGGAATCTGCGCTAAAATATGTAATTAAATTGAAAAGCATCAAAGTCTCAATAATTTGAAGTATTTATTTAAGATCTGAATTGCTTTCTGAATGTTTTAATTTTTCTGACGGGTATAAAATCATCACGAGTGTAATAACAAGTTAAATAAAAAAAAGGAAACTGAACTACTCTTCTTTCTGTCTTAGGTTCGAATTTGGCAGAGAGAGCATTATTATTTTATTTTTTAGCCGTTGGATGATCCCTCATTCGGCATATTCGGCCTCCGAAAAGTGGGTACCCCAAAATTGATAAAAATCCTGGTGGTTGAGCATCATCTCGGTCGTATATTAATTTTTGAAGGTCTTGGGTTCAGAGATTCGAGCTGTTTTCAGGCCAACAGCCGCGCAAGTGATTAGGTGAGATGATTAGGTGATTTGGCTGAGATCATGCTCAGCCGACAGGTTTTTTGACAAATTTCGGATATTTACTTTCTACAGGCTGAGCGTGCCTCAAGAGTGTCGTCTACCGGCCTAATAGCAGAATAAAATATCAGGCATAGCCGGGATTCAAATCCGTCACCCGGAAAACAGTAGACTATATTTTTTTAGAAAGCACATCTCAAATAACAATTTACTTTGATTGAAAATCAATTTCAGGCAATCAATTTGCTTAGAATGAAGTTTGTTTGAAGCAAAAACTCAATAATATCCTCACTGATATTCGTGAACTTAATGCATTTTAGTTTATTATTTTCAATAATCAACCTTCATAATCGACCCCAAAAAAAAAATAAATAAATAAAAGAGCTATCCCTGCTCAACATTTGAGGGTTTACGTTTCAAGATGCGTAGAATCCGAATAACGAATTATAACAATCCGTTTGTCCGCCGTTCCCCGTCCGTTGCATATTTCCGAAACCAATGTTTTTTTTTTAAACCAACGAAACGAATTTTTTTGAAATTCGCCACAAAAATACTAGCCCATTCAACGATGATCCTAACACGGTGATATCAGCTGGTTAGTTTTAAAAGGATTTTATTCAATAACTCAGTTATTTTTGATGACAGAAAAAAGTATTAGTGCTTTTTAACCAAAAACCCGCTAATAATTTTATAAAAGTGAAAAAAGAAAAGAAAAAAAATTGAAATTTTACACATAAATACGGTCATAACTCAGTTATTTTTGACGATAGAAAAAAATTTGTAGAGAGTTTTAGAATCAGTAAAGCGCGATAAATAGGAAAAAAAAACGAAAAAAGAAAACGCTTGTAACTACGTTATTTTCGAAGATAGGGAAAAAATTCTGTACGTTTTGAACCAAATAACCACGAATAATTATATAAAAGAGAAAAAAAAGAAAAAATGGAAAATTGAAATCTTACTTATAAATACGCTTGTAACTACGTTATTTTCGAAGATAGAAAAAAAAATCATTACTGTTTTTTAATAATTATATATAATAGGAATAAGAAAAGAAAAATAATTGATATTTTTCACATAAATACGCTTATAACTCATTTATTTTTGAAGATAGAGAAAAGTTTGTATAGTGTTTTAGAATCAGTAAAGCGTGCTAAACGAAAAAAAAAAATTATTACATGCCAATAATACAGTGAAAATTAATAGAAACTTTATTAGCATCAAAACAATTATCTTTAACTAATTATTTACGTTATACACTGGGCAATGACTAACTATACTTTGCCAAGCAGATAGCAAAGGAGGGTTCCAGGTGATCCCAATGCTTTTCTCCAAAAAAAATTTGGATCAAATGAAAAAAGAATCATTAAATTTGGTTTACAACTAGTTTAGATATTGCGTTTTAAAATCAGTGGTAGTGTTATGATATGATGCTTTGAATTAGTGCTTTTCATATTACTTAATTGCCTATCAACAGCCTTATAAACAGTTATACCCCAATATTGTTATTTGGTAATAATTTGCAGCGTTTTTTTAAACTCTATAATTTGATTTGAGTAAATCATGGCTGAATATTGATAAAATATAGATGGAATAAATACAAATAATTAGGTCTGCTCACAGTCAATACAGGAAACTATTAAAGACCAATTTAGAAAACGAGATCACCAACAAGCTCTTTCTTATTCAGATATTCACCGCGATTCATATCTTATATCAATTTTGTTAAGTCCGCGAAGTTTATAATTATAGTGATAATAATAAGGACGTGTCTTTTCTTCAATAGTTAGTTGTTGTATCTTTTTTTTTTTTTTTTTTTTTTTTTTTAGGTATCATGAAATTAAAAATATTTAAATTATAAAACCATACCAGTTTCCGATACAGTTTTTAGTTAGGTACCATGGAAAACAACTGACATGGGCAAGTCAAGTCACCTCGAGCAAAAAAAAAAAAACGTTCAAAATTATTATTTACTTATAAATTAACTATTCAAAAAGTGTTAATAAAACCAATAAATTAAAAAAAATTGAAATAGCTAGGGGAGATAATATGCAGCAACGGGATAGATAAATCAGACCTAGATGAAAGATCAGCCAAACTAGAAAGACTGATCTTTGCAACTAGAAGCATGTACAGTAAGAAAAGTTTATCCTCCAATGCAAAAATAAGGCACTACTGTACAGTAAGAAAGTTTTTCTTCGAAGTGTCATCAGAACTAGGATACTGAGGATTTATGTCCATATGGTAAGAATGAACAATCAGAGGCTGGACAAACAGATTTTTGACAAAGTTCTAGGCTATAAGAATATGGGTGGTTATGCAAAGCAAATAAAAGAGGAGCTCGATTGGTTAAAAATCAAGAAAATAGACTGCTTTTCGGGAAGAAAATAAAAGAAGTTGGGTTCTTACAGGAAAAACAAAGAAACAGGGGAGAAAATGGACAAAGGAAAAGCGGGAGAAACAGTCTAGGAAGATGAAAGAATATTAGAGAAAAAGGAAGATGAAAGATGTGAAGAAGACTGAATAATATTCACGTGGTCCTTGATGGCCAATGGTTAAAAAAAAAAATTAAATTAAAAAAGTTAAATTAATAACTAAACCCAAACTATTATTCTCCCATACGAGAATTTAAATAAATTCAAAGGATTTCCTGAATAAAATGGAAATAGCTCTAGCGTGTTTTAATCCATTTTTCTTACTTTCATTTACGAGGATTGTTAAAAAAAAAAAAAGTACGAAAAGAAGCAATTGAAGGATTCTAAGTAATATTCTTTTTGTGATACTCCTATTGTGACGGAAACGAAGCTGTATTTCTCAATATTAAATTAAAGTTTACAATTATCCCTTGTAATCGATGATCTATTGTACTTATAAATAATCTTAAAACATCATTACAGAACACTGTTTATTTATTATTAGGTTAAATTGGAAACTGATCAAAAGCCTTTGTGAAGAAGTTTTCTCCAAGATTAAGAGGAATATCGAGTTTCGTTCGTTAAGGGTTAATTTATTTTCCATCTTGTAAGTCAAATTACAGGACCCCTTTTGGGGGACGGCTACGAAATCTTTGATAATTATTTATTAAGGTAATAAATGTAATTAAATTTGTTAAAAATTTTTAGATCAGTTTTTTGTAGGTGTTACAGGGTTGTGTCCCTAATTAAGTTGTTGTTGTTGTTTTTTTATTGTAAACATTATTATTAGATTTACAAGTCCTAAAAAAAAAATTGTTTTTTTTTTTTTTTTTTTTTTTATTCATTCAACATTACTTTATGTTATTACTGCTAATGGAGCGGTGCTACAGTGATAGTCCCAAATTTTGCCTATCGAGGTTTAATTAAGATTAGGATCTTTAACGAGAATCCTGACATCAAACGATCTCGGGACCACCATTTTATGTTTCCGTAGAAGAACGGTATAAACATGAATGGAAACATTTATTTTAGATTGAATAATATAACCATATGTATGAATGTGACCAAGATTATTATTATTTATTTCTTTTATTTTTTTTTAATCTTTATTTACGGTTATTTATTCTTCTTTATATTTTATTTATTTTGTATTCATTTATTTTTATTTCTTTATTTTTTGTACATAAGGAATGAATGAATTCTAATATCACTAATACTTATCGCCCAAGATTGTGGCAGATTGTATTATTTCTAAATAAATAAAAGTTTCAAAAAATAAAAAAAAATAATATAACCATATTAATCTAGGTTTAAGGAGGATAGGGATCTTTAACAATTACCTGACTTCGAACGGATTCGGGACAACCACTTAATGTCCCCTTCGAAGAACGAAATAATCAAGGATGGAAACATTTATTTAAGTTTAAATCATATAACAATGTTTATTTTTATCTACAAAATTAATATGAAAAAAATAAGGCCTTTTCGTCTCTCAGCAATACCTTCTACAGTTTTGTAGGTTAGATAACATTTTTCCTTTGGCTATTATTGTAGACACTCACAACACAACAGGTGATTCCACAATGAACTCGTAAATTAATTATTTTTGAAGTATTCGGAACTTTTAAACGTCGCACTCAGACTTTTTGACTTTTTATTGTACTTGAGACGGTATCAGAAAAAGAAAATTAATAAAAGATATCATATTTTAAAATAATTTTGTAATAATTATTTAATATTAGTTTTTTTAACTAGTAAAAATTGCCTACATCTGGTTTAAATCTTTAAAAAGAATTAGCTGCATCATTAGAAAAAATAAAATTATAGAAGATTCACCATTTTCCATTTTGTTTTTTAACAGCCACTTACTTGACTAAAGATTCCTCAATTTTCGAACAACTTCCTGGTTAATTAAGTTGAGGCTTGTAACGAAATAATAATTAGTTTCCCTTCAAGTTTTATAAATAAATTATGTAATGTGAAATTCTCTCTCCTCCAAGTAACAGTGTTCTCAGCAATTGATTTATTATTTTTGTGATCTATAACAATCTTTAAAGTATTTTTTTTTAGTGAAACAAAAAATTCATGTACCTCTACAATATCTTTATTGAATGTCTAGTAATAATGGGGATTCGTATATTAATAGACAAACGGCAGAGCAAGGAAGGAAGACCTAGATCACGCTAGTTTTTTTCTCAGATTTTAGGTACTAATTTTATAGAGGCTGGATGGATGTGCCATAGGGGGTTCTCCTTAATCCAGGTTCACGTCTGAAATTTATTTTTAAACAGTGGTTAAATTAAACACTTAATTTCTGTAAAACGGTTATATTGGTATTCAATACAATTAATAGATATAACTAGATATCTATCGTAAGAAAAAATATATAATGTATTTTCATCTATCTAAAACAGTGCTACTTGCAACTTTCTAAAAACCATTCATCTACCTTTCTCGTTCAATAACAAAAAATGAACGATTAATAATAAATTAATTTTCAATTAATAAATTGTGCTTAGGTCATTGAAGATGATTAATTATTTTTTAATGAATATTGGAGTCTGAAAGTCGGTGTAAATAATCGAACGAAACATGTACTGATTTTTATACGAATAACCCATAGCTATACGAATAGCTATGCGTTCTCATTTTTTTAAAAATTATTATCAATCCATATATAGTGACAATTAAATTCCGGAATGTGTTATTGAATCAGAAACCTAAAATATTATTAATTAAATTATTTAACTCCTGGTAATAACAATTAGGATAATGTTTTGTGCGTTTTCAAGGATTAAATATTATTTAAAATAAAATATATGTTTAGCATAAAAAAGTGGACTTAAACGGATGCGCGATTTGTTGGATGTGACGTCATTTTTCCATTAGTATTATTACTATTACTATTGACGGAGGTTCATATTTATCAACAATATATTCGTATTGGACTCAGCATCATAAAACTCTTGGAAAGTTTTAGTTCTGGGCTTGTTGCTGTCCAAACTTTCACATATATTCCATAGTTGAAAGTCAGATTATACCAGCGGTATTGTATTATGTTTTAAAAGTTCCTGATCTATGTACATTATTCCTAATGGATTTCCCCTGATATATTAAACTTCGAGTTAATAATGTTATCTCTAGTCAGTAGCTTTAGTAAACATTATACGGCCAAATAATACGTTAATAATATGTTTATGTTAAGAATCAATTTATGTAGTGATATTTCTTACTTCATTTACATTTATTTGTTATGTTGGCATCTGCAATGTACTCAGTCTGCATCTCCATAGTAGATTTTAAAGATGATGTGGACTAGAATCTAAAAAAATCATATGCATTTCTATAATTTAAATCAATTCAAATTGTATATTCGTTTTTTCGAATTTCACCATTTTTCACTGTGCCCGGAAGAAGTGATGGGTGTGTAATTTTTAGGGAGAAAATATTATAAATGATTACTTTTTTTAATTTACGTTTTTTTTTTTTTTTTTTTCTTTTTTTGTTCACTCCTACCTCAAGTTTGTGGGCTAAGATGCCGAGATAAAAGCTTCACATCCCTCTAGGCACCAAGACGTGAATTCGTCAATATATTATTTAATTTTCTAGTCATCTGTTTCTTCCTTCGGCCTCGCCGTTCTCTAGAAATTTACAACTGTATTACGAAAAATATATAAATTAAATGTGAGTGTATAATACACGACTCGATATACGTGTAGAGAAACTGCCTATGGGTAGCCCTTCAAAAAAATATTCTAAATAGGAAGGTCCCGATACCATCTAATTTTTAAACGTTTTAGACGACTATTGGCTATGATAGAATCTTAGTGTAGGAATATAGTTTGTCATGAAAAGAATTTTACCTATTTCGGTCTGAATCAGCAAATTAGGGAACATTAAGGTCATTGTGAATGCATGTATTCTTTTCAAAGTAAAACTTTAAGGATTTTTTATTGATAAGGATTGGATTTCTTGTCGTTCCTGTCTTTAGATTTTTATGATTCTATGTTAGAAGTTTTAAGCAGAAGAACTAAATAAGGGATCAGTTCAACCAGGGTAAGAGGGATATTATTAAAAGTTACAGTAGGACAGGATGTCATAGGTGATTTGGTGGTATTTGTTGGAATTTATTTTAATTATGCTTTTTTGACATCATACCTCAAGGTCTTTCATAAGGGACTGAAGAGTTAAAAATGCAAAATTTAGATTGTCATTGACTGATAACAAACAATTATCTTCAACGTACTACTATGTATCGAGAATACTGGAAAGAAAATAAATAATTTTAATCATTGGGAGGATTAGAAATAATAGTATAAAATATAACTGTTTCCGGGGAACAAAAGGGAAGGGTTCTTAGAAGGGCTATGCAAAAAAGACACCCCTCCACTCCTAGAGCAGAGTCTTAGACCGGACAGGATAGGAAGCGGAAGTCCACCCATGGACGGAGGAAGTCGGGGGTCATGCCAGGGAAAAATTATTCAATTATGTCCGAAGGTACCTTTTCATGTTATATAATGTGGTAAATCTCAACGAACCTCAGTATTCTCGATAATGAACAATGCCTCACTGTTTATTTTTATGTGTAATAATATGTACTCTTTTATGAATAAATGTGTATTATAAGTTAATTACTTTATCCACCTTTATGCCACCTGATCCCAATAATGAATTGATAAAAATGATACCTTAGGAGAAGAAATACAACAGCTTTATAAAATAATAACCAACAATTTATATATTAATTAAAGCAGTTTCGGAGTCACCGCTGCCTTAGAAAAGTGGCGGGCAATACATAGTAATATTAGGACAGAAAAGAGTTTGGATTGGATATGAGCTGTATAGATTGTCTTAAATTTTAGGACACCGCCTTGAGGGACACCAGAAAATTTCGTAGCAAGAAATGAATAGGAGCTATTGTGACTTGTAATGAAAGATCTATCATTAAGGTAGAACTGAATAATGAGGAAGTAAGTTGGAGGAAGAAATTTACGGTTTTTTGCAACAGTCCTGGGTGCTAGATTTGGTTAGGTTAGTTTAGGTTACTTTTGACAGTAATACCATTATGTTATTTTATTTTATTCTACCCCCTATGTAATTTTCACTATTATTAATAATGTGACATCACATTCTTATTTTGATTTATTATTATTCTTTACCTTATTTTTTTACATTTGTGTCTTCTATTATGTGTTACATAATATGTTTTCTAAACTTATACAATTATTAATTAACTATAAATACAATTTTCTTACTAACTACCATTTTTTTTTTTTTTTAAGACAGTGTTTTAGGTTGTATCATTTCTATCATGTTTCTATCATTTTTAATAATAAATAATAAATTAATGTTTCATTATTCTGGGGCAAGTACCTTTAGGATAAAATTATAAATTATATTAACAGAGTTCTGGAGTAGATCAGCTTTAGCTCTTATATTTTATTTTACCTCTTATGTATTTTTCACTGTCATTAGTGTTTTGACATAACGTGACTTCACATTCTTATTTTGATTTGCTATTATTATTGTATACCATATTTTTTTGTCTTCTATATTATATTTTTTTAAATTTTTATCTTCCATTTTATGTTTACTTAACCTATGCAATTAATAATTAACTATAAATACAATTTTCTTACTAACCACCATTCCTTTTGTGTGTTTTTTAGGTTGTAAAAATATATTTATTTTTTAGTTTCACTCATTTTTAATAATAATAATAATAATAAATAATGAATTTTTTTTTTTATTCGTATATATTACAATTTGTCATAATAGACAATAATAATAGTGCTAAATAATAAATTAATGTTTTATTATTCTGGGGCAAGTACCTTTAGGATAAAATTATAAATTATATTAACAGAGTCCTGGAGTAAATCAGTTTTAGGTCAACACCATTATGCTCTTATATTTTTTCCCCCTTATACAATTTTCACTGTTATTAATATTTTGAAATAACGTGACTTCACATTATTATTTTGATTTTTTATTATTATTGTATACCTTATTTTTTTCTATTTTTTTCTCTTCTATTTTATATTTTTTTCAATTTTTTATCTTCCATTATATGTTTACTTAACCTATGCAATTGATAATCTATACTAATATTATAGAGCTGAAGAGTTTGTTTGTTTGTTTGTTTGAACCCTAATCTCAGAAACTACTGGTTCTAATTGAAAAATTCTTTTTGTGTTGGATAGTCCATTTATCGAGGAAGGTTATAGGCCATATAACATCAAGCTGCGACTAATAGGACCGAAGAATCAGTCGAAAATCTGGGGAAAAACGGGAAACATTTGGGAGAAAAAAAACCTCGCATCCCGATGATTCCAAATGATTTACCTTTTATTTTTAAATAATTCAATTTCCCGTTAATTTTTATTTTTCCGTAGCAATTAATTACAGAGGTAAACATTTAAACACGTAGGAATAGATTTACGTCAAGATCGGGTTGCGGAGAAAATCAGTATGTTCTTCTGCTACAAGAAAATAAAACTAAAAATGTCATTTACGCAGAAGTACTTTAAAATATATTCTTTTAAAAAAATTGCAATTAATATACTCTAAATAGCAATCATAATAACAGAAATTGAAGCAGACAAAGTCGCTTTAGAATATATCAAAGAAAAGGTGACTACTAAGGTGTACTAAGAATGTTTAAATTTGGGTGATAAAATTCCGGTTCTGGGATACGCCGATGATTTGGTACTGCTAGGGGAAGACACGGAAACTAAACTACTAAATACAAGTCCGTTAATAAAAACCGGTAAAGAAAAAGGACTCGAAATAAATACCGAAAAGACAAAATATATGATTTGTAGCAGAGACGGTGGCGATCATAGTGATATTGGTATATCAGGGTATACTTTTGAACAAGTAGAGAAATTTAAGTATTTAGGTTGAAAGATAACAAAAAAAAAATCCAGGAGGAAATAAAGTCCTAGTTAAACGCGGGAAATGCGTCTTATAATTCAGTTGCGAATTACTTAGCTTCTGTCTAAAAACTTAACGGTTAGAATTTATAAAACTGTTATTCTTCCGACGGTGAAACATGGCCGCTTCCTTTGAAGGACGGATAACGGCTAAAGGTTTTAGAAAATAAGGTACTAAAATATTTGGTCCGAAGAGAGTTGAGACTACTTGGGAGTATAGAAGGTTACAAGGTTAATATTTATATCAATCTATGTTATTATCTATATTGTTAAATCATGTTTTATTTCAAGAGTCATTTTCAACTTTAATCGTTATTACCTTGAAGCATATACATTTATAAATTTAAATAAATTACTATTTCTTTTGATTTATTCGAGTATAATAATCAGAACTATTATTTTAAGCATATTTAGGTCTTTTATTAGCTGTATGTCTATATTTATTAAAGAAAGTACCACTCAATGTTATGGTATCTAAAAAATTACTATGGTTATGTGGCTAAAATTTTTCCTGGAGGTTCGTCTTACCGCCTAGATGTGCAATATGGCAGGATTTGAAAATCTTCGCCCAAAAAGTAGTTGAACGACCTAAACGTAAAATTGTCTTAATCTGATATGTATCAGAAAAGGTACAAAGATTTTATAACAAATATATTTAAGCATATTACTGTTATTATCTGTTCGTTTAACGTCACTTTTATACTACTATGGTTAATCGTATGATGACTAACTTTTTCCTCTCCAAGTTTAGTTAGGGTAGAGATCTTTAACGAGTTCATGGAGTCGCAAAGGCTTGGGACCACCATTTTACGTCCTCTTCGAAGGACGGCATAACTAAGGTTGTTTTTTACTCTCATTAAAAAATCGTAAGGGCACCTGGCTGGCCACTACATACAGGTGACCGACCCTTTTAAGCATATTGCGTTTCATATCTGTTTCGAGTGTAGGTTCCTATAAAAATATATTCAATTGTTATTTATTTTAAAAAAATGGTTTGTGACGATTATTTTTACATATTAAGGGATTATGGGTATAACCACTTCTACTGGTTCGCTATTGTGAATTTGACAGGAAGAAGTCAAGATCGGGCTTTAAATGATAACAAAGAGTAGCTGATAGTTGATATTTATTATAGCCAATCTCACCATGAACGCACATAAATTAATACGAAATGCAATATTCGCGAGCAAAGTTGCGTGACACAGTTAACTATAAATACAATTTTCTTACTAACTACCATTTTTTTTATGACAGTGTTTTAGGTTGTAAAAATATACATTTTAATAATAATAATAATAATATTTCACTGTTATTAATGTTTTGACATAACGTGACTTCACACTCTTATTTTGATTTGCTATTATTCTATACCTTATTTTTTTGTCTTATATTTGTTTTTTATATATTTGTCTTTCATTATATGTTTACTTAACCTATGCAATTAATAATTAACTATAAATACTATTTTCTTACTAACTAACATTTCTTTTAAGGAAGTGTTTTAGGTTATAAAAATATATTTATTTTTTAGTTTACTTCATTTATAATAAATAAATGCTTTATTATTCTGGGGTAAGTCCCTATAAGATAAAATTATAAATTATATAAATAAAGTCCTGGAGTAAATCATTTTTAGGTATTTTAATTTATTTATTTATTTACATATATCCACGTTAGTATATATATATATATATATATATATATATATATATATATATATATATATAATATATTTTTTTTTTTTTAATTCGTTTATTTGCCTTTTCTTGTATTGTATTTTTTTTTTCTTTTAACTACCATTTTTTTTTTATTTACCAATAACAAACTTGGTTAAATGCCTGTATAATTTTAATGTAATTAATACAAACGGAAGAAAAAAATAATTGATTTTATTCTTCAAAAAAATAATACCTATAGAAATGAATATATGCAGATGTATGTTGATTAGAGCAATAAATTACCTGTAAGCTTATGTTGAAAACAGTACTTATTTAAGTAAAAATTTAAGAAAGAAGAAAAAACTCACAGACTCGTCACACATTGGAGAGCTCCGTAGTTCTTACCAAGCAGTAATGCTGAAACACAAACATTAAAAAGAAATGTAGATATAAAAAAAATTATAAAATATTTGATATTGACGAATTGCTGGGACATAGCGACAAAACGTTGAATATTTTGTGGTATAATTTTATTCTCAAAACCGATTATTCTTATACATATTCATAATAAATTTAGTTTATCCTTAATAATTTGAAATAATACGACTCCATTTATGTTTAATAATGAAAAGCATGATCCGGTATTATGGCTAAGACTAGAGTTTAAAATTATTCATTAAAATGGAATTATCTAATGATTAAAACTAGGTATAAAGGATCCTATATTTATAATGGCTTTAGCTTGAATTTACGATGTTTTCTGTCGTTATCAGATAGTCTGGAAGAGGCGATAACTTCAGGATATATGTTTTTTATATCGCGCTTTATAGTTTAACATTTAACCTATGATTACAATTTCTTATTATTATGTTTAAATAAAAGCATCGAAATTAATCACTATCTTGACCTGTTTAATCTCAATGGATTTCTTATTTAACCAGTTATTTTAATGTGCAATATTTTTAATTTCACTTAGAGATTATATATAGTGATTGAAAGTACACTTTTTTTTTTAATATATTCGGTTGTGTCACATGAAATGTCCGTTTTTAAGGTAAAGGATTTTTTATTCAAAATACGATATGAAAACAACATAATTTTATTCGAAGTATTTACTTTCTTTTTCTACACATTTTTCCCAACGTGATACCAACTTTTTTTATCCTCGGACTGAAAAACTCTGAAATTTGAAGTGAAACAAAATCTGAAAACGCACTTTTCACTTGATCATAATTTTCAAAAAGTTTTCCTTTGACGAAGTTGTCTAAATTCCTGAACAGGTGGTAATCTGTTGGAAACAAGTCAGGAGAATATAGTGGGTGCGGAAGAACTTCGTAGCCTAGTTCTTTCAATTTTTGCACGGTATGTTTTGAAACACGGGGTCTTGCTGCCGCTCAGTGAGATCATGAGATACCCATGTATCGAACTTTTTACTTTCCTAATACAATCCCTTCCCCAAACGCCTTGCGAATATTTCTAGCGGCTTCAGCTGCTGAATGGCCGAGTTTAAACTCGTACAAAAATATTACTCGAAAATGGCGTGTTTCCATGTTCATATTTGGAGGTAAACTAAAAAGTGGGTAATTGATTGGGAAGCTGATGTTTATAATGCAAAGGTAGAGGATTATTAACTGTTTACTTTAAATATGTAAACATTCGGAAGAAAACAGAGACCTACAAAATCCTTTATGTATATCAGAAACTATAAAAACGGACATTTAATGTGAAACAACCTAAAATTTATTGATATTTACAATAAATTTTACAGTATATCTTGTATAACATTTAGTAAATGTGATACAAGATATACTGTCATGATATACATGTGGGGATACTACCCATTGGCAGTTCCCCTAAGACTATGCCAAACAAGAAGGTCTCGGGACCATCTTCTTTTCAGAAGCCTTGTAGGATCATCAGGGATTGTAGAGGAAGCAAGGATTGAAACTAGTGGGTTAGAGTGGGAATCGTGTTTGTCATAAAAGGATTGGTATCTGGTCCACGCCAGGTCAGCAACATAGTAAACATTAAGGTCTTTATGGATGAGTTAATTAGAAAAAAAATTGAATTTATTGTTGAAAATTGAATATTTTCAGCTTAAATAAATGTTTAAAAGTCAAAATAACCAAGCCCTGCAAAAATCTTTGTCAGTATACTTTAAAAGTCTAGATTAAAAATGAAATTTCTTAATTATGATTAAAATATTCATAGAGCTTTACAACAATTTATTAAACCAAATTGACATACAAAGAGTACTACTTAACACCATGCATTTTCAAAATGTTCCTAAAACGATTTGATAATAGTTTTATCTGTTAAGGGAGCGGCGTGGTCTAGTGGATAGAGCATTAGTGTAATTTTCTCCGGGTCCTGGGTTCGAATCCCGGCTGTGGCGGAATATTATTTATTCTATTATTTCAGTCGGGGAAGAGGGGGGGAGTGTGACTCTAGGGCATGGAGACCCTCCTGGGGCAGACTCAAATGTGTACCCAAACTGGGGAAAAACCTGGCGGCTGAGCCTGATCTCGGCCCAGTCTCATGATTGCACTGCCGTTGGCCTGGAAACATCACGAATCTCTATATGTACTGAGCCCAAGACCCTTCATGGGTTGTAGTAGTCGGTTTTTTTTTTAATTTTTTTTATTATATCTATTAAACATGCTTAATCGATAAAGATTTATTGGATGTTTTATCTTCCTTAAAATAGTAATTAAGTTTAATTTAAAAATGTTCAGAATATCTTTATCTAATGCATCTTTAATGTTGTTGATTTAAAATTATTAACCGTTTACTGGCGTTAATTCTATTCAACGTAAAGGATAAAAAAAGTTTTATTCTCCTGGTTTATATTTTTCCATAATATTTTTTTTTTCATAAAGGCATAGAAGCCCTTGAATTGTTAATAGTGCATGCAGCGCATATAGAAATCCTCCTATGAATACCTTCGGGTAATAGAAGGACAAATATATGTGAATTGTATTTTGTGTAAAAATAAAAACAGATGGTCTGAAAAAAAAATTAGTATTTTTTCCAGATATTAGAATAAAGAATATAAATTAATACAGATGCATAGTAGGAATCCCAAATCAGGATTGTCAATAGAGATGAATATAGGGAAGATAAAGGTCCTTGTGGGTGCCAAAGAGGGGAGAGTATGGAGCGAGGAAGGGAGAAGAGTGCAGTCTGAGAGAATGAAGAAGAGGTGGGAAGAGAGTAAGAGAGGGGTTAAGTTAGTATGTTGTGTGGGTAAAGTTAGGAGAAAATGATATTTGCGTGGTCTATAAGGCCTTTGTGTTAGAAAAAATCAAGAAATAAAAATAAAATAAATGTATAGTAAATATTTAAAAATTTATAGATTTTACACGTTGGTTTTAATAAGGCAGATTAGTGAAATTTGTGTTTTGTATTGGGTTGTTTCACATGAAATGTCCTTTTTTATAGTTTCAGAAATACATAAAGGATTTTGCAGGTCTCTCTTGTTTTCTTCCAAATATTTACATATTTAAAGTAAGCAGTTACTAATCCTCTACCTTTGTATTATAAACATTAGCTTCCCAATCAATTAACCACTTTTTAGTTTACCTCCAAATACCGAATTTTAAAACTTGCCCCGAGAAAGACCTCCGTCTGTAATAGACAACGATGTCCTCAAACATACAGTAGAAGGAAACCCCTACAAACAGTTAAAGAACTCTCAGCACAACTAAATGCAAGTGCATCTACCGTTTCCTGACATTTAAAGTGTATTGGGGAAGTAAAAAAGCTCGATACATGGGTACCTCATGATCTCACTGAGCGGCAGCAAGACCCCATGTTTCAAACCATACCGTACAATAATTGAAAAAATTGGGTTACGAAGTTCTTCCGCACCCACTTTTTGAAAATGATGATCAAGTGAAAAGTGCGTTTTCAGATTTGGTTTCACTTCAAAGCTCAGAGTTTTTCAGTTCGGGGTTAAAAAAGTTGGTGTCACGTTGGGAAAAATGTATAGAAAAAGAAGGTAAATACTTCGAATAAAATTATCATGTTTTCATGTCGTATTTTTGATAATAATCCTTTACCTTGAAAACGGACATTTCATGTGACGACCCAATATTATATTACATTACTATACGATTGGTATTATCTGGAATTTTATGTTGTTTTCCCAATTCGAATAAATATATTGAAAAATCTATTATTTTAATAACAAATATATTTTAAATAAATGAGTTTGCAGAATATAGGTCGATTACTTAATACAAACTTTTCATTGTTAAAGCTTATCGAAGCTCTTAGTTCTATTATAGGCCATCTGAATGTGGCACAGAAAAAAAAAAAAAAAAAAAAAAAAAGAACAAAAGATATTTCACTGGGATAATGGATGAGCGTTAACTTGAATAATATCTGGTATTTCCTCAGAAAAAGTTCCTTTCTATTGGAAGTAATCTTCGTAGCAAATAATTCCATCGTAAACAACTTCTACAGTTCCTGTTCTAGAAGGGGGATCCATCAGTTTTATTTATGAGGAATAGCTGAGTTTTTTTGTGTTTTTTAGTTTGATATATAATTTATTTACCTTCTACTTTCACTTACTTTTGTACACACTTACTGTATATGAAATTTATAATAAGAGGAAAGTATTGCAATCTTGAACATTTTCGAAATCCTGTTCTCAACGGAAACGCACGTTTTAGGGTCCCCTGGGTCTAAATAACGTAGTTCACTAAAAAGGCATGCATTTGTGTGTGGTACTACACACTTATGCGTACAAGTCTAGCACAAAAACGTAAAGTCGTACGGAATTGAAATTTTATATTTAATACATACGCAACATACGATTTTCCCTTACCTCCATTTTAAAAATCTATTAAAGAACTTTCAAATACAGTTAGAGATAAATATTAGTGAAACCATTAAAGAATTAATTGAATTGAATTTCTATAGAAAAAAATGTGTGTTATTAAAAAATCTATTATATTATTATCACAAATCATCAGTTAGATTTATCGGCTTTTCATCACTATTTATTAACTTTTACAAGCTGGTGTATAAGATAATTTTTTTTTTTAAATCTTCAGCTTTCCACTGTTCTTATATTATTTTATTTTTTTTCCTTTAGTTGCATATCAAATAAATTTGATCAACTTATGTATTTACCTGTTTTTTAACAATGCTAATCAGTTGAAATGGTCTGTTTTATAAAATCTACAAAATTAAAGGTACTTTAGAAGAAGCAATTTTAAAATAATGGAATTTAAGCCCTGTCAGACTATTTCAATCAGAATAAAACATTCATTATATTAAAGCCCGTCCAATTTTACATCGATATAGCGAGTTTAATTAAAATCGTTAGAGCCATTTTTTAGAAAATCTTAAATAGGAACAAAATGCACTATATAAAGTGGCTCTTATGGTTAGCTGATTTCGATAAAAAAGTTTCTGTAACATCTCGTACGTATAGTTTCCTTAAATATGAAATTTCAGTTTCATAGGACTTTTCGTTTTTGCGCTGGACTTACAACACACACGGACACACCGAACACTTTGCGGGACTTGGTTATTTGGACTCAGGGGACCCTAAAACGAGTATTTGCGTTAAAAATGGAATTCGAAAATTTTCACGATCGCAATACTTTCCCTTACTATATATTCATATAACATATTCGTAAAAATCAGAAGTACTACTTTATATAATTCATTTTGCTACTTTTAACGATTTACAACTTCGTTGTTACATCATTCTAGGTATTAACGAGATATGAGTAGAATTTGATGGTTTAGTGATCCCAAAGGTCTACTTCGTAAGTCCACATAATATTCATGAGCCTATTTTTGTTACATGTTTTAACAATTTACGACTTCGTTGTACCATAGTAAGAGGTATTGAGGAGATATGGGAATTTGATTGTTTAGTGGTTTCAAAAATCTACTCCGTAAGCCCACATCGGCCTCATCATGATAGTCATGTAGATGCGCCTATTGTTGTTAAGTGAAAAGCTGAGCGTTTTCTAGTAAGTCCTGAAGTAGCCATAACAGCAAGAAGCGGCTGGCACGTTCAGCCTTGTACGTTTATCAATATAGTGTCCTAAGTAACAGAGTTTGTTCAACAGAATGAAGGTTTTATAACAATTATTCGATTAAATTCTTTAAAAAAACGAAAAAAGGATATTAGCAATGGTATTTTATTTTTTATTATTTACTTTTATTTCTTTCACTTACTATATATAGTAAGGAAAAGTACTGCGATCGTGAAAATTTTCGAATTCCAGTTTTCAACGGAAATACACATTTTAGGGTCCCCTGAGTCCAAATAACCAAGTCCCGAAAAAGGTCTGTGTGTGTGTGGTAACTTCCAGGCGGAAACGGTAAGTCCTATGATACTGAAATTTCATATTTAAGACAAATATACGCCCGAGACGTTACAAAACCTTTTTCATCAAAATCAGCTTACCTGAAGAGCGACTTTATAACAGGCATTTCGCACCTTTTTTTGATTTTATCGAAAACGGTTCTGACGATTCTGATTGAACTCGCTATATCGATGTAAAATTTAATGAGCTTTAATATTATTAAGGTTTCATTTGGAGTAAAATGGTCTGACACGGCTTAAATGCCGATATTTTAAATTTTCTTTCTGTAAAGTACCTTTAATTTTGTTGATTCTATAAAAATTACTATATTATCTTGTTACCACTGTTGAAAAACAGGTAAATATATAAATTGAATGAATTCCATACCCAACTAAAGGAGAAAACAGAAAAAATATTTTTTTAATGCAATTCTTCGTTTTCGAACATAAATGCAGTAATATACATGTATGCTATACCGTTGGAAAGCTAAAGATTAGAAAAATATTATCTCATACACAAGCTTTTAAAAGTTAATAGAGAGTGATGAAATAAAGATAAAACTAACTGATTATTTTAGATAATAAATAATAAATAGATAATAAAACACGTTTCTACATAAACTCAATTTAATTAATTATTTAATAGTTTTACGTTTTTTTTATCTCTAACTGTATTTGAAAATTCTTTCATTGATTTTTAAAATGGAAGTAAGTGAAAGTCGTGTGTTGCCTGCACCAGATTATTTTGGAACTTATTTACGGATGATTAAAGTAGTTTGTACTCAATAGGCAGTAAGGCATCTGAATGATTTTCTAAATTATATTCAAATACTCTCCTTAGGTTTGACAAAATACCATGACTAAGATCATAGGAACTGATATATTTATTTTCGACCTTAGTGCTTGTTCAGCGAATCGTATAAGTATTGTTGGACTGGGCTTAGCTAAAGCCTAAGCTAGGACTTCGCGAGGCCAAGTCCTATTGGAGTATTGAATAGAAGAGCGTTATTGTATACTTTAGCCAAGGAACTCACCGACAAAGGAGTGACTTATTAACAACTCAACAGTTGCTTTGTCCGCTTTATGACCAGCTATTTCCCATTGTCTATTTTACGAGAGAAGTGAGGAGTGCTTGGCTCTTTCACAACACTCACACAATGGCTATGACAACTATTCGTGTGTTGTATATATATATATATATATATATATATATATATATATATATATATATATATATATATATATATATATGTATGTATAAGTTTCTACTGTTCTTAGATTTCAGTTAATGAATAAACAATTTTATTTTTGGAACGTTACGAAAATTTATTGTTCTCATAATCATGGTATTTTAGACAAAATAGTGTCTTAAATAGATATATGTGTAAACCACCAATTTGAGTGTTCTTTTAACGATTGTCTATTTAAGACCACTATTTTGTCTACAATTGCATGATTATGAGAACAATAAATTCTCGAAACGTTGCAAAAATAAAATTGTTTATTTATTAACTGAAACCAAAGAACAGTAGAAACTTAAATTATCAACAGTCGAGAACTGATCAAACAATAATATATATTGTTTATTGTACAATAATATATATATTTATATATGTGGTTTACACTGAGCTATCCGTGGAATATCATTCCTTCCTTATCCAACATAAATTCAGGGTGTTTCAGTTAAAGTAAATTAGTCAACTGTATTAAAAAAAAAAAAGTCTACGACGAATCACAACACATTTATTAAACTAAATAAATACATAAAGAAAACATAAGGAACAAAATAAACTTAACGAAACATAAAAATTAGTTACCATGACCAAACCCACCTGGACATATGGAATCGAGCTTTGGGGCTCTACTAAACCAACTAATATCTGTCGCATTCAATCTTTGCATCCAAAATCCTTCGAAAAATCTTAAATCCTCCTTATTTCGTTACGTTCCCACCTATATGGTGTTACACCTTGAAAATAACTTTAAAATGTAAGCTGATTTGATCCCAGTTGCGGCCATCCACACACTAACGTGCCTAAATATATTTTGAAACTGGTGATATTACTTAATGTTCGTTATCCTTTAATCGGTTGGAAGATAATGATTGTGGTTAAGAACGTTTATGACCACATAATCTCCCAGTACAACCAATGACAACCTTTCCTTTCAATTCAATTACCTCATGTTAGTTATTGCCTTTTGGATTTGAAAACAACAACGAAAAATGTAATATAGTTAAGAAAAAGTTTGAATAGTAATTTCCTAAACTTGATATGCTTTCATTTTATAATTATTGCACGATGTGTTTGTTTGGAAAATGGCATTCTCCAGCATCTAAGATATATTTTTGTAGTGAATGAAGTGAATGATACGGTTAGGCTATCCCTTTCTCGTACTGCGAGCTGTTTTAAGAATTTTCATGTTGATTGTTGTGAACCGTTATTCAAACGTTGGCTCGCGAATTTTCCCAAACTTTTCAACTTTTCCCGAGCTATCCGCAGTGGTTATTTGTTTGTTCCCTTGTACGAGTCGAGTTTTGTGTTGTTTTGCAGAGAGCCGGTGTATCACAGTCACATCGAGAAGTAAGGATTGTTTTTCTTTTAACCATAAAAATTGATCATATTCTTACTGATTTTATGACCGATTCTTTTTTTTTTCAACTGCTGATATGTTACATAACTCAAACATCATACAACATAATAAAACATAAATCTAATGATTGTGTATAGTATAACATAACGTCAATCTGAAACAGTTCACATTTAGAGTTCATTAAAATCATGAATTATTATTACTCATTATAATAGTTTGTTTGTTTGTTCATTTATTTATCGTAACTTTATGATAGAGGTTTAGGAAACAAAAAAATATAATAACTGTTGTGGCTAAAAAAAAAAAAAAAATAATAATTTTTTTCTGTATTAGTTTAATTAGGAAAGTGAACTATAACCAGTACCAGAAATCGCAATACTCAGGACCACCATTTTATGTCCCGTACAAAGTACGGCATTACTAAGATATTTTTACTTCCATTAAAATAGCCTAGGACCATTTTCCGGGTTTGAACCTGTCACCTTAGGCATAGTAGGCTATTGCGCTAGCCATTGCTTCTCATTATAATATTATTAATGTTATTTCTAATGCTCAATTTGTTCCCTTAACAATAATTTTTTTTCCGGTGTTAAGATTTAACTTATCGATCAAAGGTTTTTGGTATAGCTTATTGAATTTTATTGATTGAACAGTTTATATTGTGAATAAGGAAATATATTTTTTATTAATAAATAAAAGTCATTCTTTTGTTTTCACTCTAATATTATTTTACTTTTGCTTTAGGTTTTTTTTAAAGAATTTCAAAAGACAATATGTTACGAAACAATCTTATTAACCAATGCAAATTCATTTTGTTATATACCTTGACTGAATTTAAGATAACGTTCTATTGTATTTTTCTTGTACATATCTTACATTCCTGACGGTATTCGATGCTGACATTTTTTTTTTGTTATTTGTAATGCGGGAAAATCTACTAAACGGCTTTTTATTTTATTTTTCATTTTAGCATCTCCTACATTCTAATTTTCAAGAATTCTTCATAAAATGCATTAATTGCTAGAGAAACATAATGAAAAATCGAGTCAGTATATTATACTTTTCCGTGGCCTTTACCTTGCTTCTCAATTATTACGCAAGGTTTTTGTTTGAGATCTGCTTAGTTTAAGAAAGTTTAAAATTAGTTCGATAAGACAAAACAAGGTGAAACGGCTGCGTCTTACTCCATCTCTAACATGATTCAACATTTGGCTACCTTACAAATAGAGTGTGTGGAATGCTACTACGTGTTACTGCTGTGCTTTACTTGATTCTCAGGACGTAGGCAATGATCTGCTGTACAGCTCGACAAGTTTATGTATTTAGAAGATAGGACTGACAGTAGGGATTTTTTAAATATTATTATTAAATACCTAGAAAGTTAGTAAACTTAGTAGAGATGTGTTTGTCGGAAACACTCCATAAAGTTAGAATCGGTCATAATTACTCCGATCGGGTTTGAAACAGGGTGACTCCCTTTCACCTGTGTTATTTAATATAGCTTTAGAATACGTCATAGAAAAGGTTATGTGTACCGGAAAGGGTTTAAATATGGGTGACAGGATTCCGGTGTTTAAGAGTAATCCTATGATTTGGTACTGCTAGGTGAAGACACGGAAACCATACAACTAAATACAGATGTGTTAATAAAAACCGGCAAAGAAATAGGACTCGAATTAAATACCGATAAGACAAAATATATGATTAGTAGCAGAAACGGTGGCGATCTTGGTGATATTGATGTATCAGGGCATACTTTTGAACACGTAGAGAAATTTAAGTATTTAGGTTCAATGATTCAACTTGACAAAATGAAATCCAGGAAGAAATAAAGTCCCGGCTAAAGGTGGGAAATGCGTGTTATTATTCAGTTACTAAGTTCACGGCTTCTTTCTAAAAACTTGAAGGTTAGAATTTATAAAACTATTATTCTTCCGACGGTTCTTTACTCATGTGAAACGTGGCCGCTTACTTTGAAGGATGAACAACGGCTTAAGGTTTTCGAAAATAAGGTACTGCGTAAAATATTTGGTCCAATGAGAGATGAGGCCACTGGGGAGTTTAGAAGGTTGCGCAACGCGGAATTGCGAAACTTGTATCCTGTAAATATAATTGAGGTGATAGCATCGAGGAGACTCAAATGGGCGAGTAAAGTTGTTGGGCTCGTAGAGGAACGGATTCCGAGAAAGTTGGTTTTCGCTTTTCCGACTGGTAGACCGAAGCGTCGATGGGAGGATTGCGTTAAGGCTGATTTCGAGGGCTTGGGCTTGAACGGTCAACATTGGACGAGAATGTGTGGACAGAGTTTGGTGGTATCGGCATTGTACCTTCGGGTTCGGTAAGCCTATTATTATTATTATTTTTTAATTAATTTTTATTACAATGAATTTTTTTTGTTTAAAGTGTGCCAGGCTTCATCCTCGGTGCATTGCTTTTAACTAGAGGTCAAAAGAAAAAAAATGCTAAGATTAGGCTTATTTTAGGATATTTAATTCTTTAAAAAAAAAAAAAAAAAAAAGTTTACTCCGTATTGTTGAATATACTAGAAAATGGTAGTTCACATTAACAACAATCTACGTAAAAAGAACTTCAAGGAATGAGAATTATCAATAACTGTGACACAATATACAAAAATATTCTCTATACCTAAGGAATTAGAACTCCCAACAATACATAAATAGTTAGGGTGAACCCAAAACTCTATTTGGTTAAAAAATAAAATTAAAATAAAAACCCTTACTTCAACAAAACAACTATTTAAAACCCACTCGTAAAATAATTTTTTTTAAATTGTTTTATTTAGAAATAATACAATCTGCCACAATCTTTGAAGAAAAGAAATTAGTAACAAATGTAAATCTCCCTATAAATGCTACACTGAAAAGAGAACTATACACGTTTTGTTAACACTGTTAATTAAATATTATTTTTATTATATTACTACTAAATAAACTTATAATTTAAATTAACTTAAACTTTTATCACCATTAATTTTTTTTTAATAGTCCTGAAATTGCTTTTAACAGTCGGCGGTAAGTAAAAGTCTTGTGTTTTCCGCACCAGATTTTTTTTATGTTTTATTTTAAATTATAAGCTGAGTTATTGTTAGCATTGTTTCAGTGCATGAAACTATTCATATGCTAACAAAGATTTATATTTGCTTCAGAAAACAATTTTCTGGAAACTATGTAGGTTCTGGTAACGTGAAAGTTTTCTAAACTAGAGGTATCAAAACCGCGTCCGCTCATCAGCTATGTTGTATACTTTGTCCGCGGTGTAAAGGTAAATCGTGCGGTTGCAGCACACCCATACCTCGTATTATGTTACCTAAAAAATATTTCGATTTTTTGTCTTAAATTTTCTTTTGATTGTTATAATATAAAACGAAAACGGAAGTGTAATTGAGCTGTATTATAATTCCCTTGATCTTCTCATATATTTTTCATAAATTCTTATATACCTGTATAGCTTTGCCTCGAAGGCTGACAGTGAGCAAGAAAGAGATTAATTTCCTCTACCCTAGGGTCTTTTCCCGTAAGGGAGCCTTTGGCTGAGTGGCTTGCGCACTAGTCTCTCATGCTTCAGGTTCTGAGTTCGAATCCCAGTCCCGGCGGGGCTTTTGTAAGGATAAAATAATGTGGATTCACTCACAACCTCTCCCTCGGGTATGTGAGACCCGTCAGCCAAAGGGTGGTCACTCACATAATTAGTCGTAGAGAGTGATGACCCTACACTAAAAATTGCATCATGAAACGTGAGTGTAAACTTGCTGGAGTTTACACCGCGAGGCCCAAGGCCTACACGGCCTGTCGTGCCACTAGAAGAAGAAGAAGAAGGGTCTTTCCAACCGAATAAAGAAATATTATGCAACAGCCAAGTTAGAACCAGATTAGAAGAATAGTCCAGTGCTCTATCGATCAGAACACGACACTAATTTTGAAATACCTAACATTTCAAATTAATTTGCATACGTACGATCACTTTAAATTAATGTAATAAATTTTTACTCATTTCATTTTCACATATTTCTTTTTCAATATCGCGAAAACCGACTATGTTCTCAAGTTTTAAATTTAATCTCACTAACCTCTCGTTATTTATGTATAATTTTCGAGAAAAAAATTTAACCAAAATCTGTAATACTTAGGTGATGTCTTGTAGAGATATTAATAAAACATCTTCTTTTTTCTCTTTATTACATGTCAGCAAAATTACCAGATATTTTACCAATACATGTTATCAGCAGGTAGGCTAACGTAAAATATGGCTGCAAAACTGTAGTAATTAGCCAGAAAAAATATTTTACCACCAGTTTTATTGAGGTAAGGATAAAGGAAAATTGTTAAACCAACCAAAATTTTCGAGCAACAAATTAACAAATCATCAGTTTACAATTTTCTTAAAATTAATGTAGTGGAAAATTTTATTTGCTAAAAATATTTCAAATAATGCTTTTGTAAGGTTTTTTAGAACACGTATTTTAGTTAAATTGTGTGTAGATAGTTTGTGATGAGCCCCTGATTTATTTTTAGTTACTTTTATTGTATATATATTGTAATATTTCTCTCAATATAGGATTTTTAAAAAAATAAAAAAGTCAATTTGACTTTTTCTTCTTTAGTTCGTTCCAATTTCGATAAGTTGTTGAATCCGAATCCTACATTTTTTTCTTTTACAAGACTTGTTTTCCTTTTACCTAGACCCTTTCACAATATTACGATTCCCAATAACTTAACTTTTTTTTTCCTGAATCCTTTATACACATTTCTATTCTAAGCTCGTTCGATTAAATGTATTCTTCGAAGAGCCTGCGGCTTACAACCCTGGTATACTTGTATTCTATTTTTATTTTCAACTTGATCTATCAAATTACTGATAGAAGCCTCTAGTCAAATATCTAGTTCAACTTCTTTCATCAGACAACAATGAAGGCATGCTTGTGGCTATAAATAAAATTGGCCTAAGAATTTAAATTTTCTTTAAAATTCAGTAACTTAGTAATATCGTGCAGTTAAAAGCACCGTATCTGATTTCAGTTCTGTCAAATATCTATAAATGAAAATATTGTATATAAAATATAATATTGACATTATAAATAATATAAAATTTTAATAAAAAAATATAACAATAAAAAAGTGAAAAACAAAGTAAAAATAAAAATAAATATTGACCACTGGAATTAGATTAAAGTATCAATAGAACTTGCTAAGTGTATATTAAAATGTATATCAATAAATAATGAACAAAAAAGGTAAATTAATAGTTAATTATATAATATAAAAATTTAATCTTGTTAACCATTCATAAAAATTGATATTTATAGATATAGAAAGCATTTATTAAATGTAACTAAAATCAAAATGTTTTAAACCATTTTAGTCTTGATAATAGGGACAAAGCCTCGAAACGTCGACTAATATTGACGAGTTATATAGTTAAGTATAATAATAGAGATATGATGGAAGACAATTATGCTTGATTTAATATCCGAAAATATAGTTTTTATTGCCTCTAAAAAAATGCCTTGTTTGACCACCCGTCATTGGGCTATTCGCCTCTTTGTGGTCTCTCTTTATAAATATTGTCATACATATTTATTGTTATTTACAACTGTATTAAGAGATTCGTCAAATAAATGTAATGGTAATTTATAAATAAATAAAACTTGGGATGTTTATGACATCTCAAATTAAAATGAATTTAATAACTTATGATATATCTTTTTTATAACAGAACTTAAATTGTAAAATATGAAAATTTGAAGATATTTCCTTCGAAATGTAAGACAAAATTTGTTATTAGCCACGCACTTATAATTATTTCCAACTTCGATAGCATATTACTCGAAACCATCATATACAATATAATTTATTTATTGAATACTTTTTATGAAGAATTAAATGGGGAATATGTTTGACCCCTCGTTAATTGAGTCCGACAAGTGGATTTGGAGTTAATTGAGATAAACCAGCACAGAACATTTGACGGATACTGTTTTAATTACTGCTGAACAATTTCAATTATATTCACCAACTGACATACCATATTTGCTTGTTAAGCAATGCGAGTAACTTATACGGTTTGTAAAAAGATAAATTAATAGCTCAGTTTAGATTTACTGTTATATCGATTTATTAATAACTCAATTTATTAACGAAATGTGCTTGGGATGGCGTGGTCTGGTGGATAGCGCACTAGTCAACTACTACTCCAGGTCCTGGGTTCGAATCCTGGCTGTGGCAGAATGTTATTTATTTCATCCGGGGGGCGGCCCTAGCGTATAGAGACCCTCTTGGGGGCAAACTCAGCTTCTACAGAGTGTATACTCAAAATTGGAGATAATCTGACGGCTAATTGTGATCTCGACCTATTTACCTCATCGCACAGCTGGAAAAAGTACGAATCTTTTGATGTATTGACCTCAAGACCCTTCATTGGTTATAGAGGTCCAAGGTTTTTTTTAAATTTTGTTATTTTATTTATAGTGCTACGGTCAAGACAATGACAGGCATACCACGCCTAGAATGGTCCAGATTTGGCTAGAGGCTTCTTGACCTGGACGGTCCTCGAAGTGCCTCGAACGGCCCGGCCTCTACCTGCCATGTCTGGAATATTCGGTGGTGGTACAAATACCGGTCCACTACGCCTGGGTCAGTCAATCTTAATCCGGCCCAACAAGCATCTGTGATGTATCAGTGAACAGTGACAGTGAACCGTTCGTGACAGTGTGACAGTGTAGTGAAACTGTGTGACAGTATTGTGATAACCGGTCGGTGGGAAATTAGAAGACTGTAGTTTATAAATAATTTATAGTTGTAAGTTTTAGAATAAGTCTAGCCTATTGTATAAATTTACGTAAGTAGTTTATTTGTTAGGAATACCTGATTTTATATGGCGACTGTTTAGTAGTTAAGCTGGTAATTCAATTATTATTGTAACTATAGTGGTTAGTAATCCCTTTGTATTTGTACATTCTGTATTTAATAAATATTTGTAATCTGTAAACTGGAGTAGTTCATTTTTCACACCCCGTAGCCCGTAACAATATCATTATTTTTTATTTTATTTTTTAAATTATTTTATTTAGAAATAATACAATCTGCCACAATCTTCGGCAGTGAGTATTAATGCTATAAGAAGTCATTCATTCCTTATGTATAGTAAATAAAACAAATAAAAAAAAATTACAAAGAAAAATAATTCAAGAAACAAATAAAATAAATAAATTATAATAATCTTGGTCACATTCATACATATATATACAATATATCATTATTGGACTGACTGCTTAGTGTGTTATATAGGCCTAATCTACTCCTGAATTCGCTTGATTATGAAGTAGTCAAGGAAAGGAGTGTCTAAAACCTGAATTTTTAGTCAGTCCCACGATCACTACCTAGCACCTTTTTTTTGCTACGTGCTCCTTTCTAGTAATTTTAGATTTCCCTGTTTAAATTACACTATTGACAGCCTCATAGGCGCCGAATGCGGAAAGGTTACAATATATTTAGTTGCTTATGGGCTAAAACCACGAACTTGTATTTTATTGACATTTTCAAATTTTTTTTTTTTTTTTCTGTTTTCTGAAGTCTAGATGTTGAATGTATTTTCTTTCTCATTACAGGTTACTAAGTTTTTTCTTCGTTATTCAATAATATTAACGTTAAGGAAAATTAAATGCATCTCTCCAGGAACTATGAGGTAGTTATCCATTGTACATTTGCTGGTATTCACCGCCTCGAGGAGGACAATCAGAAGGGAATCGCTCAGGCCGGACACGATTCCTCACTCTCACTGCCCATTATTCTCAATTACCATCTCAGTCTGCTCCAATGCCACCTCGTCTTCACAGGCTAAATCATTTCAGGCATTACAATTATAATATTAACCTCATTTCTCTTAATTAAAAGTTAGATGCAGTAAAATGTTTTAAAAATAATTTCCAAGATATTGTGGAAAAATCTAGTGCGGGCAGCACACGACTTTCACATACCTTAGCAGTTAAAATCTATTCAATAAACTTAAAGTTAAAAAATGTTTTAAGTTATTTTAGATAAACTGTGTATTCATTATTGTTAAAAACACATGATTTAGATTAAATAATACGAGGCATGTTTTTTAAGTAAGTACCGTTTTGGAATTAAAAAAAGACGTGCAAAGATATCGCAATAATTTTATTTTTACATGAAAGCCTGTACTCTAATCTACTTTTCTACATAATTTCCATGAATTTTGAGGCACTTGCCATAACGCAGCACCAGTTTTTGAATACCCTTCTCAAAAAATTCTGCCGCCTGTCTTGTTAACCACTGCATCACAAATGTTTTGACTTCGTTATCGATTAAGAAATCGTATAACAGCCCATCGTTTTGCTGCATGATAATACTCGTCCACATGTGGCTAATCGGACCAAAGATCTCATCAAATCATTTAAATGGGACACTCATCATCCTCCATAAAGCCCTGATCTGGCGCCCAGCGACTACCATTTGTTCCTGCACTTGAAGAAACTCCTGGGCGGTCGGCGTCTTCAAGACGATAACGAAGTCAAAACATTTGTGATGCAGTGATTTACAAATCAGGCGGCAGAATTTTTTGAGGAGGGTATTCAAAAACTGGTGCCGCGTTATGACAAGTGCCTCGAAATTCATGGAAATTATGTAGAAAAGTAGATTAAGGTACAGGCTTTCATGTAAAAATAAAATTATTGTGATATCTTTGCACGCCTTTTTTAATTCAAAAACGACTCTTACTTTAAAAAAACATGTCTCGTATAACAATATTAAATTGCTACGCATAATAATCAGTAATGAGTGTTCGTACTACTCCTCGCTCTACATTACCTTTAACAACTTTGTGTATCAGATAATATTTTTTCTAAAATATTTCTCTTTCCAAAGGTAAATCATACGTCTATATTACTGTTCTTAATATCAAAAGCTAAAAACTACAATAAAAAAATTATTTTTGCTCTTTTCTCCATTGGCTGAATGGAACATAAAATAATATGTTTTATTTTTTGAATCTACTAAATTAAAGGAACTTTAGAGGAAAAATATTCAAACTATCTGCATTCAATTAATCATACTAAATCCCATTAACTTTTGCAGCAATATAGCGAGTTTAATCGAAATTCTTAGAGCCGTTCTGGAGGAAATTGTTAAAAGGTGTAAAATTCCTGGAATAAGATGGCTCTTCTGCGATACGGCAATTTTGATTCTAAAAAAACGTTGCAGTAACATCTCGGGCGTATAGTTGTCTTAAATATGAATTTTCAGTTCCGTACATATTTTCGTTTTTGGGCCGCACGTACACAGCTGTTTTTCCTGTATTTAGACTCAGAGGACCTAAAAGGTGTATTTCTGTCAAAAACTAGAGTTCGACAATGTTGACGATCGCAAAACTTTCCCTTACGTATATACTTAGTTGAGTGAAAGTAAAGTTATTTATTTATTTTTTTTTATCATTTTATTGGTATTTAAAACTGTATTAACAAAAAAAAAAAAAAAATACATCAAGTAAATGTGATGTGTTAAATAATACAGTGACATGATAAACATGTAGAGAAGCTTCCCATTGGAAGCACTCTAAAAATATTCTAAACTAGAAGGTCCTGGGGCCATTTCCTTTTCAGGCGCCTCGGAGGATTATCCGGAATAGAAGAGGAAGAAAGAATTTAAACCAGTGGGTTAGAGTGAGAATGGAGTTTGTCATGAAAGGTTTGATACTTGGTCCGGGCCAAATCAGTAACATAGGGAACATTAAGGCCTTTATGGATAAGTTTATTCGTGACAAAGTAAGGAGCGATGAGGATTTTACGAAGAATTTCGGATTGTAAGGATTGGATGCGGGAAGAATTTGATGGTTTAGTAGAACCCCAAAGCTCTACTCCGTAAGTCCAGATTGGTCTTATAATAGTCATGTGGATGAGCCTTTTGTAGTTCAGAGGAAGTTTTGACCGTTTGTCTAGTAAGTGTTGAATCAGCCTAAAGCGTTTCTAAACATCATTCATTATCGATATAACATGAGACCCGTCAGGCAAAGGTTCCTCACATGCCTAGTAATCTGAATAATGTTTTCTTTTATCCTCTGGATACAGTAATTATGCTATCTCAAAAATGTATTACCATTTTTGAGGTAATACAAGCTAGGATCGGGTACTTTATATGTATTACTATTATAAGATAACGAAAGCTTCTTAGGTATAAAGAAAAATGCAGGCTCTAATTATTCCGGATAATAGTGAAAAAGTTTCTGGACTGCTTTTCCCTGTGCAGGGGAAAACAGGTTTAACATTATTCTAAAAAGTTAGACTATCGGTGGATAGCCTACTTCCTGATTTTCCGCAGCTTTGAAAATAATTTATATCCAGAGTTAAGCCGTAAAAGTATTTCAAAGTTGGCAGCGAAAATTCAGCTTACCGCCTTATAACTTTTTAATTTATTCAATGTGTTTTAGAAAGAATCGTCTAGTAACTACTGTGATGTTCTTTTTACCTTGTATAAGCCACAGTGTCCTTCTTTTGAGAAATATAGATGTTCTTATCACGATCAATGTTTGTTAAAAAGAGAAGTTTGTTTTTATCGGCTAAACCTCTTTACCACGTCGCACATTGGAGGGAGCCTATGCATTCGGTGGACATAGGACCAATATCTGCGATTTCGAATTTCACATATATTTTATCAATCATTGCCCATCATCAGTTTTTTTTGTTTGTTTTTTTTAAATAAGATTTTCCACCTAAGATATGTTATTAAAATGGCCGTCTATACAAAATGTCCTTATAAAACTACAACTATTTTGTTGAACGAAAATAAATTAATCATCTTTATTTCGTTGATATAACTTTACTATCACAATTTATGTATATACAGCTGGAACTTTTATAGATTCTTAATGTTGTTGTTTTTTTTTAAGAAAACATAAAAAAAAAAATTAATCATTCATTCCGAAAATCGCTCAGAAATCTACAACCACAGAAATTAACTAGAAGGTTCATACTTTTCTTTACATTAATAATTACCTGCGGGTTTGTGCTGCTTTACGAGAAAAAAAAAATTTAATTATTTTCTTTTAGCTCTTGCTTTTCTTCAAATGTTGTACCTATAAATTTTAGTTTCCTTATTTTAAATGTTTATTTATTCTTTATGAACGTTTTATTGTCTTTAATCTCTATGAATTGTACAAAAGAATTATTCCCTTATGCTCTTAACTTTGTTAATAAATTAATTTTTCTCCTTTTTATTTTAAATATTTTACTAAACTAACATATAAATATATATTTTTAAAAATATATTATTTTTGTAATACATAATTCTGTACAAACAGTAAAAGTAACTAATTATAATATTTTGATTTTTTAAAAAATTATAGGTTTCGTTCATGTTTTTGCATTGTCAATTGAACCTACTTCCTACTTCTACTATATGGAAAAGGGGGGTTTTGGTGGCTGAAAAAACCCGTAATGCTTTTATACGGTTCCTCATATCGAAAAAAGTCTCATAAGTAAAAGTTGCTGGAAATAGGGTGTGGAGTCAATTAGGGTCTTAGGGTTCCAATAGAAAGTAAATAAAGTGTATTCTGGGCCACCCTGTTCATCGAAATTAAAATCTGAATGCATAAATCGATTCCTCGTCAATGGTGGTCTACGTTTAACATTTTTTTCGTCCATAAAACTCTAATGTACAATAATTTGGTGTTCGCTGCAGTGTCCGTCGTGATAGAGCAGATAGGATGAGTTGTCTTTCAGGCTAACAATATATTCATGCAAGAGTGGAAGGTTCGAGACCTGTTCGATAGATTCACGAAGGAACAGAATTAAAAACAACTAGCCCGAATTTAAAAATGTCCAGCATAATACAAGTTGTCGCAGGAGTTACTCCGCTCTTAAGAAGTGTCTAACAGTCGACTTTTTTGTCGGTCTCAAGAGTGCTACATAACACCTTTTTGTTAACCACGTGCTCCATACTGGGCCCTCTTTTTAGATTAAGCCCTTTAAATTACATTAGAGATCTAACGCTGGTAGGATTACATTTTGATGTGACGCTTAATTAGGCTAAGACCGTAAAACTTTGTTAAAATAGTAGTAAAAGCACTTCTTTTGTTTACTGTTGCAAGCAGCTTAAAAAAATGTTTTGCTAAATAGATCCTCCAGAAAAATAAAACCAATACATGTAGATGTCTGCCTGTAAAGTAATTTTCAGTGTGAATAAATAAATTTTTGAATTTACTTGAAAGTTATTATTAATGAGTAACTAAGATAACACTAGGGAACTATGCTAAAATAGCTAAAACCGAAATTTTTTAGCTTCATTTATTGATTTGCAGCTGTCAGCAGTAGTGTGACAATCAGCAAATAGGATGAAATAATTAACAAAATTTAAATTTTAAATTTAAAATTCAAAACGAAATTTTAATTTTATTTCTTTGTTAGAACAATAATAAAAAGGCTGCACAATATTACACTATTGTTTCATTTTTCTAAATACCTATAGTAGAATAAAACTGTTTAAAGGAAATTAATTAATATCAAGACCAATAAATAATTCATTTAAAAATTCTCTATCACCACTGCTAATTTTAAAACGCTATATCTCTGCTATTTCTGAACTGATTTCAATGATTATTTTTTTCGTTATTGAAAATTTTACTATCAGATTAAACTAAGAACTGAATTTAACAGTATTCAAAAAATTAATTTGAACGGTGGACAAACGGATTTTTTAAATTCCTTATTCGGATTTTACTTATCTTGAAACGTCAGCCCTCAAATTTTGATGTGGGGTTATTTTCATTTCTTTATTTTTTTGTTGAATACAAAGGTTCATTATTGGAAATAATAAAACAAAAACCATTTATTTTTTAAATACATTTCTTTTACTCTAAAAATCACTTTAATGAGACTTTCATAGGATTTTTTCATTACCCTATCCATTCGTTTAGACGATGTCTTTCGTAGTCCATTTTAAGTAAATTTTCTTTTCGTTACTTATTAATATTAGCTTTTAGGAAAGTCTTATTTATACCAAATATCATATTTTATACATATTCTTTGTTTTCTCTTCGTTTTATTGTTTTTTCTGGAGTCTGCTACTGATGTTGATAGTGTTTTCTGATTCATTACAAGTTCGTAAGCCTTAGAATGCCTTCAGGAAAAAGGACTTAATTTATTTTATTGTACCTAGTTATTAAGTAATTAGTATGTTTTTGTTAATTTTTTCAATAAATGGCGGGAAACAAAAAAATCTATTTAATTCTTTTTGGTGTAAAAAAAAAAAAAAAAAAAAAAAAAAAACACTGCTTTTACTACTATTTTAACACAAAAACACACTTTCACGGTTTTAGCCAAAATAAGCAACGCAAAAAAAAAAAATATTGTTATGGGTGTGAAGAGGCTTTTATATATTATGTGAAATTTCTAAAATATCTATTCTCTTAAAACCTTTTACTTAAGCCGATATCTACTAACAGATTATTTATCTTTACTTAACAGTCAAAATGATTCTCGTGATGAAAGAAAGAAGCAATTTATTAAACTTCCTAGCTGATAGACTTGTTCTCGATTACGGATATTATCAGTGAAAAATACTTTTTTTTTTGCGATTTTCTGCCTAACTCTGTCAGAACTTATATTGAAACCCAGGATTATATCTTTATCAAGATGAAGTTTTCTCGTTAATCGCTGATAGATTGCCACTTTTTCAATTTCCTCTGTTAAATTATATCATTTCCTAACTATTTTTCTCTTATAGTTTACGATAATTATTTCATTGGGTCGGAAAATAAGTTCTTAGCTTTTTTCAATATTTCAATTTAATCTTCTCAGTGTTTATAAGATCATGTTTACATGATCAATGATGTTTTCATAACTTAAAAAAGAACTTTTATGCATCACTTTTAACCGAGATTCCTTATCTTAGAGTAGTATTTCGCTTGCTCAATATGAAAGAAAAAAAGATTTATTTTTCATTCCCAAAATGGGAAATTCACTGCTCAGACGCTTTACGAAATTCGCAGTGTATGGTGACGATGCCTTAGAAGAAAGCACCGTCCGTAAGTGGTTATCTCGGTTCAAAAAAAAAATTTTTAATTGAAAGACGCCAAGCACTCAGGTCGCCATTCAGTTGTCGAGGATGATCAAATTTAATTAAAATTAATAATTTAGCTAATCAGACTATTAATTTTGTAGTATACTGTGCTCTGTTAGAACAATCGAACTCAGCGGTTTAGCAAAAGCATCTAGCATCGACTAGTCGCAAAGGCATGGTTTTCGATCACAATAACGCCGCCCATTCGTGTCTCTGCAGTTTGAAATTGAGACGTTGATTTCCAAAAGGTACTACTACTACTATATCCATTCTGGGGAATTTTGCAGGAAGCGCGGAAATCTCTCATTACTATATTATTAAACTAGCTAATTTGGGTCTTTTTGCCTTAAAATTTAGAATTATTTCTTTACTATGTTAATAAAACCATATTATAGTTATGAAATGAAATGTTCTGGTATGATTTGAAATGAAACTAAATGTGTAATAAGTATATTAAGATTTTAATGATATATATAAATCACGTTATTAAAGGACATGAGTGTTCCTTAAATACAATCAATTTTAAGATTTAGATAAAACTAAATTAGAAGAATACAAATATGAAAAAATATCAATTTCGTAAAAAATGTCCGTTAGTACCTTTTGGAAATCAACGTCTCAATTATTGAAGTTTGGCTGGGATAACATCCTCCACCATATTCACCAGACCTTGCCCCAGCAGATTTTCACATACTTACTCTTAATATGAAACGCTTTGATTATTTGGAGGACTACAAAACGCACATAGTTCATTGGGCAAAAATCTCAGTTCTGGGAGGATGATATTAAAAAAAATACCTGAAAGATGGTTACATGTGATAGATCTAAGTGGATCATATATAACTGATTAAAATATTAAAAGTTCTTATTGAAATCGCCAGTAAAAATGTTTTTTAACAATAATTAGAACTAATAAAACTACCAGCAACAAATGTATCTTCTGATTCTCAATAATAATAACTACAGATAAACTTTAACTGGGACAATTTCAACGTAGGTTGGCAGCATTTGCACATTATCTCATCCCAATTTTTTTAAGAAGGATATTCATGAAAAAAACATATAAATGCGTAATGTATTTCGTTTATTTTTTTTTCATATATAACACAGAATTCTCTCGATAAAACCTTCTCTTTTCCCAAACCATTTGAAACAGCATCCAGCCTTCGATGTTCTTTTCACTGATACGTCCGATATTGGGAGACATTTTCGGCTATGTACAAACTCAAGCGAAATAGTTTATTTTTGACCTAACACGAAGGAAGTCCTTCTTTACAGGAGATGCTACAACCATCCTAAAAAGCTCTGAAATGTATAAAGAGTTCAAATAAAAATCATGGACTGTTGTGACTCGTGACCCCTGTTCTTCCTGACATCGACACCCGATCTCCGACTAACTCCATGACAAGGGATATATCTAAAAAGTGTTGGGAAATGAAAGCCAGGGGTAGAAATGTAATAATTGGATGAGTACTAACACATCGCAAAATATATTAAAAAGATAAAAAGTTAAGGGAACAGCCAATGCGGAAAAAATTGAAAAGGAAATATGAATAAGTAAAATACAGAAAGTAACAGTGGAAGATTGGGCATTTTAATCTAAAAAAAACGCTGAAAATTATTACACAATGGTTTATTACTTTCAAATAACAGTATTAGGGTATAACTGTTTGTTTATGTGTTGATAGACAATTAATTAATTAATATGAAAAGCAATAATTCAAAGGATAATGGCATATCACTACTGCTGATTTCAAAACAATATATCTCTGCTTTTTCTGAACCGATTTCAATGATTCTTTTTTCGATTTGTAAAAAAATTAGACTGCGTTACTATTTCATTTTCTTCGTATAATTCAAATAAAATTTTCCGTTTTCGGAACACATTACATTTTTTTCTTTAACATCAATAATAACCAAGTTAGCAGGGAATCACATATCTTATAAGCTGTTTCTTGACCATATAAGATGATTTTTTTATTATCAATTAGCGTGCTTAACTAAAACTCTATACATACTTAAAATTTCAATTGTTTTATTTTTTCTCTTTTATATAATTATTCGCGGTTTTTTATTAAAAAAATCTAATAAATTTTTTCCTTATCTTCAAAAATAACTGAATTATTGAATTAAATCACTTATACCGGCCGCCATTTTAAAAGTAACCTTCTGATATTAACGTCTGGGAGTTAGGATAATCATTACATGGACTAGTATTTTTTCTTTTTGGGAGAATTTCAAAAGTATTGGTCCAGTAGTTTCGGAGAAATGCCGCGGACTGAGAACAAATTGTTTTTTGTTTTTTTAGTCGTTATTCGGATTCTATGCATCTTAAAACGTAAGCTATCCAATTTTGAGGTGGGTAATTTTTGTTTTTGTCGATTACAAAGTTTCATTATTGAAAATAATAAACCAAAATATTAATAATAGACTGAAAGAAGTAGTGGGAGATAAAAGAAGTAAAATGCGACCGTCAGAAACTGAAAACTATCGACAGAGCTTCAATAAAATGGATTTTTTTTTATTAATTAAAATTTATAATTGAGCATTACGTATCTGTTACTTAAAGAATGAAACTGTATCAAAATTTATCATCTAACTTTTTTGAACTGTTACCATCAAACCTTGGTTCGTTTTCTTGTGTCCTTGTTTGTTTTGTTTTTCGTTTGGATTTCTGTTTGTTTCCTCTCCGCTCGACCCTTTAGAGACCATTTCGCCTTCCCCTGGAGTGGGTTTCTTCATCTGCCCAAGAGAATTTTCGGGGACGGACATCCTTTCCAAAGCTATACGCTCTCCTGGCTCCATTTCCCCCATAATTTCTTATTATTTTTCTTTGTAAACCTCTTCGCTCATCCAAATCCTTTTATATATTTTATAATCATATTTCGAGGCTTATTGCATTTTTTTTTCAACGATTCTAAAACATTGTTTAGAATATTATACTAAAATATTATATGGTTCTGCCGTTACTTCTAATAAGCTAATATTAAAAATTAAAAAAAGAGAGTTTTGGATAGTGTTTCTTGAAAGAAAATATTGTTTTAATTTAATTTTATGTTTTTTGAATTAATTTTCATCTGTTTTCCTAATAAATTTAATTTTTTCAATGGAAGAATTGTTTGATAATAATACATTTAATCTTACTTTTAGTTGAGTAATATTTTTTTTTATACTCTAAACATTTATTAAATAATTTAATCACTTATATTTTAAGCAATCATATCATAAATTATAGGTATATCTTTTTGGTGCTTTGATTGATATTAGAAAATAATACAAGAAATAAAGTTCAAAAATAAAAGTCACTTTAATTAACTAAAAGAACGATTTAGCACAATTAAAATGATAGAAAATAAGAAATAAAAAAATAAACTTTTGTTTTATAATGAAATTTTGAAAAAAATGTTTATATGTCCACACACACACACGATTTTTAATAAGCTCGCCACAAAACAACAAGGTACACACGATGAACACAATGCAGGTAATTGGTTGGTTACCTTAGTGTTGCAGGTAAAAAAAAAAAATTAATATTAATAATTAAATTAATTTCGACCTGGTAATACTGAAGGACCTGAAAACCGTCGTGCAGCCTCGGTGTTTTGAGTGACAGTGAAACCGTTACAGTACTTTAAGCTGCTTAAGGGAAGAGGTTCAGAAAGCGATTCTGCCCAACTTATTAGGTTGCTTTGAAACAGCTCCCCGGTTGTACCTAAATTGGTTTATTCTGATAATAGAATTTGATAGAGTTAAAATAATTATGAGTTCGAATCTCGGTGCGGAGGGATTTCATATCGGTATTAATCCCCCGCCCTCATCCCCCTGGCCCGGGAAATCCTCATACAAAGGCGAGGTACGGGTGGACAAAAAAAAAAAAGTTAAAACATTGTATAAACAAATAATAAAATGACAACGAGCAATCGTATTGTTTTAATTCACATAAACATTCTAAATTCGCCTTAAACTAAAAATTTTAATTCTATTTCTTATTTAATTTTGATAATTTTATTTTATCTACAAATTTTGTTATTGTATACGTTTATTTAATTTGGTTTCATTTTATGTAATATGACGTTTCTTTTTTTTCCATTGTAAATATTGTATGAATGGGATCCTTTAGCAATATTATTATTGTCCATTGTGACAAACTGTAATACATACGAATAAATAAAAAAAAATAAAAAATTTTGATAATGATAAATTTTCTTAAATTGTTTGTAATTTGATTAATTTCATTTATCTCGCTAGCTAGAAGTATTTAATTTTGTTAGTATATTTTCGGAAACCGTGAACGTTAGATGAAATAAAAAAAATTGAATTGATGAAATTCATCAGACAATTTTTTTGATATTTGGTATGTAGAAAATAATATAAAAGAATAAGAAAAATTAGAGACCCATTTAAATAAATTTTGTCATAGCTATTTTAAAGTAATAAGTTTGATAAAATCAACAAGTTGTACCTTTTTAGATATTGTTGCGTAAAGATCCTAATTTTTAATTTTTAAGGTTTAATAAATGTTGATTTTATCGTGAGATTTTTATAAATGTTGATAAGACAATTTATTTGTTTATGCCATCATGTACATTTATCTAGCTCTAAAAAGCTACAGAAGAATATGTATGATATATTATCTTCTGGATGTTTAAGCTTTTACCACAATTAAAATTTAATTAATTAGAATTTTAACTTTCATCCAAAATGCTGATGGAATCCTGTTTCGGACACCAGCTCTTTTTTCTCAGACTTTATCTCCTTTTAATTCTAATTGCTATTGTCAGAAGCTTAATAACTGTGCAGTGGATCGAAAAATGTTCTTTCTAATAAGAAAATCATGCGGGGAGGGGAGGGCAAGGATTCGCAGGTGTGAAAACTGAAGATATTCCTCAAAAAAAAAAAGAAAAAAAATATATATAATACATATATATGTGTGTGTGTGTTTTTACTCTACATCACACATAAAATAAATTAATTAACAGGAATAGAATTAAGAATATATTCTTATTTTAATATTTAGTATATTACTCCTTTTTTCGATGTATACGATAGATGCTCTTTATAATTCGATACGGATTATATTGTGCTTAATAAAAGGATTCCTCGCGCGGATCTCATTACCGCGTATGGGGAGCGTCCCACGGGTGGCGGATGTGGGGTTGGTCGGTGAAATTATGCTAAGTCCAATGGACTCGCTGACCAACAACGAGAGCGGCCCTCCAGGCTTGCTGGAGGGTGTGACGTAATTTCGAACGCCCTACTCACATATTTTAGTTCACAAAATACCACTAAAAGCCATGGATTCCTCTGAGGTAAAATGCCCATTGTCCGGAAGTAAACTAGTCCCCCGTTCAGGTCTCCAGGTGGGGACTGCTTCAGAGGAATCATGGCGCAAGATGAAAATTAGAGATCTAACAATTGAGTTGATAGCTTCGCAGAGACTCAAATGGGCGAGTAAAGTTGTTGGGCTCGGCGAGGATCGGATTCCGAGAAAGTTGGTATTCGCTGACCCGACTGGTAGGCGTTCAAAAGGTGGGGTTACCTGTAGCAGGGTGGTTAGCATAACGGCCTCTCATGCCAAAGGTCCCGGGTTCAAACCCACAGGTGGCACTAGGATTTTTTAATGGGAGTAAAAAATCCTTAGTTATGCCGTTCTTCGGAGGGAACGTTAAAAGGTGGTCCCGAGCCTGTGCGATGTCAGGTAGATCCCTACCCTAATAAAACCTGAATAGGCAAAATTTAGGACTCCCACTTAAGCCTATTATTATTATTATCATTAATAAAAATATCGTTTAAGAAAATCATTGCATTTTATCAAACGTCCAGATGATCTTTTTTAATAAAATAGTTTTTTTCTGTATTTTGATTCCAATTTTTTTTTTTTTTTTTTTATGAATATACTGGCTTTCTTCGAACCACCCCCTGACATTCAGATCCAGAGGAGACAGAGAGACCTTGTGACTTACAGCCTAAAACAGTCAAACACGATAATTATTGAGGCTAAAGTATCTATTCACACTAAAAAAAAATACAAATTACAAAAAAAAAAAACTAATAGACATTAATGAAAAGCAAGTCAAAGAACATATGTATACATTATAAAGAAATTTTATGTTTAATTATATTTATCATTAAAAACAACTAATCACTAAGGTAAAAAAAGTTAAGCGGAACCAAAATTAATAGTCTTAAACACATTCATTCCTAATTACAGTATTTACATAACATAGGATGACACCAACATATCTCAAAATTTCTCTTCCAGCTTTACTCCAATTAAAAGCCACTGAATACTAAAGTTGTTAGAACAACAGAATCTGAAAAACTGTCTATTACCTGAACTTAAAAAGTCATAGCTACAAAAGGTCTCGAGGGCACTACCGTTTAGCCCTACGCTGTGGTAATGAGCTCTATTTTACTTAATAACGAGGGTGAATGGCGAGATTATGGTATAATTTTGAGAATTTGTGTGAGCTGAAGAGGTCAGGTCATAGTTGCATTGGCTTTAAGGGTTAAATACTATAAATAATCCGAAATTTAGTTGTAACTAAATGTTCAATTTCGTATTTCTAAATAAGTTGAGAAGTCTTATATGTTGACAGTTTTTTTTTTTTTTTCAATTAAATATTATGTTCTGGTCAACAGTCAATAGGCTCTCTTGCCTATTAAGTTTGTGATGACGAATTGTTCTGTTTTGAATAGAGGCAAAGTATTTACAATAAGAGGAAAAACTCGGGTCCAAAAGATAAATTTAATATGTTTTTTTCCTATAATTTTATATACCAATTATTGCACTTCTGTTCAATCAGAAATTTTAAGGATAAAGTTTAGGTTATAATGACAATTTAATCAGCAGATGTTCCTTGGAAGGCATCTAGGTACAGAAAGATTGCAAGTCGTTTATGAAAATTAGATAATGGGACCCTCGCTGAACAAGGGTGTGAGAGATTTAGTTCGCGGTGGCCGAGCGGGCTACACACGTGCAGAGCACCTGATGGCCAAATTTGAAGGTTTTCAACTGAGGCATTAATACTCAACCCTTACCCTCTAGCATGAGAAAAACCGGTTAAACCTACAAAGGCGAGGTAGGGAAAAACGTTAGGAAAACGTTACAGACATTCCGTATTTATAAAACGGTGGATTCTAAGTGACGGATCAACGGTTCTATAAATTAAGAGACTTTTTTTTTAAATGGTTTACCTCACCTTTGAAGGCTATACGGAGATTTCTCGGGCCAGGATGTGAGGGCGGGGGATATATGTCGCGATAAAAGCCCCCAACCGAGACGCGAACTCTTAATTATTTGGTTTCTAGTTTCTTGGTCCTCTGTGGTTAACCCGTTAATCACTCAGCCACACCGTCCCCAATTAATACTAATATTATCAACTTTTCTCATTGTCATCTATAAATATCTGTTGTGCAATCACAAGACGGACTTTCTAAGATGAATCCCCCTTTTAGTTTATACTGCTTTAGGAGCAGCCTTCTTGACTCAGGGTCTTCTTGACTTCCGCAACCTTTCTATAAAAAGCCTTTTGTCTTAGCTCTCAGTTTTTTTATAAAATGTATTTATTCGTCAAAAACTATGTAAGGTATAATTACCTGGGTTAATCTGGATTAACCTGATATCAGAATGAAAGAAAAACGATATTTATACTTCCGGTAATATATGGGCCATTCTCATCAAAACATACTAACGCTGTCCAAATGATTTCCTTCATAATAAAACTGGTTATTTTTCAATTTTTTTCTTTTTCTGGTAGATATTTTTCTGCTCTACTTGGTGCACATTCATAAGTTCAAAGAAAAGAATTTTTCCTGTATGAAAAATTTGAATAAATGTCCGAAACATCATAGGCTCACACTGTCCAAATCAGACTTAGCCAACTTCAACGTGGTACTCAGTCAAGGTGCTGGAAAGATTTAACTGGTTTGGTCGATCGCATATATACATACGCTCTATAGTTTTATAATACAGAATTTAAGGTTGTGAAAACAGTAATATCCGTTTTAAAAAAATAAAACTGAAATTTTCAAGGGATTTTACGTAATTGGCGCACCCCAGACTGTTTATCGCGCCGTGATCTCCCTCCAAGCCATAAAAAGGCTCGCAGAAACCGTTAAAATAAACCTTCGACAAGCCGATCATAAGTTTTTAGCCGCCTTCTGTGTCTTTCACAGTGGTAGGAAGTGATGAGGTACGCTAGTGAGTGAGAGTTTGAGTTTTTATTGGCTGACGCACCCGTCATTAGCGCACCCCATAGAAAGTGCGCCAATGATGAAACAGGCGTTTTCTTTTGTTTTGTTTTTATTTCCCTTTAAACTTACTGAAAAATTTTGGTACATACTTTATCGAACCCTATGCTGATCGTATATAGAAGCGAATTTTTTAAATATTTAACAGACGAAAGAGGCGAGGACTATCTTAACCCTTTTAAACGTTCAAAAACCTTCGGAAGATCATTCCAAAAAATCATTGGCTAACCGACGCATTATTGGCTCATCACTAGATCGTCATTAGCTCTCTTTCTGATTTCTGGAATAATCATTTTTTAATTAATTAATTATTTATTAATTTTTGTTTGATAATTATACCGGATCAAGCTTTGCTAAGTGCTACATTAATTAGGTCAGATATAATATATAGGGACACAAAAAAAAGTACCCAAAATTTAACTTTTGAAATTTTCAAGAAAGACGCACCCGATTGTACGCTTTGCTGAGAAAGGCCCATATATATATATATATATATATATATATATATATATATATATATATATATATATATATATATATATATATATATTAATTTGTTACATTAATCTCTCCATCCCAATTAGTCTTTGTATAAGTCAAAGATTTCGAAACCCGAAATCTGAAAAAAATTATCCCCTTTCAGCTAGACGGACTGCTCTAGCTTTCTTGTCTCACTATACCATAAATGTATTCCTTAAAACTACTGTAACTTCCCGTACACACACAAATTCCACTACAGGCGTTTTGTATCTTGCAACTTAGTTCGTAAGAAGTATATTTTAATTTAATGTAAAAGTTTATCTTCTGGCTGGGGTTCAGTAACTTTAAGCGAGTTAGGTTATCTTCACCCTCAGTTTGACACGCTCTATCTCTCTCGGTACTAGTGGGACCGAAAATTTGACTAGAGCCCCCATGTCAGAAACATGCTGAAAAGTATTGGATGTGTCACATGAAATGTCCGTTTTCAAGGTAAAGGATTTTTATTAGAAATACGATTTGAAAACAAGATAATTTTATTCGAAGTATTTACCTTCTTTTTCTACACATTTTTCCCGACGTGTCATTAACTTTTTTATCCCCGGACTGAAAAACTCTGAGCTTTGAAGTAAAACAAAATTTGAAAACGCACTTTTCACTTGATCATCATTTTCCAAAAGTTTACCTTTGACGAAGTTGTCTAAATTCCTGAACAGGTGGTAATCTGTTGGAGACAAGTCGGGAGAATATGGTGAGTGCGGAAGAACTTCGTAGCCCAGTTCTTTTAATTTTTGCACGGTATGTTTTGAAACATGGGGTCTTGCTGCGGCTCAATGAGATTATGAGGTACCCATGTATCGAGCTTTTTTACTTTCCCAATACACTTTAAATGTCTGGAAACGGTAAATGCACTAGTATTTAGTTGTGCTGAGAGTCCTTTAACTGTTTGGTAGGAGTTTCCTTTTACTGTATGTTTGAGGATATCGTTGTCTATTATGGACGGAGGTCTTCCTCAGGGCAAGTTTTCCAAGTCGGTATCCCCAGCTGAAATCTTAGCAAACCAACGGCGAATGGTCCGTTCATTAACACTCCCTTCCCCAAACGCCGTGCAAATATTTCTAGCGGCCTCAGCTGCTGAATGGCCGAGTTTAAACTCGTACAAAAATATTACTCGAAAATCACGTGTTTCCATGTTCATATTTGGAGGTATACTAAAAAGTGGGTAATTGATTAGGAAGCTAATGTTTATAATACAAAGATAGAGGATTAGTAACTGTTTACTTTAAATATGTAAACAATCGGAAGAAAACAACAGATATCAGCAAAATCCTTTTTGTATTTCAGAAACTATAAAAACGGACATTTCATGTGAAACAACTTTTAACGAGTTTCGTTAAAACTAATTCTTACTTAGTAATTAAAACTTTTATAACCAAAAAAAGCACATTTATTATGTTCATACAAGCTTTATCAACAACATTAAAAACATAAGTTTTATTTACAGGAAGGTTACTTTTTGGTTAGCCACCTGGTACACATTTTATAAAATATATACAAATAAATCCAATGAACATATCAAAAATATTCACAACCAACAATATGAATTAGACAAATTATGTGACCAAGTGGCTAACGCGATTTATGCCTGCGAGTGGTACGATTAACTGAAAGTTAGAGTACCCACTCCGCTACAAACCCAATCTACCGTTTAAGAGTTGTTTGTTTGTTTATTTATTTAACGTCACTTTATGCTACTATGGCTAATCGGACGATGCTACAGTGGAAGTCCTAAATTTTGCCTATCCAGGTTTTATTAGGATAGGGATCTTTAACGAGTACCTGACATCGCACAGGCTCGGGACCACCTTTTAACGTCCCCTCCGAAGGACGGCGTAACTAAGGATTTTTTACTCCCATTAAAAAATCCTAGGACCACCTGCGGGTTTGAACCCGTGACCTTTAGCATGGGAGGCTGTTACGCTAGCCACCCAGCTACAAGTGATCCCGTTTAAGAGTTATGTTATAATGAAATAAATCAAGTTTCGCTTGACTTTATTAAGCGTTGAAACGCTATGAAAAAAATGTTTTGGGTTCAATCGTATTGAAAATTCTAAATTTTTCTGTAAATAACGTTTGTCTCTTGGACCTACTGTTGTAGAGCTACTTAGGTTTCAACGCCAAACTTCACATTTTGAACACATATTTTTGTTTTTGTAACTGGGGTCTTTTTGACACCTTCTAGTTTTATTACTCTAGGCCTCTAGTGTTGTTTGGATCGAATTTTTTTCCCGACAGTTTCCTAATGATAACTTATATAACATTTGTCATTAGGACCTACCGTTTAAGAGACCTACCTACCGCTATACTACTTTGAAATATGTCGCATTTGAAACAATCAAAAGGGGTCGCTCCTAGCATGAGGGTAGCATAACAGCTTTCTATGCCAAAGGTCGTGAGTTCAAATCTGCAGGTGGCCCTAGGATTTTTTATGGGAGTTAAGAATCCTTATTTATGCCTTCCTTCGGGGGGAACTTAAAAAGGAGGTCCCGAGCCTGTGCGATGTCAGGTGCTCGTTAAAGATCCACATCCTAATAAAACCTGGATAGACAAAAATTTAGGACTCCCACTGCAGCATTGTCCAATTAGCCATATTAGCACGAAGTGACGTTAAATGAACCCGGGTATGTGAGACCCGTCAGTCTACTGGAAGCCATTCACAAAAATTAGGCGTAGGGAGTGATGGCCCTACCTATAAAATTTCACTGAGAAACGTAGAGTATATTATCCCAGGCGATTATACCACGCGGCCAGCATGACTTGTCGCGCCAGAGGAAAAAAAACTAATGGTGAATAAATCAGGTGAAAATTTTGGGATGTGAAGTGGTTTAAGTTTCTACGACTTACCTGATATTTTTCATTTATATTCTCAGCTTGTGACTAAGCACATTATGGTTGCACACAAGATGGTTATGAGATGAAATAGTGCGTTTTTTTTTTATATGTACATATTTAAAAAAACATATGATTCGTGGACTTTAAACATTTAACATAATTATCTCTAATTTACGGGAGAAAAAAAAAACAACTGAAATATGTCAATTTTTTATGAAGAAGGTTAATAAAAACATTAAGGAAAGATAAGTTTTGCATTCCCCATTAACAGTAACAAAAGAGAAAGACAGTTGAATAGAGCTTAAGTTGATGAAATGAAAATACCATTAACTAGCTACGAATAGGAGAATTAGAAGAAGACTAATTAATGCTGACTGTTTTTGCCAGCCATTGATGTTCGTGCAGAGGCATTAGAGAGAAACAAAGTGAAGAGAAAAAGAAGAAGATTTAAAAGAAGTTGATGATAAAGACAGTTGAGTTACAGCCGTGGTGTACTCACCATGACTGCGGCCGCTTTATGTTGCAACGGGTGGCTCATGTCTGCCTGGCAAGAACAAAAAATAACACATTAACCTAGTATATATCTAATTTTGTCTTTCATCAGATGTTTTTATTTTTTCAACACCTTATAGATTGTTATTCTTTTAGAATAATGATTTATTTCGTGAAAATATGTATCTAAAAAAGTGATGTTTCAGACTTCCAAAAAGCTATAAAATAAAAAATTAAAATGTTTAAAAACTCTACTGTGCGCAAACACACCTTTTACTCACCTCCCTTTTAAGCAATCCTTTCACTAACCTTTATTTTAAATAAAAAATTATTATTTATGACAATTAGTTAACTGTATGCCTTTATCGTCACTACCATGCCTCATCATTTCCAATACATTAAAGATTATATTTTTTTTTTTCAAATAAAGTCTTTAATTTCCCAAATGTATATTATATATCAATGCTTCTATTCTTTTTTGCGAAAAAAATTAACCTGCTAATATTTCTATTGTTTACTTCTTTAGTTGGTTGTAAAATTCTCTCATATTCGATATGGGTCAATCCATTTGAAAACAATTAATTTTCCTTAATTTTGCCGCTCGACATTTTTTATACAAAACCATAAATAGAAAAAGTTTCGGGCGAATACTTTTAGTATTGTAACCGTTTTAAGTCAGCTCCTCGGGCAAAAAAATGTGTTGGGAAAATCTTTCTGATTCCTGTTTTTTTTTAGATATCAAAACAAAAAGAAAATTAAAAATAAGATAAGGACATGGTTTGTATTTTTTGTTTCGGCAACTCATTACCTAAATAACTGGTCAAAAAATCACGAAAATCAAAAATGTCGAGCGGTCTGGACGATTTCGAATGGATTGACCCATATTCAATGCTATTTAGACATTTTTTTTTTTTTTATCAGTGCTAAAAAATTGAAATAGATATTTATTTTTAATTAAAAAAATCTGGTGCGGAAAACACTTTCAATTAACTCGGCTGTTAAAATCAATTGAGGAATTAATTAATAAACCTAAAGTTAAAAAAAATTAAAGTTAATACAAAGAAATATTTTATTCTTTTTTGTTGGAAACAATAAGATTTATACTTAATAACATGACCATATAAAATTAATAATAAGTACTAAGTTAATGCCCCATTTGTCACTTTACATTACCTTTTACAACTTTGTATATAAGATAATATTTTTTTTGTTTATTATTTTTTAATCTTTAGCTTTCCGACGGTATATCATACGTCTATATTTCTGTTTTTATGCCAAAAAACCAAAAACTATATTTTGAAAGTATTTTTCCTTGTTTCTTCTTTAGTGGGTAATCAAATTCGTTCAAATTTTTTATTCAGATTTTTTTTTTTTTCAATTCTGAAAATATAATATGACTTTTTTTTAATTTACAAAGTTGAAAATAATTGAAAAGAAGAAAATTGAAAAAAATGGCCTTGAAGCCTGCCATATTATTTCAATCAGAATAAAATCTAATTGATATTGAAGCCCATTCCATTTTTTCAGGACTTAAAATAAACATAAATTAAAGTTTATTTAATATTGATTTAAACAATCGATGTAAGTAAAAGCCGTGTATTGCCCGCACCAGATTTTACCTCAAATTTTCCACATTCTTGTCTCTTTTTGCTACAAGCTGATATAACTTTGGCGTAGTAATGCTATTTTAATGTGTATCTTTTGATGTTTGACAATGTTCTGGATATTCTTATACAAATTTGTTTTTTTCAAATTAGTAGCAATTGACAAATAGACACCATTTATCTTGACTCTGGGTATTAGAACATCCCTTCATTACCTCACTGATTACAAATATGCTTCATTTATTTCTTTTCTACTGCTGCTCTCGAGCATCATTCCCGTCTGTTTCCAGTTTTATTATGTTTTGCATACAAATTGTCTCTTTAGCCTATAATATCTTGTTATAGAGATAATAATACAGATAAAGTGGGTTTTTGATGATTTTGTGTCGTTTTTTTTTTACGAACTGTCAACGTTTTAGGTTTTTAATATAAATACACTGCCAGCTAATAGCAAAGAAGAAAGTACATGAAGAATTTCTATGGTTAGAAAAATATGAAGAGGATATGACGCCTTCACTTAATTTTCACATTCCCTAACCAATCATGCAGCTGAGAGAGAGACGCTGGGATGTCTCGGATTCTATGTTTCTCTTCACAAGTCGACACGCGAGGTTCTTCCGGCAAATTTAAAATACTGCATGTACAGATTTAAGATGTCCATCAAAGGTTGTTTACGATGTTTATTTCTTTTTGTTAACTCGTTATTATATAATTATTTCATTATTAATGGTGTGTATGAAAGAAAAAAATGACCGCTTTTTCAAATTAAAATATTTTCTAGCAAATATTTGAACTCTATTCAATACTCACCAATACTTAATAATCCCTTTAAACCATTATCTTATCTTGTTTGATTCCATTCGATTTCTTAGAAAAAGCTTCAGTTTAATATTTAAGAATAAATATGACAGTATCTGAAAATTTTTAAGGTATTACTGGAAAACAATTATACAGCCGCTGAAGTACGAAAAATAAATCATTGACCATTGCACAACAGGGCTGGTTTAAAAAAATTAGCAGTGGAGTTACGATGTTGCAAAAGAAGAAGGGCTCCAGGAGTAGTTGAATGGTATCAGCTTGGGATGAACCAGTTATCTTTCAGATGGTTAATGACTTTAGATAACAATGGACTATAGATGGAGTATTAATTGTATTTCATATAAAAATAATTAATAATACTAATCTTTATTTAAAAAACGGTCAATTTTTTTCATACACCTCATTATACCTATTATTATTTTTTTGTTATGTAATTGTTTAAATTATATATTTTCAGTTTGTTTATTTAGTAAATGAACAAATATTGCATTATTCCGATCTCAAAATATCATTATTTTTTATTATTATGCTACTATGTGCTATGTTTTTGACCGGCTGCTTTTCTAAGGCAGCGGTACCTTCATACTTAATATATTTAATCTATATATAAACTATATTTAATGATACCATTGGATTCCGCTCCAAAGGTTTCGGTTTACCAATCCCAGAAGGTGACATGCAGGGGAACATTAAATTACTAACTGATTTAAATTAGAGCAATTATTATTAAATATAACTATGACATAGATTTTAGGCTTACTCTATTTACATAATTTCCAGACCTGTGATTGAGAACACTGAGGATAGTATTACCATTCAGCTTGCCACACAATATTACATATGACGATATACCTTTGAAACAATTTTTCGACTGGTGGAGGTGGAAATTGTCTCAGGCGTTCGTTCTAGGCTCTCAAATCTCAAGCTGCTCTCTCTCTCTCTCTGACTCCCAGACGGACATCTCTTCTTCTAGGTGGAACCCGACTCATATCTTCTTGAGGGTAGAACTTGATTCCTCGTGGCTGGACTAAGACTCACTCTTTGGATCTTCTCACTCATCCTCGCCACCTCGGGTGGGCCGATATGGGAAGTGCCCCAGTTGGCGGTATAGCCTTTGTGCTATTATTCTTATCTTTTCACCACTCTTAATATTCTTGTTGGCCGCCTCTGGGGGAAACTATCAGGGGTATCTGGTACCGCTTGGGGGCCCATAGCGATGGAAAATCTAGGGGACTAGGTAAACACCTTTTGAACTTTTGCCACCCTAAGCTTATAAAGGCATATCAATATATATTTAATTAATATAATTGTTATCCAATGATAAATTTACACCTGTCAGTATTCTCAATACATTACAAATTGAAATCGTAAAGGCTTGGGTTCACTAATTCACGTGCCTTCCGAAGGCCCACTATAACCACACTTTTTTAAACGAATTAAAATATCCTAGATACATCTACCAGATTTGAACCCACGAACTTGGGTATATATTCATTAATCTACGATATTTATTATTCGACAATTCAGGGCGAAACTTCGACAGATCAATGAATAGTTCGGACTATTCCATTGCTATTTTTTTTCTTGGCTTCCATCTCGTTTTATTCGATATTGCTAAACTTAAAGTGGTGGCTCACAAATATACGACAAGGACGATTTTAATTGAGCGATCCATGATATATTATCCTTGAAATATTTCTCAACAGAGGATTTTCAGATAATAACCGTTTCTTACTGGAAAGAGAAGAATAAGAGAGGTTTAAACGATAAGAGAGGTTGGAAGGGAGAAATAAGGACCTACCGCTAGGATTAGCCTAAGCCGGCCCAATGCAGAAGATTCTACGCAGTAACTGGATCAGGGGGTCAAAGGAATCTCTCCATTCTTCCCTCTCAACGTCTTTATGCAAAACCGAGGGTTCTTGTTCACCATGGAAAAATATGGTACTTCTGAGAATAATCCTTGGACGATGTTATATTTCACGTTTGCAATAAGTGTAGGTTTACTCATTAAGGCTCACTTACTATTCATTTCGTCGTTCCAGTCCATGGGTTGGCAGGAAATAAAATAGTGGAGGGAAAACCAACGGTTTGGAAAGACGGGCTGAGGAACCCTTACATCATCGTCCTTTTTCATTCATCCAGGCTATTTTACTATTAATTGTTAATTAATATGATTAGGCGAGGGGTTATAGAGAAAAAATAAATACAATTAGTGCACTTCTTACTTCTATAGTATAAGTATATCTTTATAATTTACTCTAATGAAGAAGCAAGCAGTGGTTTTTGGTGGCACGGAGCGATTCCTGGATGCACAAGGAGATTTTTGGAAGACCTGGGTGTCGATAAAGAGAGAAATGCTTTATTTATTTGGCAATGCTGCCCAAATACATCGGGTTGCTTACATTACACAGCATACTGTATGAATCCCTTGGACATACTCACTTACATTTTTAATTTTTTTTTCTTATCTTAATACAATTTTATAATGTTTACATTATTTTATTTTATTTATTTCTTCCACTATATTTTAAATTTAGATCTCTGTTGCGCTCATTACATAATCAAGATGAAATCAAATTCATCGTTTAATTGCCATACAGGTGATGGTGGATGATTCCCAGAGAGTCCAAAATCACGTTTTCTGCTAACACCGCTATATCTGTATGGAGTGGAAAGGGAGAAGAGAGCCATCTACGAGAAATGCATCCCTTTCCTAAAAGAAAAGCTCCGCGAAACATTTAGCGAGAGACAGTTCTCCGTTACAGGTTTATGGTTTGGGTCTCGCGGAGCGATCTTTGCAAGCACAAGGAGATTTTTGAGACCTGGGTGTCGATAAAGAGAGAAATGCTTTTTTTATTTGGCAATGCTGCCCAAACACATCGGGTTGCTTACATAACACAGCATACTTATCAATCACTTGGACATATTTTACACACATTTTCAAATTTTTTTTTTCCTATTCCTATACAAATTTATAATATTAACAATTTTTTTTCTCTTTTAGCCATTTACATTATTTTATTTTGTTTCTCTGTACCACAATATTGTAACTTTAGACCTTTAGTGCGCACATTACATAATCAAAATACACCATTTAATTGCCATACAGATGATGGTGGATAATCCCCAGGGAGTCCAAAATCCCATTTTCTGCTAATACCGCTATATCTCCTATATCGACACCCAACTTCTTACCAAAAATCTCCTTGTGCTTGCAGGGATCGCTCCGCGAGACCCAAACCATAGACCTCTAACGGAAAACTGTCTCTCGACAACTGTCTCGCGGAACTTTTTTTTTAGGAAAGGAAATCATTTCTCGTAAATTGCTCTCTTCCCCCTTTCCACTCCATACAGATATAGCGGTGTTAGCAGAAAAGGTGATTTTGGACTCCCTGGGGATCATCCACCATCACCTGTATGGCAATTAAACGATGAATTTTATTATACTTTGATCATGTAATGTGCGCACCAGAGATCTAAATTTCAAATATAGTGGAAGAGAGAAATAAAATAAAATAATGTAAATAGCTAAAAGATGAAAAAAAAAACATTGTAAATATTATAAATTTGTATTAAGATAGGAAAAAAAAATTGAAAATGTAAGTGAAATGTCCAAGGGATTGATACAGTATGCTGTGTTATGTAAGCAACCCGATGTATTTGGGCAGCATTGCCAAATAAATAAAGCATTTATCTGTTCTGACTCATTAATTATCAAAAAAAAAAAAAAAAAAAAAATTATTTTACTGTAGGTAAATATATTTTTAGTATATTAATCTTTAAATTTCATAAATTTATTACTATTTTGGTTATTCAAATCGTATTTTAATAAATGTTCACACGGATATTCACCAATTACTACTACACTTACTAGACAAACGTTCAAAACTTCAATTCTATGAAAAAAAATTCACTGACATAACTTTTATCAGACCTGTTTGGACATATGGATTCTATCTAAACATGGGACATGGCGCTCTGCTTAGCTATCTAATTCCTCCCTTATCTAATCCTTACAATCTAAAATCCTTCGCAAATATTAAGTAAAATTTCCCTTCATTGAAAATAAATATTTTTATTTATATTAGGCTTGTAAAAACAATTTTTATTATTGTTGATGGTAGGTAATATGATGGCCTTTGGTTCATAATTAATTTTATTTAAATTATTCGTTTTGCTTTAGACTTTGTAAATTTTTATACATTTAATTGCTATTGGAGCATCATGGATTAATTATTTATTTATTCGAGAAATAACGATAGTTTTCTTCATATAATATGAATTTTGCATGCATATTTTTCATGATGGAAACATAACGATAGTACAATTTGATTTCTTTTAGTAAACCAGCGTCTCTGGTAGCACAGCGAGGTTATGAGGTTATGTTAACACCAAACTTTGGGTGTATCTAAATTGAAAACTAGTTAAGATAGAATAATAAAATTGTATAACATTGTAACTACATGAATGGATACATACTGCCAAATTCCATAAAAATCTGAGATCCTAAAATTTCTGGATGAATTCGCATGGAGAGCCCTTAACATAATAGGATATGGTTTTTAACCGTTTTATCTTGCCGTTTTATATAGATTAAAAACAAAAATGTTTTCTGTTTTATTGCGTCTATTTAGGTTGTTTAATTCGTTTCTGAAACCAAGCGATCGTCAAAGAACATTGACTTACAAGGGAAAACATCAGTGGGTCAGAATTGAAATGATGAAGAAAGAAACCTTAGATCCCCGACGTAAAAAATATTCAAATGTCACTGTTTTCTGTTTCTACTTTTCTTCCGGAGGGAAAAAGAAGAAAGGTGATTTCCCGGGAGGCTAAATGATTTATTGTCTCAAAATAAAATATCAACCGAAGGACGAAATAAATATTTCTCAAATATGGGAACTAAGAGAAGGATTTTATGGACTTCTTTTGTTTTTATTTTTTGTAAGATAAATGTGTGAGATAATCATTATTATATTATTTAAATTTTAAATAAAAAGCAATACTTCGCCCTCGTTGCATAATATTTAAAATCTATAATGACTATACTAACTTAACTATATCAGCAGTTAAAAAAAAAAAAAAAAAAAAAAAAAAAAAAAAAAAAAAAAAAAAAAAAAAAAAAAAAAAAAAAAAAAAAGTGGTATTCAATAGCATTAAAGGGACTAGCCGGATAAGCATGTGAAATCTGTCCCTGCGTGTATTAGAACCAAATTTATACTATTGAGTCACACCTATGAGAAACTACCTTACGCAAATTTTTAGCCCCAAATAATAATCCGAATGGAAGGGACGTAATGGAGGGAACAAAAAAAATTATTTCTCCTGAACAGCTTCACCGATTTTCATGAAAAAAAATATATGTTATGGATTTTACATATAGGTTTCATTTTTTTTTTTTTTTTTTTTTTTTTAATTTATTTATTTTATTTTTTTTTTTTGGTTTAAATTTTCGCTAAAGAATATTTGGATAGACAGTTGATTTTTAAAAAATAAATAATTTTTAATGTTCGTGAAAAAAGGAATAGTTCCACTAATAAACGAAGATAGAGGTTTCTTCTTCGAAAAATCTAAGTTACCCAAGTCAAGAAAATTAAATAAATTAATAAAAAAAATATATCCCATCCAATAGAAGATATTTATAATAGTAGGTATGATAAATAGTATGTATGTGCATAGTGTGTAAGTAATATCTAATGACATTACGATCCTTCAGCTCTATCCCTACTTTTCATGCGTGACCAGTTACTACTCAGGGAGCTGAAAAAATGCTGTATTTTTTTTATTTTTTCACTATTAGGCACATTTTAGATCTACTTATATAACTAATATTGTGCAGGACCCACAAACGCATTAAATTAGCAAAAATTTGTTGATGTACCAATCCAATATAATTTAAAAATTATTTTTGAAAAATTAAAAACAAAAATGTTGACTGACGTTTTCGAAATAAAAAAACTCTGTTAGAAAACCATTAAAACATTTTTTGTTTGTTTATTCTTTATCCTTCCATAACTTCCCTCCCATCAGGATTAAGGTTTCTCATAAGTGTGACTCAATGGTATAAATTTGGTTCTAAAACACGCGGGGGCAGATTTCACACGCTTATTAGGCTAGGCCCTTTTATATGAAATTTAAAACATCAAGTGAGAAGAAGACACGAATTTCACCTACCTCCGGTGTTGGAAACAATCTAAGGAACTTTTAAATGAAGTAAGAGATAAACAATTTAAAGAATTACATTGACTTTCGTTGGAAACATCTATTTTAATTTAAAATAAAAACTTACTTAATGATAAAAATTAATCTGCAAAAATTACTTAATTTTATCAATTCTTCAACACATTCCACTACACTACCGTATACAATTTTGTATAAAAAAGGATTTTTTCTTCGATTTTAAAATTTCCATTGAATATTAAATTATACATCTATATTACTATTCTTACGTTCGGGAAAAAAATGTTTGCTTAAAAATGTTTTCTTGTTTCTCCTTTAGCTGGTTATCAAACTCACTAAACTTGTATATATTTTTTTTTCTTTTTTATTTGTATGTATTATAATTTGTCATAATAGACAATAATAATAGTGCTACAGGATCTCATTCATACAATATTTACAATATAAACATAAGGAAAGTCAAATTACATAAAATAAAATCAAAATAAATAAACGTATACAATAACAAAATTAAGTAGACAAAATAAATAAAAATAAATGAAGTTAACAAATAAATTAACAAAACATGTCACATTCATACCTATGTACAATATTTACAATCAGCTCGGGAACCCCGGACGGGGCTTGTCTCCCAGCAGAGTCCAAAGGATCCCAGCGCCTCCCTTTCAGCTGCATCGCTGGTGAGAGCCAGCGGAAGCTAAGTTAGGGCGCCATAGCAAACTTGTATATTTAGTCATTTTTTATAAATGCTTATAACAAGATATGGTTATTTTTTTTCTACAAAATAAAAGGTAATCTAGTTGTAAAATAAAAATAAATTCCAACGAATCCCACCAAATTAACTTTTTTTTTTTTCTGTCATAAAGAGAGGACCACGACCAAATCGACCTATTGTGCGCCAAATTACCGCACATAAATCAGAAAGGAATCCGCACACAAGTCTGAAACGACAAGAACTGCACGTCGCTTTCGATTACTTCTACACTTACTGGGCAGCCGCTCTAGCCTTCCACTTATCTACAAAAGACTCATCTATATCACCGTGATGGACTTACGGAATTGAGCTTTGGGGCTCTACTAAACCACCAGATGCTACTCGTATTCAATTCTTTCTTGACAAACTCTATTCCCACTCTAACCAACTAGTTTCAATCCTTGCTTCCCCTTCCATCCCTTACAATCCTCCGAGGCGTCTGAAAAGAAGTTGGCCTCGAGACCTTCTAGTTTAGATTACATTTGAAGTGCTGCCAATTTACTCTTCATTTATTTCTCATGTATTTTATTTGATAGATAATTTATTTGATGTATTAACTAATACAGTTGTAAATTTCAATGAACAATATTTTTTTAGAATATTAGTAGTAGACAATTTAAGATATCGGCACTGAAGCCCAGCCAGACTATCAATCAGAGAGAAATTTACGATACTTCATATTTTTTTGTCTCTCTCTGGCGCGACAGGCCGTGTAGGCCCTTGGCCTCGTGGTGTAATACCCTGGGAGATCATACTCACGATTCACGATGAGAATTTACACAGGGCAGGTTCATCACTCCTTACGCCTAATTTTGTGAGTGGCCACCATTTGGCTGACGGGTCTCACATACCCGGGGAGCGGCTTTGAGTGAATCCCTATTTAATTTTATCCTTACAAAAGCCCCGCCGGGACTGGGATTCGAACTCAGGACCTCTAGCATGAGAGACTAGAGCGCTAGCCACTCAGCCACGGGCTCCCTACTTCTATTGAAGTCCATTAAATTTATACAGAGTTAGATCAAAATTGTTAATGAAGCTTTTAGAAAAATCGAAAAATGTGCACAATGTATGGTATAAAGTGGCTGTTCTGGTTTGTGGTTTTTTAAACAGAGTTGCTGTTACATTCCAGGCATACACCCTGCAAAAGTATGAAATTTCAGTTTTATATAACAGTAAAAAAAATTTACTTTCAAAAATATTTGTTACGGTTAAAATTTGCAAAAAGAATTAATTTTAATTTAAAAAAAACGAATTCCCTAACCGTAACTATGCCCCAGATACTCAGTGGAGACGGGCGGGTTCCACAATAAATTTATCTCGAGCGCCACGCTATTTGTTAAAAAAAAAGAAATAAGGTAAATAGCGAAACCCTATAAATTGATAATATTTTTAATGGAAATAACAAAAAAAATAAAAATTAAATTTACAAAAAAAAGTTATTAATAACAGATGGTTACGAACTCGTTACCTCAGTCCGAATACATCTATCTATCCCATGAGCTATGGACTCATATGACGTTACCATACCTTTACACAGTATTAGACTCGACGAGGGTTGTACAGTCTTAACTTTTTAAGGTTAATATTAATTAATGAGTATATATTCAAGACCCAATTTTTGAATTAAAAAACAATACATGGTTAAATTGGTTATACAAAACTACAAAATATAATTTTATTTCTAATAAAAAAAAAGGAAAATAAATAAATAAATTATTCAATAACAAAACATATTTACAACTTATACTAACTTTTTTTTCTCTATTGCCTGAAACTACTACTTTCGTTTATCAGTCACCAAACATATACCAAAAGTTATTTACAAAATGATATTCACCTAGGTTCGGTATGAGGGTTAGGTTTGGGGTTAGGAGGAAGGCAGTTTTTAAGTTTCCAATTTCTCCTCGAGAACTAAACCTTGGCTTCCTTCCTTGTCCGGCCGAGTTGATCCGTCTGGACTTGTCCTTGTTCACATTAATTAAATCAGTCTAATGTAAACCACTCGGTAATAGCTGCTATCCACCACGTCTCTTTTTTTTCACACCTTCTCCGGGAGCTCACAGCCTTCTTCATCTCGCTCCTTGACTCCCCTTATCCCTCACCGGAGTATATAATAAGTATTTGCTTCAGTAATACTTAATCTAAGCTTAAAAATAACACAAAAATTTTAATTACCTATTTACATTTAACATATATTTATTTATTTGTTTAATTTTTTTTTTCCAAATAACCCTCATCGAGCTATCAAAAGTAACCTTCATATCTATTTAACTCAACTGATATTTTTTTTTTTTTCCACATAACATATTATTTGCTCTTTTTCCTTTTTTTTATTGTTCTTTCAACTTCAACTTACTTGTTTCGATAGACTGCACACATACGCACACATTTTTGCGGGACTTTTCTTACTAAACAGACGCCTGTTTCCGGTAAAAACTCGAAGTCTTACATTTTCACGATCACAATATGTTTCCTCACTATATATGCTACATATAAAACAGTTAAGTGAAAGTAAAAATATATTCTTGAAACGCTTCTTAATCTTTATCAATAATTCTCTCATTTTGTGCGACTATTTAATTAAGTATGAGGTACTTAGTACAGTATATTTTTTTATTTAATGGCATGTTGTCTTATTTAATATAAGGTCTTATTGGGATATTAGCCTATTTATCAATCAATAAATAAATATAGTTTTAATGGAATACTTAATATGAATAAAATAGTTTAAAATTTACAAACATCTAATCAAGTTGAGATTGTTCGTATAATATCGTTGAAATGATTTTTGAAATAGTAAAACAAATATCTAGAGAAAGAAATAATCAAAATTAAATAAACAATATATTCGTTCATCTGAGTAACGGTAGTTAAGAGTTAAAATGGACATGAATGAATTAATATAATAATAATAGGCTTACCGAACCCGAAGGTTCGATGCCGATACCACCAAACTTCGCCTGCACAGACTCGTCCAATGTTCACCGGTCAAGCCCAAGCCCCCGAGATCAGCCTTAATGCAATCCTCCCATCGACGCTTCGGCCTACCTTTTGGACGCCTACCAGTCGGTTCAGCGAATACCAACTTTCTCGGAATCCGTTCCTCACTAAGCCCAACAACTTTACGCGCCCATTTGAGTCTCCGCGATGCTATCAACACAATTATATTCACAGGGTACAAACTCCGCAATTCCGCGTTGTGCAACCTTCTAAACTCCCCAGTGGCCTCATCTCTCTTCGGACCAAATATTTTACGCAGTACCTTAAATAATACCTTAAATAATCCAAGCGATAATAATGTGCATTAGTACATGCGATAATAATGGCGATAAGGCATGAATGAATTTAGGTTGAAAATTTAAGCTATTAAAATATTTGACAATTCTTATTTAAACTTAAAAGCAAGACTATTTATAAATTGAAAACTTTCACAATAAAATGTGATTATTATCAAGTCAAAGAAGAAGTCCTTTGATCTAAGTAAAAGTTTAGTTAAGAAGGATTTTACAAAGCCACAATACCTAATTATTTTCTACTAAATGAAGTCACTTCATCTACTAACTGGCAAAACACGAATCTTGGACCGTCTCTATAGTTTAAACTCTCCTTAATGTATATATATTATAAAAATAGGAGGATTTAATGTTCAAAACATAATTTTCACACGGTTGATATTTTATTCCTGATTATCAATTCAGCTCATTCCCAGAGGTAAATGAGTAGAGCTTTTTAAATAAGTGATTTCAGATCCTAACTAATCTGTTTATTTAACAGCCCTTTATGCTACTGTTGATATCGGACAAATTTGATGTATTTTTTTTTTGTTATATGAGTATTTTAAATATTTTTCGTTCAAAATCATATTTCTAGATTTATAGAGTCATGCAAAATTATGGTAAGATAACACAGCATCATCATTGTCATTAAATACAGTCAAGATCTTTAATAAATCATTTTATTTGAGCTAGTATTTAGTATTGTTTTCATTTAAATATTGAAATTATTTTGCGACTACCTCTATTATGCCCTGAAAAAAATTAGTGCGTGCGACACACGTTCTTCACATAACTCCATTATTTAAATCAATATAATAATTTTACAGATGAAATATATTTAAAGTTACAGTTAGAAATGAAATATAACTTATTTCAGTCAAATACATAAGTTTTTCAATCAAATTCATAATTTTTCAGTCAATTTCATAATTTCTTGTACCCATTTTATACAGTTATTTTAATGAGGTTTTGCTACCAAGAACTTAACGTTTTTATTAAATCTCGTTGTTGTTTATCCATTTAATGTCACTTTATGTTACTGTGCTTAATCCTACGATGCAGCGGGAGTCTTAAGTTTTGCCTATCCAGGTTTACTTAAGATAGTGATCTTTTACGAGTTCCAATTTGTAAATCTTTTAAGAGTCACCTCTGGTGCAGTGGCTAGCATAACATCCTTCTATCCACCAGATCGCGAGCTAAGACCTGGCAGATGGCCATTGGATACTTTTTTTATGTTTTCAACTAAATTTATAATTGTTTACATCTCTTTTAAAGGACAAAATAACCAAAGATTCTTACCCCCTAAAAACAAATATAGGGTTTTGAACTTAAGATCTTAAGCATAGAATGCTGTTATGCTTCGGCTAACCAGAAGAGCCACTTTATACTATGCATTTTTAACCTTTTTATGATTTTCTCAAAAACGGTTCCGACGATTTTGATTAGACTCGCTATGTCGATGTAAAGTTAAATAGGCTTTAATATCATGTAGGTTATATTCTGATTAAAATAGTCTGACAGGGCATATATGCCGATATTATAAATTTTCTCCTTCTAAATTACCTTTAATTTTGTTGATTCTAAAAAAATAATTATATTATCTTGTTACCACTGAGGAAAAACTGGTAAATATCTAAATTGAATGAATTCGATATTCAACTAAAGGAAAAAACTGAATAAATATTTTTTTAATGCAATTTTTTGTTTTTTAATTTAAGAACAGTGATATATATGTATAATATACCACTGGAAAGGTAAACATTTTAGAAACATTATTTTTATCTCTAACTGTATTTGAAAATTCTTTAATCGATTCTAAAAACGATAGGAAAGTCGTGTGTTGCTCGCACCAGATTTTTTTTTTTTTTTGCAGCTCCTCGGGCCCATTTAAACGAAGTTTTGAAATGTAATATCACAAACATTCACAGTTCTCTCCGAGAAGAAGAAAAGCATGCTGGATCACTTTCATAACTATCACATTTCAGTTGTATTTGGTTTGAAAAATAAATTGGAAAATTCAAAATCGGTACGCGAGGTCAAATATTTACAGGAATAATATTTTATGTATATAAATCGATTAAGATCAGCCTTTGAAGGAACGTAAGACCTGTGCGATGACACGCCCTGGCATAGAATTGATTACCAACATCCATCTTCTTATCAGAAGAACGATTCATTGCTATGAGACAACTAGTTCCTCGAACGAAATCATCAACAACGATTGTAACTATTGTATCATAAATAAATGTCAGTTAGACGTACAACAGTGGTTTAAGGCAAACTTATTGAGGAGACTAAATGAATAAAATTTAATATAGGACACACACACATATTTTTCGCGCGACTTGGTTATTTGGACCCAGGGAACCCAAAAGCGCGACTTTCCGTTAAAAACTACAATTTAAAAATATTTACAATCGCAATATTGTCCCTTACTTTATATTTTATTTATAGGTAAGCGAAAATAACCAACAAAACAAAAACAAGTAATACTAGTATTGTATTTTTTTATGCATTTAATTACCCACATTCATTTTAGTATTGGAATGGAATGGAATGGATAAATAAATTGGAATGGAAGTATAAATAGGTATGTGAAAAAAACAAAACAAAAAACAGAGATTAGAAAATAAAAGCTATAGGAATTCCAGACGATGTGACTCATCTCTCTGCTATTGAAAAAAGTAAGTCAGCAAAGACCAAAATAGTCAAAGACAACAGAGCATCCTGTTTATATGTATAAGACGGATATAGGACAGTGAGCCATCATAGATTTTTTTTTTCTTTAAGTTGATGCATTTAATTTAATATTTTTTTATTCATGTTAAGAATATAATTAATTCATATATAGTTTGATTCTTAAATATAATTTACTGGACAATCATCTATCATAAAAAAAGAATATTGAAAGTGCTAAAACAAAATAACAATGCGATTCTATTTGTTAATATGAGCGTTCTCAAAACAGATAGAATTTACGTTAGATATTGTATTTAATTTTTTTTTTTTTTTTTACTTTCACTTAATATATATAGTAAGGGAAAGTATTGCGACCGTGAAAATTTTCTAATTCCAGTTTTCAATAGAAATACACGTTTCATGGTCCCCTGAGTCCAAATAACCAAGTCCCGCAAAAAGGTCTGTGTGTGTGTGTGTCCGTGTGTGGTAACTCTCGGGCGGAAACGGTAAGTCTTATGAAACCGAAATTTCATATTTAAGACAAATATACGCCCGAGACGTTACAAAACCTTTTTCATCAAAATGAGCTTACCAGAAGAGCCACTTTATACTATGTATTTTGCACCTTTTTTGACTTTCTCGAAAACGGTTCCGACGATTTCGATTAAACTCGCTATATCTATGTTAAATTGAATGGGCTTTAATATCATTTAGGGTTCATTCGGATAAACATGGTCTGACAGGGCTTAAATGCCGATATTTTAAATTGTCTTCCTCTAAAGTACCTTTAATTTTGTAGATTCAATAATAATAACTAGATTATCTTGTTAACGCTAATGAAAAACCGGTAAATATATAAATTGAATAAATTCGATACCCAACTAAAGGAGAAAACAGAAAAAATATTTTTTTAATGCAATTTTTCGTTTTTGAACATAACAGCAGTAATATACATGTATGATATACCGTTGGAAAGCTAAAGATTTTAGAAAAAATATCATCTCATACACAAGCTTTTACAAGTTAATGGAGAGTGATGAAAAGAAGATAAAACTAACTGATTATTTAGGATAATAATATAATAGATTTTTTAATAAAACACATGTTTCTATATAAATTCAATTTGATTAATTCCTTAACAATTTCACGTATTTGTATCTCTAACTGTATTTGAAAATTCTTTTATTGATATTTAAAATGGAGGTAAGTGAAAATCGTGTGTTCCCCGCACCAGATTTTAAATTTAGTGATATATTTTCTTTGATTTTATTTTTATTTCTTAATGTTCCTAAGACTTTATTATGTTTATTTATTAAGGTATCTTTATTACTTTCACTCATTGCTACATATTTCTGCTTTCACAATGTAACTAGAGATTTATGAGACACCCTGTATATGAAATAAATAGTAAGGGAAAGTATTGCTATCCTAAAAACTTTTGGATACTAGTTTACATCGGAAATAAACGTTTTAAGGTCCTTTGTGTCATATTGTCCAACACCCGCAAAAAGGATTAGGTGTGTGTGTGTGTGTGTGTAATAAGTCTCTCTCGAAAACGATTAGTTTTATAAAACTGATATTTCATATTTAAGACAACGTACACGCCCGAAATGCTAAACGACATTTTTCGCCCAAATCGGATGACCAAAAGTTCTACTTCATCCAATGCATTATAACCTTTTTACATTGTCTCTAAAATTGCTGGAACAGTTATATAGATGTATATTTTAATGAGATTTAATACCATGTAGATTTATTTCCGATTAAAATGGTCTTACAGGGCTTAAGTGCTCATATTTTACATTTTCCATTTCTAAAGTAGATTTAATTTTGTTGATTCCAAAAAAAGAAAGAAAAGAAATAGCTATATCATATCATAAGAATCAATTAAAAACCCTGATTATTTTATAAGTTAAACGAATTTGATAATTAACTAACGGAGAAAATAGCAATAGTATTTTCTGAGGTAAATATTTTTTCTATAGGCATCTGGTAGGGAAGTAATAAAGTGTTGAAAAATGAGATATTTAAATGAAGATAGGGAAGGAGTGTGACAGATGTTTGATGGAAGCGTATTCCAGAAAAAAGTGGACCGGGCTAAGAAGGTATTTTTAGTTCATATTTTTAGGTTCTATGGAAATCGTATTGAGGTCGGATGACGGAATTAATATAGCAAAAAAAATTCTAGATTCTAATGTTCTACTCTATTTGCTCAACCTCCATTGGTTCACACCAGTAAGGTGGCTGAGAGAGAGACGCTGGGAGCTCTTGGATTTCGCTTTTCTCCTCTACAAGTGGAGGAAAAGGCCCAGTCTGGGGTTCCTTTAGCAGATTGTAAATATTTAATATACTTATGATTGTGTGTATGATGTTAATTTATTTCTCACTTTGTATTTGTCTTAATTTTAGATTGTAGTTTTTTATAGTTTTATTTGTTTTGTTTTTTAATATATATATATATATATATATATATTATGTAATTTGACTTAAGCATTGATTTCTATGCATATTACGTGAATGTAGTCTATTATCAGTATTACTACTGTTCATTTAGAAACAAATTGTAATACATCTCAGTAAATATTAAATACAAAATAAATAAAAAAGATTCTAATGCGAACAGAATCGAATAAGTTGGTTAAAAAAAAAAAAAAAAAAAAAAAAAAAAAATATATATATATATATATATATATATATATATATATATATATATATATATATATATATATCCACTTCCCAATAGGTTTGGTCACCGGGGAAGTTAGACCACCACCTCCGTAAGGAGAGGCCTGTAGGGATAACATATTGTAAATATCTTAAGCAACTAAGGAACATTAATTATATAGTTTTGTTTTGTTTTCATTTAACAAGTATATGCATTATTATTATTTTTCACATAGCGTTATATATTTTTTTTTCCAATTAAATGAGAACTTTTTATTAGGTTATATTAGAAATAATTTTAGAACTAAAAGTAAATATTATAATTTTTAAGTGTTACCCTTGCAATAAAGGCTTTATTCATTCATATATATATATATATATATAATTTTGTTATTGTATACGTTTATTTAGTTTGGTTTCAATTTATGTAGTTTGACTTTTCTTTTTGTTTAGATTGAAAATATTGTATGAATGTGATCCTTTAGCGATATTATTATTGTCCATTGTGACTAATTGTAATACAAACGAATAATTAAAAAAAATAAATAAATAAATATATATATATATATATATATATATATATATATATATATATATAAAAATATATATATTTATATATATATATATATATATATATATATATATATATATATATTTTTTATATATATATATTAATGAGAGATTTTCGCGGTTCCTGTATAATTTCCTAGAATAGATATAATATTTTTTGGAAACATCTTAATTCATATATCCTCTTTATTTTGTTTGATTCGTGGGTTTCAGTTATAATATCTTCCTCCATAATTTTTTTCTATTACTTAAATAACCGGCATAGAACACCGTAGCCTTTTATGCGGTTTCTTAATTCGACAGTTTTCTCTAGGATTTTTCATAGGGGTTAAAAATACCTTGGGTTATGCCGTTCCTTGGCCCATTAGTTAAAGTTTTTCTCTCAATCTGCTTTCCTTTCCAAGAAAAATAAATTTAGGAGGAGATTTTATATTATGTCTGTGTTATTTAATTAATTAAATGATATTTGAATATTAATTAAATTAATGACACAGCAGCCTCGGGACGTAGCGGTTACTCGGCTTATCAGACTTTGGTCAAAGGAAGATTTGAACAAGCAGTGCGGGGAGGTGTGTGGTCACCAAAGCAAACTTCGTTAAAGAGGGATTCAGCTGGGGCCGATGTTACTAATGCTACTTCCTGCTTCATTTCAAAGCATCATGCTGTGTAAATATTAATTTTGTTGAGATTATAATTTTTTATTAGAAACACTGACGATCTTTGTGATATTAAAATATCACAATATACTTTTGTACACAGAAAGAAATTGCTTCATTAGAATATGGGGTATTATTATGTAGCAAAACTTTTAAAGACTAATAAAATATATGTCATCATATGTTGTGGCATGTAATTTTATACTGTAGTATATTCAATTCCAAATAGGTATTTTATGTTTGATATCATTATTTTCAACTATAAAATAAATAGTAAGGGATAGTATTGCGATTGTGAAAATTTTCGAATTCCAGTTTTCAAAGAATATACACGTTTTAGGTAAGTCCCGTGGGATCACCTATAGCAGGGTGGCTAGCATAACAGCCTTCTATGCCAAAGGTCACGGGCTCAAACCCGCAGGTGGTACTACTATTTTTTAATAGGAGTAAAAAATCGTTAGTTATGCCGTCCTTCGGAGGGGACGTACAAAGTTGGTCCCGAACCTATATGAGGTTAGGTACTCGTTAAAGATCCCTATTATAATTAAGCTTGGTTTTGCAAAATTTAGGATTCCCACTGCATCATGGTCCGATTAGCTACAGTAGCATAGAGTGACGTAAACAAAAACAAACCAAGTTTGGCAAAAAGGTGTGTCTCTGTGTGCGGTAAGTCTAATGAAATGTCGTAAGAAGCTTAAATGTTATCTTCTAGACTACTATACGCCCGAGATGCTAGGCCAACTTGTTCATCAAAATCAGCTAACCAGAAGAGCTACTTAATACCGTGCATTTTGCTACCTTTTTACAATTTTCTCAAAAACGGCTCTAAAGGTTTTGATTAAACACTCTATTCCGATGTTAAACGTAACGGGTTTTAATATGATGTAGGTTTCAGTCGGATTGAAACAGCCTTACAGAGCTTAAATGCCGATATTTTATATTTTCTTCTTCTAAAGTACCTTTAATTTTGGAGATTTAAAAAAAAAAAAATTGTAACATCAAGTTATTAACATTGATAAATAACAAGTAAATAAATTGAGCGAATTTGATGAGCAACACGAGGAGAAAAGTGCAAAAATATTTTTTGTATGCAATTTTTATGTTTATAACACATGAATAGTAATATAGATGTATAATATACCGTTGGATAGCTAAAGATATTAGAAAAAATACTATCTAATAGACGGAATTTTAAGAGTTAATGGAGAGTGATGAAAAGCCGATAAAACAGAGTTTGTAGATAAAAATATAATATATTATTTAATGCTTCTTTTGAAATCCAATTTAAATAATTCTTTAAAAAATGTTTTCTTATCTAATAATATATTTAAAAATTCTTAAATTGATTTTAACAAAGGTGGTAAGTGAAAGTTGTGTGTTGCGCGCACCAGATTTTTTCATCTATAAGTATATTTAAAAATTCTTTAATTAATTTTAACTTTTTATTAATTTCATTAATTTTAATTTTTCCATGAAATAATAAATTAAAAATAATAAAATATGATATATTCGAAAGTATACATATATATATATATATATATATATATATATATATATATATATATATATATATATATATATATATATATACATGGAGGATCTCAACGATTAAAAAAAAAAAAAAAAAGATGAGCCAAAAATCAGGGGGTTACCATAGTCTATTGTTACAGTTTGGTAACGCCTGGTTTCCTGCTATGAGTCTTATCCTCTTTAATATGCAAACAATAATAAATTCAGACATATAAGAGTCTTCCATTGTTCATGCGTCGATTAGATATACTCCAATTTGAATATGTGTAGATAAATACATTTAAAAGAAATTACAATACAAATACTACTATAGATTTACTTTCACTTACCTATTTATGTAACATATAATATGGGAAAGTATTCCGATCATAAAAATTTTCGAATTCCAATTTATCCAGATGACCAAGTTTCTCAAAAAGGTATGGTTCTGTGTAAAGTTTAGCCCTAAAATCTGGTTCGGGCAACTCATGACTTTCACTTACCTCCATTTTTAGAATCGATTAAAGAATTTTCAAATTCAGTAAAAGATAAAAATGTTTGAAACCATAAAATAATTAATTAAATGGAATTTATATAGAAACATGTATTTTATTAAAAATCTATTATATTATCATCTAAAATAATCAGTTAGTTTTATCTTCTTTTCATCACTCTCTATTAACTTTTAAAAGCTTATGTATGAGATAATATTTTTTCTAAAATCTTTTGCTTTCCAACTGTATAATATACATGTATATTACTATTCTTATGTTTAAAAACAAAAAAATTCATCAATAAAATATTTTTTCTGTTTTATCCTTTCGTTGGGAATCGAATTCATTCAATTTATATATTTACCGGTTTTTCATCAATGGTAACAAGATAATAAAGTTATTTTTATAGAATCAACAAAATTAAAGGTAATTTAAAGGAAGAATGTTTAAAATATCGGCATTTAAGACCTGCCTGACCATTTTTATTAGGATTAAACCTACATGATATTAAAGCCCATTAAATTTTACATCCATATAGCGAGTTTAATCAAAATCGTCAGAACCGTTTTTGAGAAAATCGAAAAAAAAAATGCATGGTATAAAGTCTCTCTTCTGGTAAGCCTATTTTGATGAAAACAGTTTTGTAACGTCTCGGGCCTCTATGGGTCTTAAATATGAAATTTCAGTTTCATAGGACTTTTAGTTTCCGCCCGGGAGTTACCACACACACACACACACACATACACACACACACACACAAACACACACAGACACACACACACACACACCCACACACACACAGACCTTTTTGTGGGACTTGGTTATTTGGACTCAGGGGATCCTAAAATGTGTATTTTCGTTGAAAATTGGAATTCGAAAATTTTAACGACCGCAATACTTTCCCTTACTATAAATAGTAAGTGAAAGTAAAAATGAAAAGTCATATCAGCGAGTATGGTTAAAAAAAAATACCTATGATTAGATCGTTTATTGGCTCATTGGTTAAAATTTTCCTCTACATAAGATAACATTTTTTTACGTTAAACATTAACAAAAAAAATATTATGCAGGTATAATAGTAAATGATTTTTTTTTTTTTTTTTTTAGATATTTATTGAGTTACACGTATATTACGATTTGTTTCAAAATGAACAATAATTATATGAGACCAAATAAATGCATGTTTAGTTTTCCTACACATAAAAGCTTTTTGAGTGCCATATGGCTCAATCTTTTATAGTGTTATTACGTAAATAATTTAAATCTCCCACCATAACTGAAATATCCACATATTTTTTTATCAAACAGGAAAAAAAATATTTATGAATGTGAAAAAGTAGAATTATTTACGAAAAAGGAACTCTTGGTGAAGGTGGTTACTCTGGTTGTTTATGAATATTCATGATTTTATGAATTTTTCATCAGTGCTTAATTAATTGACCTAATGGACAAGAGTTAATTGTTTCATATTTTTTTTCTCTTTTTTCACGTTTAAAATAAAACTTTGGGTTCTATTGAAATTTAAACACATTACGCATGTTTATGTACATATGCGTATTCGTAATGTTTCCAGGCCTAACGGCCGACCAAGGTAGCGATTTGGGCGAGTTTATGTTCATCCGCAGTGTTTCTACAATTTTGGGTATTCACTTTATGATGCATGAGTGGGTCCTGGGAAGGTCTTCTTATCGCAGGATAGCCTTGTGGATGAATTAATACATTATCAACCAGCCAGGTTCGAAGCCAGGACCCGGAGATAAATATTTCACTGTTTCATATCCACTGCATCATCCCTCTTCCATAATTTTGATTTTCTTCAGATTTACAGATTTTCGGTACGAATACATGTTACTATATATATCGTTATGTATTGAGGATGCTGAGGGCTCTGAATTTATTATTGAATAATTAATATATTTATAAAGTAAATATTAATGAGCCTTAGTCGGCAAAAGTACAAAGGACGTTTACCTGTCCTCCTTGGATTCTCCAATAGGTAAATTTTATTGATATTTACAACTATACATATAATATATACAACAAGTAAATGGGCTAATTAATAATACTTAAAATTTATTTTCAAATTTAAGTTCTATATGTTTGATATTTTTTCCGAATTCTTAATCTAGCTCATTCACAGAGGTAAATAAGTAGAGATTTTTAGATGCGTTGTTTGGGGGTCACTTGTAGCGTAGTGGCTTCTATACCTAAGATCATGGGTTCAATCCCGCAGGGTTTTTTTTATAGGAGTAAAAAATCCTTAGTTACGCCGTCCTTCGGAGGGAACGTTAAAAGGTTGTCCCGAGCCTGTGCAATGTCAGTACTCGTTAGACAACTATCCTAATAAAACCTGGATAGGCGAAATTAAAGACTCCCACTGTAGCATCGTTCAATTAGCCACATAAATAAACAAACAAATGTACTGTTTAAGAACCTAACTAATTTGATTGTTTGTTTATTCACTTAACACCACTTCATGCTACTTTTGCTAATCGGACGAGACCTATTTAATTGTATTGAATTAGCATTTTGATTTTTAAAAATATTTTTCGTTAATAATCATATTTTTAAATTCAAAGAGCAATGAAAAATAATGGTGATATAGCATCATTAATATTATTAAAGGCAGCCATGATCTTTCTTAAATCATGTTATTTGCGCTATTATTTGATATCGTTTTCATGTCACAATTAAAATTATATTGCGAGTACATATATGATACTCTGAAAGAATCTTGTGCTTGGAACACACCTTTCTCACATATCTATGTTATTAAAATCAATTAAAGAATTTTCAAATAGAGTTTAGAGATGAAATATGACAAGATGAAATAGTTAGGTGAAAGTAAAAACGATTTCAATGATAATAAAACCTACATCATATTAAATCCGATAAAATTGAGAATGTATAGTTGACTGTATAAACTATAACGGGTGGAATAATCAGGAGTCAGTCTTTTTCTAAATATTTTTAATTTTGCCGACGTTTCGGCTCAACCTTGTGAGCCATCATCAGGGCATTACTGAGCCATGTCCAAGCATAAACTAAGAGTTGATCGCAAAGAAATTGCCCACTTAGTAATTCTGCAGAAAAAATATCAAAACTTAATGGAGTTGGTGTTTACGTTCGGTACAGTGTGGATGCGTCTTAGCAGCTCCTGAGGATTAAGCGCTCAACGTCTGATAAGTTGAACTTTCTCTTAAACTTTCATATTTTTATATATGATTTCATTAAAAGGTGTCCATTTATTTTCATTTTGTATATATATTTATCTTAATTTATCATTTTTTTTTTTAAATTAGATACAGCCTACAACATGGCTGAATCACCTCCCGTTAAACGGAAAAAGGGACGATTTAAAGGTCCTATAACAGGAGATTCTGTTAACACAATTCAAAATTCGATTAGGTTTTTGATAATAAGAAGGACTGACATGGATGAAGACGGTAATGCTTTGGATTTTAAAAAGTATCGCCGTTTTTTATCTATAAGAGCCTAAATAATTTAATCGGGGAAGTTAAATTAGTTAAAAAACTGAGAGATGGCACACTTTTGATAGAGGTTTTGTCAGATGCTCAATCGGGAAAATTATTGAAGTGTACTAGCTCTTTAAACAATTTTCCTATTAAGGTGGAACCGCATGGCAGACTAAACTTAAGTAAAGGGGTTATATGGTGCCCTGACCTAGCTCATTGCACTATTGATGAAATTAAAGACGAATTGAAAACCCAAAAAGTTGAAGATGTTAAAAGAATGACATATTTTAAAAATAATATAAAACATGAAGGCCACAATTATTTACTTACTTTTAATAGCCCTACTATACCCAATGAAATCAAAATAGGCTTTTATAACGTTATTGTCAGGCAGTTCTTTTCCAATCCAATACAATGTTACATATGTCTAAAATTTGGCCATACAAAACAGTATGTACCAAGCAACCACTGTGTAAACTTTGTGGAAACAATAAACATGATGGTGTAGAATGTATTAGTACCGTAAAGTGCGTGAATTGTTCAGGCCAACATGACTCCTTTTCAAAACTTTGCCCTACTTTTATTAAAGAAAAAGAAATTAGAAAATTACAAGATAGTGAAAAAATACCTTATACCGCCGCGAAAAAGAAATACGAATTATTGCACCCTGTTCAAAGCCAAACATCGTTCTCTAATATTGTGAAACATAAATTAACTGTTAGTGTCAGTGTACAAACTGAAGAACTAAACGAGAGTTCTTTTATTACTAAGAGGCCTATTACCAGGTCCTTACCTAGTGGCTGTGGGGAATTGAATGATGCAGTCATTTCCCCCACCACGCTCCTCCCCTCCACCGCTCCCACCACCATACCCACCCTCCCTCCTCTTCCTCCTACCATACCTTCTATTCCTAATCTACTTCTTCATCGAACTTCACGGTCTCGAGACCGGGGACTGACCAACCCCACGGAAGCCATACCTAACTCCCGGGACCCTTCCACACAACCGAAGTCTACGTTTTCGGGAAAACCGACATCTACTGATGTCACCTATTCCACCGAGTGCCCGGATGACCATGATCGTCAGGGCGAGTGGACGTTAGTGAAAGACAGACGAGCTAGAAGCAAAACTCGCAGCAGAGATAGAGTACAAACTACTTAAACAGCCATTCGTACCAATTCGTATATTTAACAATTAATTTTAATAATATAATTCACTTATTTAACTTTCTCATCTGTTTTATATCGTTAAATTTATCTAATTTCTACTTATCCAATGGACTTTAAAATTATAATTATGCATTGTAACTGTTATGGTACCATTAGAAAATATAAAGAACTTGTCTTTATCACCATGACATACCGAATTATAACGTTGTGTCATAAAGAAACCAATCTCAACAAAAATTTTAATCGCGAAGACTATCACATTTACCGAAGCGGTTTTAAAACCGACATTAGGGCATGTGGTCGTGTGACGGTGGTAATAGCCCTGCCTCATAATTCTCCTCATCTTCCAGAAAACCCTATTATCACAACAATTCTACAAATAATCAAAATAATAATCACAGTTATACAAGCACTCCTGAAATTGAAAATTCATATTACCTTAAACAGATGTTTACAGTTTTTAATTCTTCTGCATCTGTTGTTTTTTTTTCATCCGATTATTATAATCTTTTTCTTTGTATGGGGAAGCCCCAAAGACAAAATAAAATTTCTATTTCTATTCTATATTATAATATTTTTCCTGTGCATCGCTTGTATAATTTCTTATGCAAACCAATATCTCATAATTGTATTCAATCTCACGTATTATTTTTTCTATACCTCTATACATAAAAAAACATGAATCTAATCAGTTGGAACTGCAATGGAGTAAGGACTCAGTTTGAAGAATTAAAATTAATAATGAAAGAATACAACCCTTGGGCTATATGTCTCCAAGAAACCAGGCTAAAACCTATTAACAGTTTTTCTCTAAAACAGTACAACTTATTCAGAAAAGATAGAGCATCTGAAGGTCCGGGAAGCTGGGGAATAATCACTGCAATCCAAAAACAATATCCTTCTGAAGAATTAGCTATAAATACCTCATTACATGCACTAGCGGTTAGAGTTCACCACACCTTTTCATTCACCATATGCAATATTTACCTTTCTCCAAGCGTAGCAATCAACGAAGCTGCTCTGATTCAACTGATTGGTGATCTTCCTACCCCTTACCTTGTTACTGGGGATCTGAATGGTGCACATGAATCATGGGGCTCACCTTCAAATAATAGTAGGGGAAATTCTATAAAACGTGTAATAGATGCTACAGATAGTATCATATTGAATAATGGGAATACTACGTATATAAGCCCACAGTACACAACGCCATCATCCATAGATATTACCTTCTGTTCACCTAGTATGCTAAATAGAGTCATATGGGATACTGCACCAGACCAACACGGCAGTGACCATTTCCCTCTGGTCATTTCTCTCGCAAGTCAACTCCCTCCAGTCCAGAAATATCCTAGGTGGATCACTTCAAAAGCTGACTGGAACCTTTTTCAACAAAAACTTTCCTTCCTATTCCAAAATTACGCAGACAATATTGATACAATTACGACAGGGCTCACGAAACACATAATAGACGCCGCATATGAAAGCATTCCGAAATCTCGAGGATCTACAAAAGTGAACCATTGCCCTTGGTTTGATGACGAATGCCGTCAAGTTATTAGGGACAGAAATAGAGCACTTCGAAAGTTTGTAAAATATCCCACTACCACCAACTTTATACAATACAAAAAATTTAAAGCCAAAGCCAGGAACGTCGTTAAACACAAAAGGAAAACGTCTTGGCTCACCTATTTAGAACAGATTAATGCATACACTCCCATCAAAAATGTATGGAACAAAATAAACTCCATTAGAGGAATCCACGATTGTTCTACAATTTACCTTAAAATAAATGATCAAATCATCTCAAACCCAGAACCAATAGCCGAATCATTTGCAGAATACTTTTCAGACGCTCCAACTAACCACGAAGATTCGACTCCGACCTCTGATTTCACTTTTCCATTGAACACCAATGATATTTATAACCTTCCTTTCTCCATTACCGAACTTGATCAAGTCATCGCCGAACTGAAGCCAACCACTCCTGGACCTGATGACATTCATAATCTAATGTTAAAAAATCTTCCACTAACTTGCAAGCGTGCCCTCCTACATCTCTATAACGAAATCTGGACAGCACACAAGTTTCCTGCATCATGGCAAGAATCAATAATTATACCTATACCCAAACCTGGAAAAGACAAAACTCAAATCAACAATTACAGGCCGATTTCTCTAAGCAGCTGCATGTGCAAACTAATGGAAAAAATGGTAAACAAACGCCTACTATGGTTTCTAGAAAAGCATAGTTTACTGTCCCCAGTGCAATGTGGTTTTAGGAAAGGAAGATCCACCATTGATCACCTTGCTACTCTTGAGGCTGAAATTCTTAACACATTCATTACTAAACAAGAAGCAATAGGGATATTTTTTGATATAGAGAAAGCGTACGACTCAGTAAACAAGTACACAATCCTCAAACAATTATACGACTGGGGATTTGGTGGGAACCTACCTATTTTCATTAAAAATTTTCTTTCAAATAGAACAATAAGAATAAGAATAGGCAATACCCTTTCTAATCCTAAGGTAATGCAATGTGGACTTCCTCAAGGAAGTGTTATCAGCTGTGTTCTCTTCGCTATAGCCATTAATAGTATTACAGAAATATTTCCCCGATCTGTAAGAGCCTTTGTATTTGTAGACGATGTGGCAATCTTCTTAAGATACACAAATATAGAGTGGATGAAAAGAATCCTCCAGAATACACTCAATAAACTCGAAGTTTGGGCAAGGAAGAATAATTTTAAGTTTTCCCCACACAAAACCAAATGCATTCGCTTTTCGAGAAAACGTTACCCTACAGTCGCTCCTGACCTCACTTTAGGAACAAATATCCTTACGTTCTCTACTGATGTTAAGTTTCTCGGATTACTGATAGACGAAAAGTTGAACTGGATCAGCCACATAAAGTACCTTAGGGAAGTATGTAGGAAAAGACTTGATATTCTAAAGGTTCTAGCTGGAACTTCCTGGGGAGCCGATAGGAAAAGTATGCTGATGGTTTATGCGAACTCAATCCAATCAAAGCTTGATTATGGCTGTGAGTCTTACTCTTCAGCCAAATCCACATATCTATCACTTCTTGACTCCATCCTACATTCTGGAATCCGCCTGGCGACTGGTGCCTTTCGAACGTCTCCAATAACGAGCTTATCAGCTGAGTCCAGTGTTCCTCCCTTGATCTTCAGACGGCAACAAATCATCTCATCGTATCTTTCGAAACTCTTACCGCAACTCGACAACCCAGCTCATCATCTTATCTTCCAACCGAAACACTGCCAAATCTACGATGCTCAACCCCGTTCTTCAGCACCTCTAGGAATCAGGCAAAGAGCAACTATTATGCTAATAAAACGAGAGGTCGATTTTACCCGCATCTCGTTTGAAAACCCACCCTGGACCTATTCTCCACCTGCAATAAACCTAAAACTTCTAAGTCTTAAAGAAAAATTACCCCGATACATGCTGATCAAATAATTCTTCGCCATGATCAACGAAACATCTTCAGACTGTCATATCATTTATACTGACGGCTCTAAGACAGGAGAAAAAGTGGGCTGCTCTGTCGTTTCTGCCCAGAAGATCAAAAAATATAAGCTCCCACCCTTTGCTTCTGTATTCACCGCGGAGCTACAAGCTATTAGTTCAGCTTTATATACAGCCATTAATTCGAACAGTCGTGTTATCTATATCTGTACAGATTCCCTATCATCACTTAAATCCCTGGGAAACCAATATTCAACAAACAGTACTATGAATACTATTAAAAATTATCTCCTCATACTAAAAGAATTGGAAAAGACTGTCACCTTCATTTGGACGCCAGCCCATATTGGTATACCAGGAAATGAAGCAGCAGACAAAGCGGCGAAAGAGGCCGCACAACTGAATATTCCCCCAATTAAACTATTTGAACAGCACGATATTAAGAAATGGTTAAGAGATAAGATCTCCAGCGAGTGGGAAACCTCTTGGCTGTCAGTGTTCCCTCAAAATAAGCTGCGGAGAATTAAGAATACGACAAAACCCTGGAGAAGCTGCGTGAGAGGCTGTAGAAGAGAAGAAGTAGTCGTCACCAGATTGCGAATAGGCCACTCTCGACTCACCCACGGATACCTTATGGATAAAGCGGAGGTAACAACATGCGAACGGTGCTCTACTCCACTGACAATGCAGCACATCTTAGAAGACTGCCCGCTGTACGCAGCTGCGTTTTCTTCTCGAGGCCTGCCTAGGCAACTCTCATCATTATTAGGGGATAATAAGGAGGTTCTCGATTTAGTTATAGAAATTCTAAAAGAAATCGAACTATACAATAAGATTTAAAAAAAATAAATAAACAAATAAATAATAAATAAATAAATAAATAAATAAATAAATAAAAAAAAAAAATAATAATAATAATAAAAAAAAAAATAAAAAAAAAATAAAAAAAAAAAAAAAAAAAATATATATATATATATATATATATATATATATATATATATATATATAAATTAAAAAATAAAAAATAAATAAAAAAAATAAATAAAAAAAAAAAAAAATAATAAAAAAAAAAAAAATAAATAAATAAATAATAATAAATAAATTTAAAAAAACAAATAAAATAGAATGGATCATCATTAATAAATTTATTAGAAGTAAGTATGAAATAATTAAAAATTCTGCACTGTAAAGAAATTATACAAGCTTCTATGACCATCATAAATTTTACGGGCGTAATAATCTCGTCATTTATCGCCCTAAAACACCATCCCTACCCTACTCAAAACTTAATGAAAATAGAAAATAATGGCAATCGTGCAACATGCAATGTCCCTGAAGACCCGCGCCACATTCTATTCAGATGCAGAAAATATGGGAAGGAAAGAAAAGAGGTAATTCCTCTAGAAGAAGATGCCATACATTAAAATTAATTGATAATTAAATGAAATCAAAATAATATTAAAACAAAGTTAAATTGAATTTCCAGCATCTGCACTTAGCGGTTTATGTTTAAAAGAGCAATTTATAGGATAAAGCAGTTGGTACATGATGGATTTCAGGATGGGTGGAATTCAAAAGAGAGGCCGCTTTAGCTAGAAAGGACTTGGCAGCAGCTATGATGAGGAGGAGAGTACAGATCAGTACGGTAACTGGTTGTATCATCCGTACCAAACACTCACACACACTATTTTTGTTGTTATTTATTTGGACTTGTTCATTTAGACTCAAAACGTGTATTTACGTTAAAAAACTGGAAACCGAAAATTTTCATGATCGCAATAATTTTTCTTACTAGCTATTTTACATATGGTGATTGAAAGTATTGGGTTGTTTCACATGAAATGTCTTTTTTTATAGTTTCTAAAATTGCAGGTCTCTGTTATTTTCTTTCGAATTTTTACATATTTAAAGTAAACAGTTAATAATCATCTACCTTTGTATTATAAACATTAGCTTCCCAATCAATTACCCACTTTTTAGTATGCCTTCAAATATGAACATGGAAACACGCAATTTACGAATAATATTTTTGTACGAGTTTAAACTCGGCCATTCAGCAGCTGAGGCCGCTAGAAATATTTGCAAGGCGTTTGGGGAAGGTAGTGTTAATGGACGGACCATTCGCCGTATGTTCGCTAAGTTTTCAGCTGGAGATACCGACTTGGAAAACTTCCCCCGAGGAAGACCTCCGTCCTTAATAGACAACGATGTCCTCAAACATACAGTAAAAGGAAACTCCTACCAAACAGTTAAAGGGCTCTCAGCACAACTAAATGCAAGTGCATCTACCGTTTACAGACATTTAAAGTGTATTTGGAAAGTAAAAAAGCTTGAAACATGATCTCACTGAGCGGCAGCAAGACCCCATGTTTCAAAACATGACGTGCAAAAATTAAAAGTACTGGGCTACGAAGTTCTTCCATATTCTCCTGACTTGTCTCCAACAGATTACCACCTGTTCAGGAATTTAGACAACTTCGTCAAAGGAAAACTTTTTGAAAATGATGATCACGTGAAAAGTGCGTTTTCAGATTTTGTTTCACTTCAAAGCTCAGAGTTTTTCAGTTCGGGGATAAAAAAAGTTGGTATCACGTTGGAAAAAAGTGTTAAAAAAGAAGGTAAATACTTCGAATGAAATTATCTGGTTTTCATATCGTATTTTAATGAAACTCCTTTACCTTGAAAACGGACATTTCATGTGACACAACCCAATAATAAACGTCTTGATCAATAATATGTATCAATAATATGTAGACATAATATACAAGAGACGTATGTATCCTGCAGGACTACCGTTGTTGGAGTGTGATGGTCTAACTTCTCTGGAGAAAAAAAAGGTTCTGGGAAGTGGATTCATTTTTTTAAATATAATTTGTATTGTCAAAGAATCAAATTGCTGATTTGTTTAAATATTTTATTTGTACGTTTAGCCATAGGTAAAAATTTTACCACCCTAATTGTTTTTTTTTAATACTAGAGAAAAGTTAACAAAAACTTTCTCATTTATAGTGATGCTAACAAATAATTAAAAATAAATCATAAAGGTTATAATTGCTATTTTAAAATACTTAACTTTAAAAATTTCTTTTATTTATTTACGTAATTGTAACAAACGTAGCATTGTAATAAATCTTCTCGGTCAGAATTAAGTTTCTGAGCCAATTAGACACTGAGCTGCACAGACAACTTGATATATGATTTGTTATTTATGTCAGGATTGTTTTCGTTATTAATTTTTATTCTTTTTACTATATCGTGATCAAACATATTCGAAACCAATTAAAATTTGAAAAGATTTATTTCTAATAATATTTAATGCTTAAATTATTGATAAAAGTGTCGCTATTTCCCAGCATTCAATTTTTTGTGGTTAAAACATATCATTAACTAATTGATATAATATAGGTCTTAATATGAAACCTCGTAATTACAAACTTTTCGTAAGGGTTACTTTATTTTTGCTATATTTTGTGTAATGTAATTATTGTTAATTGTTTTCTGGTCGATATTATATTTCTTACTAGGACAAGAAAAAAAAATCTTAATATAATGAAAAATTGAGTTTTAAATTGATTTCTTAAATCCGGTAAATAGTTAACATTTGACATTTACTTGGTTTCATATTCTGACCGAGAACTTGACCTTTAATTGTAATCAGATTTTAACTTTCACAGCCCTATAATTGTATAAATTTGATTCATATTTTTGTTCCCTTGTATATCCCTCCCTATAACTTTCTCTAAAATTATAATTTGGCCAAAAATAAAAATCTTGAATAATTTATGCCTTATTTTGTTCTAGAATATAATAAATAAGATATTATCTCATTCACTCATTCATTAATTTGAAAGGTTTACGGATTAATCCTTCAAAATTTTAATTATTTAACAAAAATACGACCTAAAGAAATTTTACATATATACTTTATGGATACATTTATATGAATAATAAGGCCTTGAAGACCAAGTAGGGATAAGAAATGTCGATGAATGAAAATATATCGAATGAATAGGAATTACAAGAAGAAATTCTTAAAAAATGTTATTTTTAATACAACTAAAATAGCTTTATTTTGATTAAAAATGTGAATTTTCTTGTTCTTTATTTTAATATTAAATATGAATATATAAATATAAAACATTATACATTAATATTTATTAGAAACCTAGTTTTATTTGACCTATATGCATTCCTACTCCAGTTTTGTTAGTTGGCATATTAGTCAAATTTATAATTTTTTTCTCAATATACTTTCAATTATTCCGCATGAAAATTCATAGTTTTTAACAATTTTATAACATTATCTTTTCTCCTTAATTGTTCATAAGTTAATTACAATATTATATATTTTTTAATTTAATAATTATAAAATGTATTACATTTTATTAAATCCACATTGTTCAAATCTCTTAATATTTTCATGATTTTTTCATGTTCATTTTTTAAAGATTATGTTACTTTTAATAAATTATAATTTTTTTATTTGTTTTATTAATAATGAAAAATATTTTCTCCGAATATTTTTCTTTTATATCCGTTGTGATTGAACATTTTTGTCGAACATTTTTTTCTACTTTTTACTCGTTAATATTATAATAAATAAAAAATGAAGAGTATATTATATCAATAAAAACGTATGTAGAAACATTCTCTTCTTAAACAAATATTTGTTTATTAGAAATATTGCATTTCCTGATAATTTTTTATTTAATATTCTCACATTGCAAACCTTTATCTTTATTTTTTTTTCATTTTTACTTGATCGATAAAAACTAAAAACAATAATAAATGTTTAAATAAACTACGAATTAAACCATTTCACTGTATGTGTATCTTTATTTTTTTTTATATATGTGTATTAAAATTATATTTGTTTAAATACCTTCCATATTTGTATCATTGCAGGTCATTTATTCTAGTACATTTTCTTTTTTTATGTTGAATTATAAATGTCTATGATTAAAATTGAACTGTATTATTCATACAAGTTATTACATAATTTCAAACAAAATTTTAATATATAAAAATATATATACAACTATAATTTGATAGTTAAAGGATCCAGAAATTATTTTAAAATTTTTTTTTTTAATTTTTATTGAATTCGTGAAAATTATGAAACAGTTTTGTAACCTGAGATAATAAATTTGAAAATTATTAGACAATATTGTATTTAACTCGTGGTGTATGTGACATATGAATTTATTATTTTTAATGGTTTTTTGGCTTGGTATGACAAACGATTTTTTTTCAGTAAATTAAAAAAAAAATTGATTTTGATTTAAATTATTGTAACAATTTATTTTCAATAACCTATCCACTATTTAAAAAAAAAAATATTAGATACCCGACAGTAAGGATCAACGTATTTATGTTTAGTCAGAGTATGTATAGTCATTCGATTTCGCGTTTTTCATATGTTTTTTCTAGCAAAATGTATTTAAAAAAAAAACATACTTGCTGTTCTCAAGCAGACGGGACTTGAGACTTACCTTCAAATACGAAGCATATACCCCGATGACACTTGTTGATGATATCGTAACAACACAAGAGTTAGAGTCACAGTGAGAGCTTGGAAGTTGACGGCACGGGTTCCGAACCGCGTCTGAGGGAATTCATTCTCTCTGGGCAGGCGCTCTATCCCGAGTCCCCTTCTGGCTATCTCACGTCTATTATATCTTCAATATTAGGGTGTTATACAAAATAGTCAAGATAAAGTGACGTTAAATAAACAATCAAACATACAAACAAACTCTTCAGCTTTGTAACATTAGAATAGATTAAATATGAATATATAAATATAAAATATTTCATATTATTATTTATTAGAAACCTCCTTTTATTTGACCTATATGTATCCCTACTGCAGTTTCGTTAGATATTAGTCAAACTTACAATTTTGTTCTCTATATACTTTCTATTATTCAGCAAGGAAATTTATAGTTTTTAACGGTTTTACGAAGTTACCTTATTTATTTAATTGTTCATAAGTTATACACATTATTGTATAATATTATAATAGAGGTCACCCATAGCGTAGTTGCTAGCATAACAGCTTTCTATGCCAAAGGTCGCGGGTTGAAACCTGCTTGTGGCCCTAGGATTTTTAAATGAGAGTAAAAAATCCTTAGTTATGCCGTCCTTTGGAGGGGACGTTAAAAGGTGGTCCCGAGCCTGTGCGATGTCAGGTACTCGTTACAGATCCCTATCCTAATAATACCTGGATAGGCAAAATTTAGGACTCCCACTGTAGCATCGTCCGATTAGCCATAGTAGCATAGAGTGACGTTAATCGAATAAAGAACAACATATAATATTAAATCGAATAATTATTAAATGTATTACTTTTTTTTTAATCCAGATTATATCATCAATATTAGTGTGTAATACAAAATAGTCAAGATAAAGTGACGTTAAATAAACAAACAAACAAACGAAATAGTCAACTATCTAGAATATGCTTTAAGTATGTGACGTATGGTATCAGATCCATATTTGAAATTATGAATATCTCTATATATATATATATTTAGTTAATTTAAATAAAAAATCCGGTGCGCGCAATGCACGTCATTCACTTTCCTCCGCTATATAAATTGTTAAAGAATAAATTAAATTACCTCTACCACAATCAGTTAGTTTTATCGACTTTTCATCACTCTCCGTTAACTTTTACAATTTTGTGTATAAGATTATATTTTTACTAAAATCTTTAACTTTAGAAAGGTACATTATATATCTATATTACTGTTTTCATGTTAAAAAAAAAAAATACATAATAAATATTTTTCTCCTTTCTCCTGTAATTGGTTATCACTTTTATTCAACATCTGTATTTAGCTGTTTTTTTATCAACGGTAATCAGATGATATGGTTAATTTTATGAAATCTACATTTCTAAAGAAATAGAGGAAAGAAAATATCTGCATTTAAGCTCTGTCAGACTATTTTAATCAGAATGATATCTACGTGATATTGAAGCTCATTAAATTTAATATCGCTAGAGCAAGTTTAATCGAAATCGTTAGAGCCGTTTTTGAGGAAGATTTTAGAAAAGTGGAAAATTCATAGTATCAAGTTGATCTTCTGGATTGCCGATTTTGATGAAAAAGTTTCTGTAACATCCCAGACACAAACGAGTCTAAAATACGAAATTTCAATTGTTTAAAACTTTAATATAAACCTATTACAGCTACACTTACCATAAACACACAAATGCATGGAAGAACACACAAACCTTTTTGCGTGACTCGGTCGTTTGGACTTAGGGATCCCTAAAACATGTATTTCGGTTGAAAACTGGAACTATAAAACTTCTAGATCGTTTATTAATTCTCGAGAACTCCTAAACCACTGGACAGATTCTTATATGGTTTTTACTATGATTCAGAACATTCTTCCTCAAAGGCTTATAAGTAAAATAGATTCCAATTCAGCTTTTATATGGACGTGTAATATACCGTTGGTATGCGCAAGATTTTAGAAAAGTTAATATGCAATAATAATAATAAAAATTCTTTTATAAAAATAATAAAAGAAAATTGAATATATAGAAAATACGTTATCGGTAAAGAGGAAGGTTATGATAGTTAAATGTTGCCACCCTCGTACAGGATCCGTGCAAGTTTAATTCTTCCATTTAGTACACAGGATTTAAGAAACAATATTATGTTATTAACAAAAACGGTATGATGTTATAAATCTATAAACTAAAATTGTTATTAATTATTTCAACTCTAAAATTATTTTACTCAAACTAATCTTCCTCTTTAAATAAGTGGAATACACATGGCAACTCGTACGAAACTGAAAATTCATATTTAAGACAACTACATGCTCGAGATGTAACAGCAACTTTTTCATCAACATCAGCTAACCAGAAGAGCCACTTTATACCTTGCCTTTTGGACCTAGTTACGATTTTCTCGAAAACAGCTCTAACTATTTTGATTAAACTTCCTATATCGATTTATAATTTAATGGGCTCTAGGTTTCAGTTTAAATGCCGATATTATAAATAATCTAAAGTACCTTTAATTTTGTAGTTTAAGAAAAAAATTCGGCATACCAATTTGTTAGCGTTTATAAAGAACTGCTATTTATCCATTTTTTCGTTGCCTATACCAATTCGTAAAGCCTTATCATTATCCATTTTTATTTATTTGTTTTTTAACATAAAGGCTTTTCAACCATAAAGGTTATTTTAGCCCTAAACTAATAATAAAGGTACAATATAATAGTAGTAATAACTGCTATGTTTTTGGCCGACTGCTTTTCTAAGGCAGCGGTACCTTCAAAAACTAGCTTCCTTCATAAATATTTAATCTATATATAAACTATATTTAAGGATACCATTGGATTTCCTTTCCAAAGGTATCGTGTTTACCAATCCAATAGGTGGCATGCAGGGTAAGATTAAAGTAAACAAGATTCGAATTATACATTTTTATAATTATTAACCTACACATATCCATTATATCAAAACATTGCTTAGAACTTTGATTGAGAATACTGAAGGACATTTTCACTACTACCTTTGCCATACAATATTACAAATAACGATATACTTTTGAAACACTTAGCCGGCTGGCGAAGGGAAAATCAGTTCTTACGTTTCATCTTCCAGCTGCTCTACGACCCCCGGTGAACATCGCTTCCTCTTGTAGGTGGACCCCGACTCTCCTCTTGTAATACTTCAATTCTCGAGGCTGGAATAAGACTCACCTTATCTTGAGGATAAAACTTGACTAACCTTTTCGAATCTTCTCCTCATCGTCGTCACCTCGGGCAGGGCCGATCTGGGAAGTGCTCCAAACCGGGGGTCCTTTGTCCTAGTGTCTAGGAAGTTTCTCGAGGTACTTATTGCTCAGGGGAGGCCCATGGAGGTAAACGCCTTTTGATAACGACAAAGGTTGGTTATCTTTAATTGTTTAACATTAAAATTATTTAATAATGAACTCCCCTCAGTATCCTCAATACATTACATAATACTAATAATACATACGTGATAAATAATAAAATACAATAAAAAGATTATACATAATATACGAAATACTATACAAAATACTAATAATACAAATACAATGATTTAAGTTAAATACAAACAATTATATAAGAAAACTACATATAAGAAAAGAATAAAATAAAAATATATATAAAATATTAAAAATCAAAAACATGGAACATTTTTTTAAAATTTTATTTATTTATTTATTTTTTTAAATTTTGTAAAATATTGATGTATCTTTTAGATAATTCATCAGTTTTGTGGCTGACTCCTGGGTATTTTGTAATATTGTCCCAATTTCAGTCTCCATACCAATCCCTATTCGCTCGGCTTCGAAGGAAAAGCAATCCAACAGTATATGTGGTACTGTGAGGTTAACCCCAAAGGAGGTACATTGAGGCCGTGATCCCCTCGTCATCAGGTACCCACTTTTAAACATCAACTTTTTCTCCATCACCTAAACTATCAACCTTCCCAAAATATGTTATTTTTAAAGCTATAGATGAAAATTAGTCATTGTTACAATGTCTGATTTATTTCTGTACTCAAGTCTTAAAAGACCAGAAAAATATTATTTATTTTGTACGTTTTTGTAAGGGGACTATTCCTCTAAGAATAAAATTTATTTTCATTTTTATTTTTTTAACTAAGGGCCCGAATGTACTCCTATAACTACATCAAAAACTTCGGTGGGTCGTTATAGAAGTTGACGCTTATGAATATTAAAATTTGGTGTAGAAGTTAGGTGCCTTCCCTCAGATGTTATATTCCACCCTTCGTATCAGCGCATATTAACATACAGGATCATCCTTGCCTAACAGACTTAAAGTAAATTAGTGTGTTTGGAAGGTACTTTAGCTTGACGGGGAAGATACAACTTCACTTACCTGTAATGTGAGAGAGATAAATAGATATGCAAGAACATTCCACCCTTGCGTTGAGTTGTGTATAAGGACGGTTTTCATTCGTAGTGTATTCGTATAACGAAGTTTATGAAACTCTCTGTATTGATGTAAAATTAAATAGGGTTTGGTTTGATAGTAGGTGATATCTTATTGTATATAGACAGGGCTTCTTCCCTTAAAGTACCTTAAATTTTGTTGGTGTGAGGAAAATAAATAAAAATTGTTCTTTTCTGGCTTCCGTCACACTGTAGTAACGAATCTGCAGACAAAGTAGCTACTAAGGCAAGAACAAAAGTTCCAGGGACACCTGAAGCCTTGGAGAGAAAAAGTAAGAAAGCAATTTTGAACAAGTGGTTAACGCAATGGATACTTTCATCTGACAGACTGAAAGAGGTAAAACAGGACATCTTTCTTTGGAAAATCTCATATAAGAAATGTGGAAAGGTTTACTTCTTTACGCTCGGTTATCCAATAAGAGGCCAGGATCCACCTGTATGTGACTCTTGTAATACAGAAATCTCAATAAAACATATCGTAACATTATACCTATGCACTATACACTGACACCAGAACAAGACATAACACACATACTGCTATAAACCTGGATAGAATCTGTGCCTGGGCAACCCTCAATAAACTAAGGTTTGAATGCTATGAAACCTCAGGCTATTGTTATAGGTTCCAGTTTCCTCCTTAGATCCAACAAGACATTTCCGAATCTAATCCTAAATTATCATCTAATCACCTACAGCTCCTTAGTCAAAAACCTGGGTATTACCATTAACCAAACCCTTTCATGGAAACCCCATATTGCCCAACTTTCACGCAGAACAATAAGTACCCTCAAATACTTTCATCGTTCCCCTCATCTTCTTCCACTATCCATCCATAACCTCCTTATTTCCTTACTTGTCCCCCCCCCCTTTGGACTATTATTGCTTTGTATATGGTGGCCTCCTGACAGTGCTTGAGGATAGGCTAAAGCGAATTGTGAACATATTTTTAAGATTTGTCCTCAACACTCCGAAGCGGTCTCATGTGACCCATTTATACGGCGAGTTAAAGTGGCTCCTCCCTCTAACTTGTAGACAATATTTCCTAGGATCATTCCTTTACCAAACCATTAACACCCAGCTCCCTCCTTATATCCACAGTCTTCTACAATTTAAATCGTCAATTTACTCCCTCGAAACAAGGTTTCGCCATTCTGACCTTTACATTCCTACCCTTACAACAACATCTTTTGATCATTCCTTGTTTGTCCGCTCTGCAAAACTCTGGAATTCCCTACCTACTCATATCCGTCATGCTTCTTATCTACCATCATTCAAGTCCCAACTGTTCCAATACCTCCTGTATTCCCTAACAGACGCTCAGCAGCCATGGGGTTTTATATCAAACATTAGTTTTTGAATGTAAACAGGAAATATTATTTATTGCTCATACCTAACTTAATTTATTAATCTTTTTAAATTTAGTTTTGTTCAGCAAATGTATGCATCTGAAGATGTTTATTTATTTTACTCTTTTGTTTTATTGTGTAGATATATTTCTTTTTTTATTTTATTACTTCTTACACCATTGTAAATAAGAATTAATCATGATCATTTGGTCTTTTGGCCAGATACACTGTATACCTTAATTGTACATATTTGTTGTTCTTAAGGGACTATGTCCCAGAATAAAGATTATTTTCTATTCTAAACGATGCTACGATTGATAATGAACATACAATTTTTAAATTCTTTTTAAGTTTTTAGTGACATCTATCTGTCTATTTAGGAGCGACGTAGTCTAGTGGATATAACACTAATCTACTGTCCTCCGGATGCTGGGTTCGAATCTGTGACAGAATATTATTTATTCTGTTATTTCGGTCGGGGTATGACACTAATATATATACACAACGACGGTTTGGTCTCGTTGAAAGAGCATTAGGCTGCTGTTCTCCAGGTTCCAGGTTTAAATCTTGGCTGAGGCAGAATTATTTATTATGTTATTTAAGCTGTGAAGTGACCCTGGAGGATGGAGACGCTCCAGGAGCAGGCCTGCCTCTATAAAGTGGTTAATCAAAAAGTTGGGGGGAAAACCTGGTGGCTGATTGTGATCTATGCCTAATTACCTCATTGCACGGTCATTGGCCAAGAAACAAAACGAATCTCTATATGTACTGAGCCCAAGACCCTTTATGGGTTGTAGTGGCAAAGGTTTTTTTAATCGATTTATCTAACGGCTCTATGGTCCTTGCAGGACCTTGGCCTCCTCAGCGATCCTCCTCCACTCCCAGCATGTCTTTAGCTGCCCTTCTCCATCCACCAACACCCAACAACCGAAGGTCCGTCTCTACATTCTGCACCAAACGAACTCTAGATCCCCCTCACCGCCTTTTCCACCAGGTTGTCACTCCATCATCAGTTTTCGTAGCATATCATTTTCCACCCCTTTTACGTGTCCCATCTATCTAAACCTGGCACTCTTAATTAAGCAACAATATCTGGTGATACATACAGCTGTCGAAGTTCCTTATTTGTCTTCCATTCTTCTTTTGTAGGGCCAAATATCGTTTAGAGGACTTTACTTTGCTACATATTCGACATTCTTTCGTCGCTTCGTGTCTGCGTCCAGGACTCGCTTCCGCATATGACCTTAGTGCTGAAGGGCAATATGACATAATCTTATTTTGAGTGCTCTGGATATACTCCGGTTTAGAAATATTTTTATTAGAGACCAGTAACATCGATTGCCAGCTGCTATTATTGCCTTGCCTTGCCTTTTAGTGGCATCAGTTTATTGAATCCCGTATAACATTGTGAATCATAAGCCGAATGTGTAGTTGTGGATGAAAACAAAGTTTTATTGATTGTAAACCAAATAACCAGCTCTGTTTCTCTGGATGGATAAAAAGTAAGTGAATATTGAAGAATTTCATTACCAACTGAAGGAAAAAATTGATGAAATATTTTCTATGGTATATTATTTTCCTCGCCGTTTTCGACTACTTCAACACTTACTGGACAAATTTTTGAGCCTTCCTTATAACTACAAAAGTCTCATCTACATGACTACTATAAGACCGATTTGGGATTACGGTGGAGAGCTATGAGGCTCTACTAAACCATCGAATCCTCTCGCTACCAACCCTTAAAATCCAAAATCCTTCGTTAAATCCACAATGCTCCTCCGAGGCGTCTAAGAAGAAGATGGACGTGAAACCTTCTGATTTAGAATTCCGATTAGATTACTGCTTATGAGCATTGTTTGTATAACTATCACATTTACTTGATGTATTTTTTAATACAGTAGTAAATATCAATAAATATGTTTAAAACCATTTTTTTCCACAAATAAGAATTGTAATATACGTGAAAATATATACTGCTGAAAGGCTAAACATTTTAGAAATAAATTTATCTAGCACACAAAGTTATAAAAGGTAATGCTGAGTGTGAAAAAGTGTTTACAGTTAAGCGATTTTTTTACATAATAATTTATATTATTTAATCAAAAATAAAAGCTGCTAACGAGATGATATAATTATCATAACAAGAATTTGGTTAAATGAAAGTTGTTGAGCGTACCAGGTTTTTAATAATCTTAATAGTTTACTAACATATTCTGGGGATCACTTGTAGCTGGGTGGTTAGCTCAACAGCCCCCTATGCCATAGGTCACGGGTTCGAACCCGCAGGTGGCCCTAGGATTTTTTAATAGGAGTAAAAAATCCATAGTTATGCCGTCTTTCGGAGGGGACGTTATGAGGTGGTCCCAAGCCTGTGCGATGTCAGGTACTCGTTAACGATCACTATCCTAATAAAGCATGGATAGGCAAACTTTAGGACTCCTACTGTAGCATCGTCCAATGAGCCATAATAGCATTAAATGACGTTAACAAAAATAAATTAATAAACTAACATATTAATATTTCCAAGCTTTATAACTTTATTAAATGTGTAATATGTAAGCTATTTTCCGAGTTAACTAAAGACGTAGATGGTATAAGTGGCTCTAAGAGGGGCTTCGTTAGGGCTTTCTGAAGGAATTCTGGAATTTGATGCTTTGCTAGCTCAATTCTAGGAACTTGGGCTGGCTTAGAACACTATGTACGTACCATGGTTAAGGGACTTAGGAATAAAAAGAAAATTTAAAGCATTCTTATGCGATTATATTATAAATAATTTCTTGTAGTTAATATTTTTTCATCACAATGCTTTAATCCTTAGAGTAATATTGTTCTTCTTCAAATTTAAATATAAAGTACAATAACTAAGATATTACTTGTCCTGCTATTACATACAATACTACATTTATTGGTATTTTACTTTAAATATATTTTAATTGGTGACTAATTATTTCTTGATACCCAGTTTTTTGTTTTCTAAAGCGTAATATCGACAAAAGAATTACAACACATTAATGCAGTTGAAAATAATAACTACTAGTCCAAGATTTTTCATTGCGTTTTAAGTAGGTAGTTATTGTGAAAAAAAAAGTTTGATTTGCAACTGTAGTCATTATATTTACATTGTATATTTTATTATAAACAAAGTTTCGTAATAAGTATTGTATTTTACTATCGTTGGCTTAGGACCTTGAGCAATACAAAATTTGATTCGGCTTAACCAAGCATACATCCGTTTTTAAATATTTTATTGCACCCAAGATTACATTTTTTTTAAAAGTAGATTAAGGTTCTATGTAAACCTATTTCTTGCTTCTTTGAGAAGAAACTGTATTATATTAACAACTGTATTATATACATGAAGTTAATGTGATGTAACATAGTAAACTAAAATGAAATACATGTAAAATCGCAACCCATTGGCAGCACTCTAAAATATTCTAAAATAGAAGGTCTCGGGGCCATCTTCTTTTTAGACACATCGGTGGATTTATCATTAATCGAAAGGAAGTGGGAGGGGTGATCGGATAAAAACTAGTGGATTAGAGTGGAAATGGAGTTTTTCATAGTATGTTTGATACATGGTTTGGGCTAATTCAGTAACATACCGAACATTAAGGTCTTTATGCATAAGCTTATTCGTGACAAACTAAGGGGTGTTAAGCAGACATGCACTAATAATTTGTCATAAGGAAGGTATGAACATCAGCTTTAAGTGGGTTAAAGCCCATGTTGGCGTTGTTGGGAACGAACTAGTAGAGTAGAATGCGAAATGGGCCATCTCAACAAAATATAGATACACCTATGACTTTATAAAAACAATTGACAATTGAACTAAATTTAAAAAAAAATATCCTACAAACTGACAGAATTCCTAACGGGACATGGAGGAGCCAAAAGCTACTCATTTCGATTCAAACTAACAGACGACAAAATCTGTAAGACGTTCAAGGCGAACATACATACGACCATCTTTTATTCGATTGCAGTAAACTGGACAAACATAGACGCTAACTGATCTCAACAGTCCTACTTAATGGAGAACAATGGCTGCCTTCGAAGTGTGACCTTCATACAAAATATTTTCAAAATTTGATGAATTTGTGGACCGGGTGGACTAGACAAAAGCAACAGGAAATCACTCTTTATCAATTTTTACTTTATTTACTTTCACTGTTTCTCTTCTTGTCACTACGGTTGTTGTTATTATTTTAATTATTAGTTCTTTATTGGTTATCATTTAATACTTATAATAAAGTAATTAATTAGTTAGTAGCTGGTTTCTTAGTTTAGTTAATTGGTTAGTTAGTTTGTACTATTTTGTTAATTATATATAACAAATGATTTATTTATCAGTTTTATTTAAGGCTTCTAAGGCACTCCAAGAACATCTGGACGACATAGCTTGCTGGGCAAAAACATAGAAAATAAAAATGAATCAATCAAAGAGCCTGTTCGTCACATTTTCTTTAAAACATAACTCCTGCCCCTAGGTCTTTTACTATACTATTCCTATACCAGTTTCTGACACAGTACGTTACTTAGGACTTTACCTTGACAAACGACTAACATGGGCATACCACCTCAAACGAAAAAGAAAAGAACTAAATCAACGATATGGACTTCTTTCAAGGTTACTAGACAAACGTTCAAAATTATCATTGACGAACAAATTAACTATTTATAAAGTACTAATAAAACCCATTTGGACTTATGGCATTGAGTTATGGGGAACAGCAAAAAAGTCAAACATCAAAATTATTCAATCATTTCAATCAAAATTACTTAGGAAAATTATAAATGCCCCTTTTTACCCATCTAACGAGACACTACATACTGACCTAGACATTCCATTCGTCATTGCAACTGCCACTGATCGCTACAATAAATTTCATGACAGACTGACCCTAAATTCAAATCCGCTGACTCAAAACCTATCAACTACCACAAACCCATATAATCCGCCCAGAAGACTATCGAGGCGCTGGCCAAGAGACCTGAAATATTGAAAGTTATTAGTTTTTTTTTTTATCTATGTAGTTTGTTACATCTGTTGTTAGCATATTTGCTTATTGCAAAAAAAAAACGCAGATAGCAAATACAATTATAATGCCAAAAAAAACTTCTATGAATAAATAAATTTCGATATGATACGTATTTACTAGTTATTATTATACTGTTTTTTTATAGAATATGTTCTGTAACTTAATTTATATTATGTAATAAAAATACGCGTTGTATCGCAAGATGGTACGCGTAGAAATAAATGCACCCATTGCTGGGTTACTGTAATGAGGAAAACCGTAAGGGGTGTTAAGGATTTTACGAAGGATTTTGGATTGTAAGGGTTAAGTATGTAGAATTCGATGGTTTAATACAACCTATAGCCATAGCTTTACCCAGTAGGTCCGTATTGGTCTTATGATAATCTTATAAATAAGTCTTTTGTAATTAATTGGAATGTCCAAGCGTTTGTCCAGTAAGTGTTGAAGTAGTCGAAAATGTCGGGCAGTTTCTCGTCGTTTCAGTTTTGTATGTGGATTCCAAGTTAGACGTTTGTCAAGGTGGAATGCTAGGTATCGAATCTGTTCAACTAGGGCTATTAGAGTGTCATTAAAGGATACTGTAAAATTGGAAGTCATTGGTTTACAACGTAGGCTAGTGGTTATTCGGTGGGATTTGTTAGAATTAATTTTAATCCTCCAATTCTGGCATGATACTTCAACGGAGGAACTTAGGAAAAAAATCTTTATATTTCTGCATTTTAATAGTATGGAGTTTAGTAAATGGTTGAGGATATTTGACAGAAAGGTTGGTTGTGGATGCGGTCATTAAAAAAACAACACACTAATAAGATAATTAATTATTATTTTTCTTTAATTTTATTGGCTGTTATCTTGTATTTCTTAGCCCTGATAAATAAATCGGTTCACATGAATATATAATACGGTCGATATTAAATCTTTGGCTTGTATCTGACTTGTTTTGCATAATCTAAGTAAAGAGGCCGTATTGGCAGTTTTCCAATCTAGTGGTAGTTTCCCCTTGTAAAACAGGAACATAAATCGCTTAGTGCTCTATCCATTAGGCTCTCTAACTTACATTAATGATCTTTGTAATCTTGTCAGAAATCACTGAAACACATAACGGAGCAGTTTGTGTCTAGACATGCCGTAAGATAGGGTATGCAATCTGTAATTGATGTAAAATCAACTAGAAGTTAAATGGAGTGTATTTATATAGCTTATGTATGTATATTGTATATAATGAATATTATATAGTTGACTGTAAAATGAATTTGAAGAAAGTGATGGTTCGGTTGGTTGTTAAGAAAAAAAGAGAAAATTGTGAAAAACTATTTATTAAGCAACGTTTCGATCCATGATGTTGGTCCTCATCAGGTCTTCCAGGCAATTCTCAATAATCAACTGCCATGTAGAGTTTAGTATTAAAAGGTTTCGTGTTAATATCGTTGTGTTTTGAAATAACGTTTTTTAATAAGTTCAACAGATTGACAAATTTTGGTAATGACATTATTTAGCTTGTTAATATTTTCTTCACCTATGTCAGAACTATATGCATTAGTAAGGGACAACATTTTTTTATTTATTATTCATTTATTTACAACTGTATTGATTAATACATCTAGTAAATTACCTGTTGGATAAAAGGCAAGAAGAGAAACTGCCCATAGGCAGCACTCAAATATGTAATCTAAACTAGAAGGTCTCGAGGCCATCTTCTTTTCAGACGCCTCGGAGGATTTTCGGGAATAAAAGAAGCTAGAATTGAAACTAGTGTGTTAGAGTGAGAGTGGAGTTGGTCATGGAAGGATTGATACCTGGTTCGGGCTAAATCAGCTACATAAGGAATATTAAGGTCTTTATGGATAAGCTTATTCGTTACGAATTAGAGAAAGTTGAGGATTTTTCGAATGATTTTGGATTGTAAGGACTGAAAACGGGAAGAATTTGATGGTTTAGTGGAGCCCCATAGCTCAACCCCTTAAGTCCAGATAGGTCTTATGATAGTCATGTAGATGAGTCTTTTGTAGTTAAGTGGAAGGTTAGGGCGTTTGGCCAGTAACTGTTGAAGTAGTCGAAAGCCGCGAGCAGTTTCTTGTCGTTTCAGTCTAGTGTGGGGATGACAAAATTTTAAAATTGCTTTTTTTTTAATACTTTAGATACTTCTTTTATTTTTAACATACTTTTGGCCAGCTTAGGCTTTAGCATGTTGAAAATGTAAAACTGACTGAGCTTGTGAAAAAAAAAATTAGTAAAAATAGAGTCCTGCATCTTAAAACAAATACACGCTGTTCTTGTTTTTTTTATTTATTATTTTTTTTATTTTACATTATCCACCAACCTAGGCCCAATTTCAGGTGGTAAATCATACAAAAAAATACATTACAATACAATGACTGGTATAATAATAATAATAATTGAAATTATAATGAAATTATTATAATAGTAATGTACCAGCTTAATTTATATAATGAAACAAAAAAAAAAAAAAGATATATAACTTACAAATATCATAATCTAACAAAAAAGAAATAAAAATTTAAACAATTCATCATATATATATATACTCCTAAAAAATTAATTATATTAAGATAAAAAAAAAACATACAATAAAAGATAGAAACAAAAAGAATCAGAGAAAATAAAAAAACGAGAAATGAAAATTAAAAAATAAATAAAAATCATCCCCAGTTCTGAGTCATTTTAATTTAAAGATATGAACACGAAAAAAATTGAAAAAAAAAAAAAGTGTACACAATTTCCCAGTAATATTTTTATATACGTATCCACATAGATGTCAACCATACTAGATAAAAATCAAATCAGCATATTATTATTTTATTTTATTATATTTACGTTATCAAGGAATTTATAGCTTGCTGAAAATATATAATTATTAAATGACTGAAAAATGGTTGCCTAAGATTTGTCCTATTTGAGTCAACGAAAAACTGAAATCAAGCCCAACTATGTTCTCTAAGGAGTCCCAAAGTCTTGTAACATACTGAGCTGGGCTTCTACAGCAGCATTTATTTAGTGTGAAATAAAAATCGCCTATCTGCCTAATATTAACCCTTTCTACCCTGAAGTCCAGCCCCCCAAGCATATTACTGTCTTCTATACTCCCCTGGACCAGTTTGACAAGGTGTCTTATGGCAGCTATTGTGCATCTGTCCTTCAATGTATGCCTTACATTAAATTCACACATCAATTGACTGTATGAGATTTCCCAACCAGGGTAATACAAATATTTTTAAAAAAATAACAATTTTAGATTAATATTATGAATCATTATTATCATTATAAAAAATTATCTTGTTTAATATTATTCCGTTTAATATTATTATGCGTAAAGTTGTTGGGCTTAGTGAGGAACGGATTCCGAGAAAGTTGGTATTCGCTGAACCGACTGGTAGGCGTCCGAAAGGTAGGCCGAAGCGTCGATGGGAGGATTGCATTAAGGCTGATCTCGGGGGCTTGGGCTTGACCGGTGAGCATTGGACGAGTCTGTGCAGGCGAAGTTTGGTGGTATCGGCATCGAACCTTCGGGTTTGGTAAGCCTATTATTATTATTATTAATATTATTACTTTTATGGAGGTTACAAAGCATGAATCAAAGCCTTGCTTTTCGACTCTTTCTCCGAAGCCCTAATGAAGACTCACAAAGTGGGTAGAATCAGTGCATAATAAATATTTGCTAACTATTGTACGGCATAAGGAGGTGTGTCTGGGGATCTAGAGGTAAAATTAAAAAGCTTAATTAATTGCTCTCTTCGATTCATCTTCAGGGTGCACTTCCGTATTCCAATTTTATGGAGAGTTGAAGTGGCTTACCCTTCCAATTGCCGCAAGTATTTCCTTTCATCACTCCTTTACCAAGTTATCCAATCCCATACATTTTTTACCTTCTAAAATTCAAATCCTCTTTTCATTTCAAGCAAACAAGCTCCATACCTTCAGCTTTATATACTGAGATCTTTTCTCACTTGATCCCTAATCTTATGAAATCTTATTTCTCTTATCATCCGTCACTCCAACTTTCTTTCTATCTTCAAATCCCGCTTTTTTAATCATTTAATAATTAACCAGTCACAATAGAAGTGTAAATAAAGCTATTTTTTTTTCTTGTCATTTGTACATGTCTATTTAATATCAGTAATTTTTAACTTGTTTATATGTATTTATCGTATTTTACTCTAAAACCCATTTCCAACATTCTGTTAAAATAAAAGGATTTGTCTCAGGACAATGAAGAATTCATTTATTATTACTCTCTATTTTTCGTTTACCCCCACCCGCACATTGCAAAGAACTTCACATTCTCACAAAATATACCCTGTACTTGGTCCCCTAAGCACTAAAGGCTGGTGGAAACTTCCATACACTTTGCTTTTTTGAATATTTTAGTGGACCATACCCGGAAGGAGGCTGCGTCATCGTTCTTTGTCCGGTTTAGGCGGAGTTTGGCACTTTGCTTTGAAAAATTCATGTGATGGGAACATAAAAGGTATGAACCCTCGTATTTTCCTATCCATTTGTTTCTCAGGATTTGTTCTATACTCGATGTATGGCTTAGAACCTATTTATATATTTTCTGCATGCTTTCTTGCTTTTGTTTCCTTTCCCGTGCTTTTAGAAGGTAGTTTTGGATTATCCATGATTTGATTGTTATTTTTATACAAACATAGACACACACACGCATGCACAAAATGGGTGTACAGCTTCCAATAAAGGAGAAAACTTCCGGTACCATTCTGCGCATAAGGGAACTGGAAAGTTCATATTTCTCATAGTAAAGCAAATAATTTAATTAATTTTACAATTTGAAAAAAAAAATCGTGTTAAATTTTATAAAATCACCCTAATCCCCTAGCTTAACCCATATTGAAACGGCAGTGGCCTCGAGACCTCTTGTAACATGTATATTGGAGTTCTAGCATAGGCTAGATTCTCCACTCACGTGCTATATACTTGAGAACTGTATATAGGTATGAGTGACTTTTGTGTATATTTTTATTGAATTTGTTTTGTATATATGTATATTGTATAATTATTATATAAATTAATTGTTTTGTATATATAGTGTGAATCTTGTACTTTATCACCATTAACAATTTCCTAAATTGGAATGATTGTAATATTACTCAATAAAGAATTGTTTCTGATTTAAAAAAAAAAAAAAAAAATTAATGCCTAAAATTTATATTTCTTTTTTAAAAATGACACTATAGTTGTAGTTTTTTTGTTTCAACGAAGCATATAACGATATCGCAAGGTTTGTCCGCCAGGTGTTGCCTTCTAGGGAAAATGGAGCTCTAGTAGGTTCGAACTAATATAAGGCAGTACATAAGTCTTTTTCTTTAGTTTTTTTTTATTGCTAATTATTTTGATTTGGTTTCACTCCTAGCATTCGTGTATCGTGTCGATAAATAGAACAAGGGGTACGTTCTGTTTGGCTAAAAACATTTTTTTTTCTTTGTTTCACTGCTTTCAGTTTTTTTTATCTACAAATTACTAATATACTTCTATTTTTTTTGTGTATACATTTTTTACATTTACATTTTTGTTCCTAATTTGCAGAATCGGTACCTGAAATGCGCAGACTCTTACGCTATATATACCATGTATTTCAATTATGGCAAATCTTGAATATACTCCGTTGCGGTTCGCCCTTGTGGATAGAGCATTAGCCTGCTGTTCTCCAGGTTATAGTTACGAATCCCGGCTGAGGAAGAATTATCTTTTCTTTTATTTAAGCCGTGAAGTAACTCTGGGGTATGGATACTCCCCTCTCCTCCCAGGGGCACACCCAACGTATATAATGTGGGTACCCAAAAAGTGAGGACAAAACCTGGTGGCCGAGCGTGATTTAGGTCTAATCACCTTCTTGTACGGTCGTTGCCGTTAAACAGTACGAAACTGTGTACCTGAAGAACTAAAAATACTGAACCCGAGAACCTTCATGGGTTGAAGAGGAACAGATTTTTATTTCTTCATTTAATTTTTTTTTTTTTTTTTTTTTTTATATGATCCCATGAGGCCATTAGAATGCAGAATTATCTCCAAGAATTCTATGAAGGATGTTGTATTTGTATTTTCAGAATTTTTCCCAACCTTATATGTTATATTATTTTTCTTCCATCTGCCTTTGAGGTTTGTCATAGTTCTCATGATTGCGATGTATACATTATAAAAATTATAATAAAATTTTAAGAAAAACTGTATACTGTTTGTCCTATCATTAAAAAAAAACACTCATGATCCAAAGACCATTGATCTGTATGCTTCTTATTTGTCTATCGAGATTAGATCCAGAAGTCGTTAAAGTAATCTGGAAACTTTTATTTCCAAACATTGATAGAACCGTTATCGTTATTTATGTTCCATTTTTTCGTTGGTTAATTTTATTTAAAAAGAAGATGAGGTGGTGTTTTGTCTTGTTTTGGATAAATAATTTCAAAAAAATTGCTCATATAACTTTGTGTGATGATGTTTGAAAATTTCGCAATATTTTTAAAAATGTCGCACATAAGGGAAACATACAACAATAATTAGGAGTCCCAAATCGTACCATCCATATTTTTGCATTTAATTACATGTTGACACAATATTGACAATTATCTGTATTATACTATATTATATGGGTATTATAGATCTCTCTCGTGTTTACTAGAGGTTCAGTGACTATCAAGGCACATAAATAATGTTCTCAGAGTTTACTAAAACAAGTGGCTCTTTCCAGAGTTACGTTTGAGATTTCTCGCATAAATCAAGCTGATCTGAACTAGTAGCTTTGAACAAAACGATTTGTGATTTATGTATTATAGAATAGAAAATAATTTTAGAGGTAGATATTAGAACTGACATATTTCTTTCAAATTCTTATTTTTTTATTAAATCGCCATATCAAGGTTACGGGATCTCACTCTCATCATCAGGACTCTACAAGTAAAAATTTGGTTTTAACTATCGGAATTCCATCTGTTTAATCAAACTTTGTCACTCATATATAAAATTAAAAAACAAAACACTAAAAATGGCTAGTAAGTAAAAAATCATATTGAGCAGGGCATTGCTTAGACTTTTGTCTAAAACTAATATTATGCCCAACTCTTCCGTTGATAGGAGTATAATAATATAAAGAAAATAATATTATTGTGGAACTAGGTCCCTTAGGAATAACAGGTATGTACATTGAAATATAAAGTAATATATGTCTGACCACCAGAAAAAATCAACATAAATGGTTATTTTTTACAGTAATAAGATAAAAAGTAATAAGAAAAAAGAATAAATATAATACAAAAAAAAAGAAAGAAAAAAAAATGTTTTTTGAAGACAACTGTGTTGAACAAAATGAAAAATAAATGAATTGATAAACTAAACATACATTATTATTACATATATAAATACTAAATCTAGACAGTAAACAATTGTTTTCTTCATCCAAAGTTTAATTTTCAGAATTGAAATATCATAAATGTTTGGGGTGACAGAAGATGTTGGCAAAGTTGGGATTTGAATGAGGAAAAAAAAAGCAGCATGGCTGATATGTGCTGGTAGAGAATTCCAGAGTGTAATAAAGCGGATAATACAGGAATGAATAAACGTTTTAGTATTGTGGGTACGAATATGCAATTCAGAATGGCACGATCTTGTTTCAAGTTTTTTTTAAGAGTGGACTGAGGCTTTGGTGTAAAAGTTTTGGTAAAGGTATGATCCTAGGATATATAATATTGGAGGAAAAAAGCAGCTTTAACTCGCTTGTATAAGTGGGCAACATTATACCTTATTTTTACTTTCACTTACTATATATAGTAAGGGGAAGTATTGCGATCGTGAAAATTTTCGAATTCCAGTTTTCAACGGAAATACACGTTTTAGGGTCCCCTGAGTCCAAATAACCAAGTCCCGCAAAAAGGTCTGTGTGTGTGTGTGTGTGTGTGTGTGTGTGTGTCTGTGTGTGTGTGGTAACTCCCGGGCGGAAACGGTAAGTCCTATGAAACTATAATTTCATATTTAAGACAACTATACGCCCGAGACGTGACAAAACTTTTTTCATCTAAATGAGCTTACCAGAAGAGGCACTTTATACCATGCATTTTGCACCTTTTTTCGATTTTCTTAAAAACGGTTCCGACGATTTTGATTAAACTCGCTTTATCGATGTAAAATTTAATGGGCTTTAATATCATGTGTTTTATGTAGATAAAAATGGTCTGACAGGGCTTAAATGCCGATATTTTAAATTTTCTTCCCCTAAAGTACCTTTAATTTTGTAGATTCAATAATAATAACTAGATTATCTTGTTAACGCTGATGAAAAACTGGTAAATATATAAATTGAATAAATTCGATACCCAACTAAAGGAGAAAACAGAAAAAATATTTTTTTTAATGCAATTTTTCGTTTTTGAACATAAGAACAGTAATATACATGTATGATATACCGTTGGAAAGCTAAAGATTTTAGAAAAAATACCATCTCATACACAAGCTTTTAAAAGTTAATAGAGATGATGAGACGAAGATAAAACTAACTGATTATTTTAGATAATAAAATAAAAGATTTTTTAATAAAACACATGTTTCTATATAAATTAAATTTATTTAATTATTTGATAGTTTCACGTATTTTTAGCTCTTACTCTATTTGAAAATTCTTTCATTCACTTTACAAATTGATGTAAGTGAAAGTCGTGTGTTGCCCGCACCAGATTTTTTTTTAAGTAACTGCCAACAGGTCGGTTTATCATATAAGTGACCATCGTATTCTAATTTCTACACGTCCAGAACAGGTTATATCATGAGTCGTGTGTCTTTAAGGTCACTAAGTTGACTTTACTTCAATTTATTATTTTATATTTTAATCAACATATATTTTAATATAAGAGCGTGTTTACTCTTATTCAGAGTTTTTCATAAATGTCTCGTCATATTGTGAGAGCAGATACTAGACCTTAAGTGGAACAAAAAAGTTTATATGATCCGTAGTCCGATTCTCAATGGTTGAGAAGAAAAATCAAATTTGGAGATTTTAGCTGTTCAATGAAGACCGTGGATATTAGCTAATACATTTTTTATTTTTTTTTTATTTATAGTAATTTACTACTGTATTAAAGAACACAATTAGTAAATATGAGGAATGAAAAAAAAAAAAGTCATGAAAATGTCTTGAGAAAAAACTACCTAGTGGTAGCACTTCACTAACTATTTTAACTCAGTAGGTCCCGAGGCTACCTTCATTTCAGTCGCCTTGGAGAGTTATCAGGGATATCTAAGGAAGATAAATCACGGACTAGTGGATTTGTATGGGCAGAGAGTTTAGAATGAAAAAAGGAGTATCTATCACGGGCTATGTCTGCAACAAATGGGATGTTAAGGTCATTATGAATGAGTTGATTTGTAACAAAATAAGGAGCATTTAGGATTTTGCGAAGGATTTTGGATTGTAAGGACTGGATGCGTGAGGAATTAGATGGTTTCGTAGAGCCCCAAAGCTCGATTCCATACGTCCAAATAGGTCTGCTAATAGTGATGTAAATGAGTCTTTTGTAATATACTGGAAGTTTTGAACGTTTCTCTAGTAAGTGTTGTAGTAATCGATATCTTCGAGCAGTCTCTTGTCGTTTCAGTCTTGTGTGAGGGTTCCAAGTAAGGCGTTTGTCAAAGTGTAGTCCTAGATATCGGATCTGTTCAACCGGGACAAGAGGAGTATTAGCTAATAAATTTAAAATTTTGTTTTTTCTCTTTAACCGTTGGCAATCGGACTATGTCATATGAACTTTTTTATTTCATCGGCGCCTAAAATATAACAGACATTTATGAGCCACATATTTAAGAAATGTTTTTTTTTTTAATTCTTGCCTTCCCGCATTCTTCACTGGACCAATAAGGTTAGGTTTGTTTTGCACCATTTTAAAGCTTATTAAATGAAAAAGTGTTTTAGAGATCCGGAACATTTAAAACATAAAGATAGAAAAGTAATAACTTATTGAAATGTTTAATTTAATTTTATGCATTCTTTCTTGTTTTGAGTTTTTGACTTCTCAACCTTCTAGGAAATATTCTCTTATTTCATTTAGTTCTGTTTGTTTTTCTGTGTGTGCACATCAAGTAGATATAATTGAGGTTTCCTGATGAGAACCATGGGTGGTAACGTAACACTTAAAATTGATTTTTCTCCCTAACCGTTGAGAGTCGGACTATGAATCATATTAACTTTTTTGTTCAACTTAAGGTCTACTATTTGCTCTCAAAATATTGGGTTGATGCAAAATTAATGCAGGTTTTTAGTAGGTATTGTAAATACGCCATATCTTTATTTTAACCATATATATTTAATCAAAATAATTTCCATCTGAATCAATGCACTTTTGCCAACGTTCAACAAGCATTCTTATTCCACCAGAAAAAAAATCCGAATCCCTGGACTCAATGAAATCACGAAAAGAATTTTCAATGTCGTCCTGGTTTTGAAAATTTTTCTCCCTCAAAAAGTTGTCCAGATGCCTGAAAAAGTGGAAGTCTGTAGGAGAGAGGTCAGGTGAATAAGGCGGATGTTGGAGAACTTCGTAGCCCAACTCGTGCAGTCGTCGAAGCGTTGGTTGTGCGACGTGTGGTCTGGCGTTATCGTGGAGCAGGATCGGCCCCTTCCGATTCATCAATGCTGGGCAAAGACGTTGCAATTTTTGATTCATGCTGTCAATTTCTTGACAGTACTTGTCAGCAGTTATAGTCTCACCTCGATTGAGAAAGCTTTGACCTCAGCTGGTCGTTGTCCAGAGCAAGATGACGGCCTCGACCTTCCTTGTCTTCGAGGTCGAAATCTCCTCTGCGAAACTTCTGGAACCAACGCTGCACCGTGCACTCATTAATAGCCCCCTGACCCCACACTTCATTAATATTACGAGCCGTTTGCGCAGCGCTGCGCCCTAATTTAAATTCGTAAAAATATGGAATGTACGAAATCAAAGGTACTTTAGAGGAAGAAATATTAAAATATTGGCATTTAAGCCCTGTCAGACTACTTCAATCAGAATAAAACCTACGTGATATTCAAGCCCATTAAATTTTACATCGATATAGCGAGTTTAATCAAAATCGTTAGAGCCGTTTTTGTGAAAACCGTAAAAAGGTGCAATATTCATTGTATAAAGTTGCTCTTCTGGTTAGCTGATTTTGATGAAAACGTTTTTGTAATATCTCGGGCGTACAGCTGTCTTTCATATGAAATTTCAGTTTCATAGAACTTTTCGTTAACGTGCGGGAGTTACAACACACACACACACACAGACCTTTTTGCGGGACTTGGTCATTTAGACACAGGACATCCTAAAACGTGTATTTCCGTTGAAAACTGGAATTCGAAAATTTTCAAGATCGCAATACTTTCCCTTATTTCCCTATATCCCTTATTACATAGGTAAGTGAAAGTAAAAAATCGTTAATTGATTTTAAAAACGGAGGTGAATGAAGGTCGTGTGTTGCGTTCAACGGATCGTTTAAAATCAGTTATTGATTAGCATAGATTCGCAATTGCGCAAATAAATACTCCGAATAATGCTGCAATTTAAGAATCCAATTTTTATTCCTATATTCCAGGTTTTCCATTAAATTTTCATCCTAGACTAGTCATTAAGATAATTACTGTAATAAATAATCCGTCAAATACTATTAAAAAATAATTAACAATAATAATAATAATTATTACATTTTGTGAACAAGAGTGCTGCTGCTATCTGTAGCAAGATAAGAGAACTATTATACCTTGGTAGGTGGTGCTATCTGTTTGTAATCCACAAAACTCCTACGTTTTGGGAGAGGTGTCTGAAACATTGTTTCCTATTTTATTTTGTACAATGCTAGATAATTTTTCTTTAACATTTTTATCTATTAAAATACTTTAAATGAAACCTATAAGTTTGCATTAAATTTTGTTATAATTCTTTTTGTATTTTTTAGATTTATATTATAATAAAATTGTAACATTAACTACTGTAAAAATGACATCAATTTTATTCTATTTTTTTTTTTTTCAAACAGTTAATTCTTCGGTCGATCTTTTTTGTAAAAAAATCTATGATTAATCACGATTTAACTTTTTTGGAGGAGTCTATAACGGTTCATCACTAAAAACTCTCAAGTAATTGTTCATTATTTCAAAAATATTAAAAACAAATACTTTACCGAAATTGCCAGTCAGGGTAAGAACTAAGGCAGGAATAAAATTGTTGATACATATATTTTTCAAAAAATTCCTGTTAAATTTTATTTCTAATACATACATACTCACCCATTTGAAATCTTTTGATTTAAATTCATTTTAATTTTTTTTTAATATTTTAAACAGTTATTCTCTATTATTTCCTAAATTCATATCAGAAGCGAAACATTCTTTAGGGTGATATTTTGTATACCTTTAATACCTTCGCAGCTGAAAACATGTCTTGAGATACATTCACTAATTCTGATAATTTTTTTAGATAACCAAACAAATAACTACGCATATGACAAAGATGTGTTTTACATTTTTGGCGATCACAAAACATTACCTGATTAGTAATGAAAGTGGTTAAATAAATTCTCTAAACTTAACATTAAAAAAAAAAAAAAAAATGTAAACGTTTTAAAAATGTTAAACAATGATGTATAAACCTATTTATATCGAGCTTCATTCATAATAAGTACATTAATTAAATTATTGTTATACTTTAAAATCAAATGATGGGTTTATGGTAACTCAAGTGAGAAACAAAAACTGAATAATAGCTATTTCCAAGTTTTCTAAATTTCTATAGAAAACCGCATACATTGTTGTTGATGGAACTGGAGCATTATTCATCGTTTAATTTGGTTCATCTCGGAAAAAAATTGATAAATGGTTGAGGTTTTTCTGAACAGAAATTAAAATTAAAATCCTAGTGACTCCTGATAATTGGTATTTCAAAGTCGCGAGAATCGTTACCGTTGAGTCAAGTAATTGGTAATGAATAAATTTTACTGTATGTGATTCAGTTTGGTTTAGAAAAACGTAAAGAATAATGATAATCATTGGTTGATAATTAAAACACCAACATTAGTAATAACACGTGTTTGTGAAATCAGATCGAAAATTTCCATTAATATCGTTGGCTCCACATTTTTCTTGGTAGTTACATTATAAGGTGTGTTGTAGATGAATGATACACTGCTACACCACCAGCTGTTGAGAAATTAGGGTTATAATATAGCTTTTTTCAGTCAAATTCATAATTTTTTCAGTCGAATTCATATTTTTCAATCAAATTCATAATTTTTTTAGTCAAATTCATAATTTTTTTCAGTCAAATTCATAATTTTTTCAATCTAATTAATAATTTTTTCAGTCGATTTCGTAATATCTTGTACTCATTTTATACAGTTAATTTAATGAGGGTTTGCTACCAAAAACATTTTTATTAAATCTCGTTGTTGTTTATCCATTTAACGTCACTTAATGTTACTGGACTTAATCCGACGATGCAGCGGGAGTCCTACGTTTTGCCTACCCAGGTTTACCTAACAATTAGGGATCTTTTACGAATTCCACTTACAAAATCTTTTAAAAGTCATCTGTGGTACACAAATATACTACGATCTGCTGGTTTTAGACTTGCGACCTTAAGCATACAAGGATGTTGTGCTAGCCACTGCATCACAGGTGACCCTCGATGCATTCAACAAGATGTTTGAATCTGCCGGGTTTGAACCCGTTGCATTAGACATATTAATCCTTAACACCTTTTTGAATGCATAAAGGGTCACCTGTGGAGTAGTGGCTAGCATAACAGCTCTCTGTGCTTAAGGTCGAAAGTTCAAAGCCAGCAGATGGCCCTATATTTGCTTTTAGGAAGTAAAAATCCATGGTTATTTCGTCCTTTAAAAGAGGCTGTTATGCTAGCCACTACTCCACATATGACCCTGGATGCATTCAGCAAGGTGTTAAAGATTAATATGACCTAGGTCATGGGTTCAAACCCGGCAGATTCAAACACCTTGTCGAATGCATTGAGGGTCACCAGTGGAGTAGCGGCTAGCATAACAGCCCTCTATACTTAAGGTCGCAAGTCTAATTAATAATAAAGTCTGAATTTGACTGAAAAAAATTATGAATTTGACTGAAAAAAGCCACATGTTGGATCAGCTGCATGTTATTCTACAATAAGAAAACATAAAGAGATTATTGTTAGAGGTAGGGAGTATCCATAGTTGAGATATCAGAATGGTTGGCTTCTATTATCACCGGCTCATAGATTGGGAAAGTATACTAAAAATAGTGAATATAATTAGTTGACCGTTGAGAATTACTGAAGGAATTAGTCCGGGTGGCGGTCATTAAATGAAACAACTGAATAGTTTCAACTATTTTATTGTTTGCCAACGTTTCGACCCCCATTGTGGGTCATCATCAGGGCGTCATAATTTTCACTGCATTGTTCTGTCTTCGGAGATACTCCTTACCAGCTAGAACAACCCGAAGTCAAATGTATGCTCTCAGCAGCCTTTTTGCATAAACGGCATAGGTCACTTATGTCCTCTCCGCAAACATATTCTCTGTATGGTTTCGTGGCTATTGAATGTTCTTGGAAAGCAAAAAGAAAGCCTTCAGTTTTTTCCATGTCTCTGTAAGAGCAGCATAGTCAGTTTCATTATTCGGGGATTATATTATTATTACTATTTATTTGTCAATCAAATATGTATTAATAAATGATTATTATTATGAGCATATAGTAAACATATAGTGTGAATATTTAAAAAGCGCTAATATACGCCCTATCGCTGTAACGAGGTTCCGTTGCATTGACGTCACCCAAAACATTCAATTACCCTTCAGTCGCGTCTAAAGAAGTTTTCCTTCAAAAAATGAGCCTGAAGAACGTACTATATTTTACTTTCACTTACCTATATATGCAATATATACGTGTAGTAAGGGTAAGTATTGCGATCTGGAAAATTTTCGAATTCCAGATTTCAACGGAAATACACGTTTTACAATGTCCTGTGTCTAAATGACCAAGTCCCGCAAAAAGGTCTGTGTGTGTGGTAACTCCCGCACGTAAACTAAAAGTCCTATGAAACTGAAATTTCATATTAAAGACAACGCCCGAGATGTTGCAAAAACGTTTTCATCAAAATCATCTAACCAGAAGAGCCACTTTATGCAATGCATATTGCACCTTTTTACGATTTTCACAAAAACGGCTCTTACGATTTTGATTAAAATCGCTATTTCGATGTAAAATTGAATGGGCTTTAATATCACGTAGGTTTCATTCTGATTGAAATAGTCTGACAGAGCTTAAATGCCAATATTTCAATATTTCTTCCTCTAAAGTACTTTTGATTTTGTACATTTCATAAAAATAACCATTTCATCATGTTACCATTTATGAAGGACGGTTAAATATACAAAATGGACGTATTTGATGACCAACGAAAGGAGAAAGCCGGAAAATATTTTTTTAATGCAATTTTTTGTTTTTGAGCACAATAACAGTAATATACAAATGTATATTACTATTCTTGTGCTCAAACACAATTATACGCCCAAGATGTTACAGCAACTTTTTCATCAAAATCAGCTAACCGAAATAGCCACTTTATACCATGCATTTTGCACTTTTTTTCTTGAACATATGATTAGTGTTATACATGTATACCGTTAATATACCGTTGGAAAGAAATAGATTTTATAAAAAATATTACTTATGCCCAAGCTTGTAAAAGTTAATGAAGAGTGATGAAAAGCTTATAAAATTAACATATTATTTCCGATAACAATATAATAGATTTTTTATTAAAACACACGTTTCTATACAAATTCAATTTTATTATTATTTTAATTTTTTTTTTTTTTTTTTTTTTTTTTTAATTATGCCTTCCCATTTCGACTTCCGCCATAAGGGATCTGGCAGCCCAGTACCACTCCGATCTGGATGGGGTTTCACCTCTTATTTTTTGTAATCGGGGGCACACTTCTAGATGTGCTGCATCCATTTCATTATTTGCATGACAGAGGCAGCAAAGTGGAGACTCTTCCACTCCGATCCGATGCGAGTGTTTTGCGAGGTAGTCATGGCCACTAATCATTCGGAACTGTGCAACAGCATCTTTTCTCTTCAAATCTACAGGTATTCTTTCTTCTTCTATAAGGAGTTTGGCCCAGTGCTTGTTGATCGAACTGAGCCTTTGGGAGTCCGTTAGTAGAGCATGATATGCCCTCTTAACTTCATTCCTAGCTCTACGATAGGAAATTCGATTGTCCAACTGTTCCGAAGCTGCACCTTCTTTTGCAAGCTTGTCGGCTACTTCATTCCCATAAATACCACAGTGGCTGGGTATCCATTGGAAAACCACCTGCCTACCTTGTTGAAGCAACTGTTCAATTTTTAATTGGCAGTTCACAACGTCATTTTCTTGAGATGCATTTGACTGCGTAGCTGCTATGATGGCCGCCTGTGAATCCACAAACAACACAATTCTCTTTGCATCTATATTTATGATAGCTTGCAAAGCTAGTAATATAGCTCGAATTTCGCTATCGAAATTTGTCGACCATTTTCCTACCGGCTTCGAGATTTGAAATAGACGGGAGTATACGCCTGCTCCTCCATTGTAATTAGCATGTTCCGCTGAACCATCGGTGTAGACATAGGTGAAGTGATCGCGTCCGGTAAGATAAATACCACGTGCCTCCTGGGATATCTGTGAAATTCGCAGAGAGCTAAACGATCACACTATTGCCTGTTGCAGCCCATCTAATACAGGAATTATTATTTTAATGGTTTCACTCATTTTTATCTCTAACTGTATTTGAAAATTCTTTAATCGATTTTAAAAACTCAGGAATGTGAAAGTCGTGTTTTAACCGCACCATATTTTTTGAGTGTGTGGAATAACTGGTAAAAATTTAAAAATATCCAGCAGCTTTGTCTGAACTATTTTAGTACGAGATAAATGCATAAATAACACCAGAAACTGAGGGAGCAATAACTATTTCACAGAGCATTGTATTATACAAAAGACCAATTAAGGATTCTCCATTGAATCCTTTTGCTCGAGTATTCCCTTTTGTCCTAGATCCATCCTTAGGATCAGCGACACACGCTCTCCGACATCGCTTCATTATGTAGAACCTTGTAATTATTTTAGTAACCGGCTAAAATTATTCGCTATTGTCTCCTTTATAACCCTTCCGCCTCCTTGAGACCCTAACAAGACCAGTGTGTGTCCCTTGACGTCACAACCATGACCCAAACCTTCATTTATTTACGTCATATACCGGATCGGATAACTGTGCCCGATATAGGAAGACGTCTGACTTATATAATGCAGGCTGGAGGCCAACCACACTGTAGGCGTGGGGTTATGCAATGACATTTCACTGACCTTGCCATTGAAGAACGTTTTGACTGTTCGCCTAGCACAGCCTTTGTTTATGTTTATTTTATGTTCAAACAAGATGTTTGAATCTGCCGGGTTTGAACCCGTTGCATTAGACATATTAATCCTTAACACCTTTTTGAATGCATAAAGGGTCACCTGTGGAGTAGTGGCTAGCATAACAGCTCTCTGTGCTTAAGGTCGAAAGTTCAAAGCCAGCAGATGGCCCTATATTTGCTTTTAGGAAGTAAAAATCCATGGTTATTTCGTCCTTTAAAAGAGGCTGTTATGCTAGCCACTACTCCACATATGACCCTGGATGCATTCAGCAAGGTGTTAAAGATTAATATGACCTAGGTCATGGGTTCAAACCCGGCAGATTCAAACACCTTGTCGAATGCATTGAGGGTCACCAGTGGAGTAGCGGCTAGCATAACAGCCCTCTATACTTAAGGTCGCAAGTCTAATTAATAATAAAGTCTGAATTTGACTGAAAAAAATTATGAATTTGACTGAAAAAAGCCACATGTTGGATCAGCTGCATGTTATTCTACAATAAGAAAACATAAAGAGATTATTGTTAGAGGTAGGGAGTATCCATAGTTGAGATATCAGAATGGTTGGCTTCTATTATCACCGGCTCATAGATTGGGAAAGTATACTAAAAATAGTGAATATAATTAGTTGACCGTTGAGAATTACTGAAGGAATTAGTCCGGGTGGCGGTCATTAAATGAAACAACTGAATAGTTTCAACTATTTTATTGTTTGCCAACGTTTCGACCCCCATTGTGGGTCATCATCAGGGCGTCATAATTTTCACTGCATTGTTCTGTCTTCGGAGATACTCCTTACCAGCTAGAACAACCCGAAGTCAAATGTATGCTCTCAGCAGCCTTTTTGCATAAACGGCATAGGTCACTTATGTCCTCTCCGCAAACATATTCTCTGTATGGTTTCGTGGCTATTGAATGTTCTTGGAAAGCAAAAAGAAAGCCTTCAGTTTTTTCCATGTCTCTGTAAGAGCAGCATAGTCAGTTTCATTATTCGGGGATTATATTATTATTACTATTTATTTGTCAATCAAATATGTATTAATAAATGATTATTATTATGAGCATATAGTAAACATATAGTGTGAATATTTAAAAAGCGCTAATATACGCCCTATCGCTGTAACGAGGTTCCGTTGCATTGACGTCACCCAAAACATTCAATTACCCTTCAGTCGCGTCTAAAGAAGTTTTCCTTCAAAAAATGAGCCTGAAGAACGTACTATATTTTACTTTCACTTACCTATATATGCAATATAAACGTGTAGTAAGGGTAAGTATTGCGATCTGGAAAATTTTCGAATTCCAGATTTCAACGGAAATACACGTTTTACAATGTCCTGTGTCTAAATGACCAAGTCCCGCAAAAAGGTCTGTGTGTGTGGTAACTCCCGCACGTAAACTAAAAGTCCTATGAAACTGAAATTTCATATTAAAGACAACGCCCGAGATGTTGCAAAAACGTTTTCATCAAAATCATCTAACCAGAAGAGCCACTTTATGCAATGGATATTGCACCTTTTTACGATTTTCACAAAAACGGCTCTTACGATTTTGATTAAAATCGCTATTTCGATGTAAAATTGAATGGGCTTTAATATCACGTAGGTTTCATTCTGATTGAAATAGTCTGACAGAGCTTAAATGCCAATATTTCAATATTTCTTCCTCTAAAGTACTTTTGATTTTGTACATTTCATAAAAATAACCATTTCATCATGTTACCATTTATGAAGGACGGTTAAATATACAAAATGGACGTATTTGATGACCAACGAAAGGAGAAAGCGGAAAATATTTTTTTAATGCAATTTTTTGTTTTTGAGCACAATAACAGTAATATACAAATGTATATTACTATTCTTGTGCTCAAACACAATTATACGCCCAAGATGTTACAGCAACTTTTTCATCAAAATCAGCTAACCGAAATAGCCACTTTATACCATGCATTTTGCACTTTTTTTCTTGAACATATGATTAGTGTTATACATGTATACCGTTAATATACCGTTGGAAAGAAATAGATTTTATAAAAAATATTACTTATGCCCAAGCTTGTAAAAGTTAATGAAGAGTGATGAAAAGCTTATAAAATTAACATATTATTTCCGATAACAATATAATAGATTTTTTATTAAAACACACGTTTCTATACAAATTCAATTTTATTATTATTTTAATTTTTTTTTTTTTTTTTTTTTTTTTTTTTTAATTATGCCTTCCCATTTCGACTTCCGCCATAAGGGATCTGGCAGCCCAGTACCACTCCGATCTGGATGGGGTTTCACCTCTTATTTTTTGTAATCGGGGGCACACTTCTAGATGTGCTGCATCCATTTCATTATTTGCATGACAGAGGCAGCAAAGTGGAGACTCTTCCACTCCGATCCGATGCGAGTGTTTTGCGAGGTAGTCATGGCCACTAATCATTCGGAACTGTGCAACAGCATCTTTTCTCTTCAAATCTACAGGTATTCTTTCTTCTTCTATAAGGAGTTTGGCCCAGTGCTTGTTGATCGAACTGAGCCTTTGGGAGTCCGTTAGTAGAGCATGATATGCCCTCTTAACTTCATTCCTAGCTCTACGATAGGAAATTCGATTGTCCAACTGTTCCGAAGCTGCACCTTCTTTTGCAAGCTTGTCGGCTACTTCATTCCCATAAATACCACAGTGGCTGGGTATCCATTGGAAAACCACCTGCCTACCTTGTTGAAGCAACTGTTCAATTTTTAATTGGCAGTTCACAACGTCATTTTCTTGAGATGCATTTGACTGCGTAGCTGCTATGATGGCCGCCTGTGAATCCACAAACAACACAATTCTCTTTGCATCTATATTTATGATAGCTTGCAAAGCTAGTAATATAGCTCGAATTTCGCTATCGAAATTTGTCGACCATTTTCCTACCGGCTTCGAGATTTGAAATAGACGGGAGTATACGCCTGCTCCTCCATTGTAATTAGCATGTTCCGCTGAACCATCGGTGTAGACATAGGTGAAGTGATCGCGTCCGGTAAGATAAATACCACGTGCCTCCTGGAATATCTGTGAAATTCGCAGAGAGCTAAACGATCACACTATTGCCTGTTGCAGCCCATCTAATACAGGAATTATTATTTTAATGGTTTCACTCATTTTTATCTCTAACTGTATTTGAAAATTCTTTAATCGATTTTAAAAACTCAGGAATGTGAAAGTCGTGTTTTAACCGCACCATATTTTTTGAGTGTGTGGAATAACTGGTAAAAATTTAAAAATATCCAGCAGCTTTGTCTGAACTATTTTAGTACGAGATAAATGCATAAATAACACCAGAAACTGAGGGAGCAATAACTATTTCACAGAGCATTGTATTATACAAAAGACCAATTAAGGATTCTCCATTGAATCCTTTTGCTCGAGTATTCCCTTTTGTCCTAGATCCATCCTTAGGATCAGCGACACACGCTCTCCGACATCGCTTCATTATGTAGAACCTTGTAATTATTTTAGTAACCGGCTAAAATTATTCGCTATTGTCTCCTTTATAACCCTTCCGCCTCCTTGAGACCCTAACAAGACCAGTGTGTGTCCCTTGACGTCACAACCATGACCCAAACCTTCATTTATTTACGTCATATACCGGATCGGATAACTGTGCCCGATATAGGAAGACGTCTGACTTATATAATGCAGGCTGGAGGCCAACCACACTGTAGGCGTGGGGTTATGCAATGACATTTCACTGACCTTGCCATTGAAGAACGTTTTGACTGTTCGCCTAGCACAGCCTTTGTTTATGTTTATTTTAAGGAATGGCTCTAATCGAATGTTTAATTATATAGCTTTGTGCTTAATATATAATTTATTAATAAACACATAGTGGACATAATGCTTGCTTGAAGGAGCATGTGATATGTTCTTGTGGTGATCGATAAACATTGTTCACAAAATCTACCTAATATAGTAATAGCTGAAATTTCAAAATCGTGTATGCACTGCTTATAATGATCCTACGATTCGGATGGTCACCTGTGGTGTAGTGGCTTTTATAACAGCCTTCTATGTTCAAGGTTGAGGATTCGAACCAGGTAGATTAGAATAGGTTTTTTGAATGGGAGTATGCTGTCCTTCGGAGTAAACATAAAATGACATTTCTGACCCTATGCAATGGCAGGTACTCGTTAAATATCTCTACCCTAATTAATTCTGAATTGGCAAAATTTAGGACGCCCACTGTACGCCGTCCAAAGTTTTTTTTCTAAAACGACTTGATTCAGCGATTTTATGTTGTTAATGCTATTCTACATAGAATTAAATCATTGAAATAGGTTAATAAAGAAAAAAATCATCAGTTGATGCGCTCGATGATAACAGTCATACGTTACTTAGTCTCTCAGATTATTGCTTTTTTTTCAGTAGGAATTCGCTTTAGTTCAGTCTGGAAAACATCACTAGACTTCAGGAAAGCTAAGCAGTGAATATTGGAGAAATATCGGTAAGCGAAGTTATAATTTACTCTGTACAATCACGAAAAAGTCTCCAAGTAAAAGATCTAGATCTGCAGGTTCAAACTCATCTCCCACAAAACAGATCGCCGTGAAAATAATAAAAAAAATGATTCCACCAGCGACCGCTTCACCTACTTTTTTAGGATATGAACGACAGCCTAATACATTATCACAAGGAATAACTAATGAATCGCCGTTTTTTACACCGAAACCATTTCAGATCCTCCAAATTGAAAAAGAAACAATGAAATCTTCTCCTACACCAAGAGAATCACAACCCCCACAAATATTTGTTAAAAAGTTAAAATTTCCCAACTACCGTGTGCGCATTTAAACAAATTAACCGATCCTAACAGTTATTATTGTATAAGTAGAACAAGTGATACTAAAATATCCCCGACTACCGCCGAAACCTACAGAAAAATAGTAAAATATCTGACCGAGACCAAAGCTGATTTTCAAACATATCAGTTACACGAGGAGAGAGCTTCAAGGGTTGTAATTAGAAACCTACACCCTTCGACACCAGTTATTGCTATCCAAGAAGAACTAACGGATATAGGCTATAAAGTGCGGCAAGTCACCATGTCCTAAAAAATAAAATTCCACTGCCTTTATTCTTAGTGGACTTGGAACCATCAGCAGGATTTATAAAGATTTATGACCTCAATAGATTGTACTATACTAGTGTAAGAGTTGAAAAACCTTACACTAAGAAAGAAATAGTTCAGTGCCATAGTTGTCAATCATATGGTCATACCAGAGGTTATTGTCACCACATACCACGCTGTGTGAAATGCAGTGAACAGCATAGGTCAGAAGAATGTACAAAATCAAGACCAACACCCGCTGTTTGTGCTCTGTGCCTCAAGAACCACCAGGCTAACTACAAGGGATGTCAAATCTACAAGAACCTCAAAACCAAATACCAGAAACTTCAGAACCAGGATGAAACAGTTGTACCGATCAGAAGTAGAAGACAACCTTCAAAAACTATTGAATTCAATTAACATTTGCCCACTTACTTCGAGGTGGGAACCAGAAAAAAGAAGCCGAGGCCCTGCCAGAACAACGCACACTTCAAAATCCTCAACCCGTTCCACAACCAACTATTCCTCAAAATTTACCCAACCTTCAAAAACCTCATCTTCATCAAATTTCTCATATTCCTCCTCCATCAAATGTCTCAGACCTTACAAGTTTGATGACATCCTTCATCACTGAAATCAAATCCCTCGTTATGCCCTAATATCACTAATTACTAATCTTGTATCAAACTTAATCCCTTCCTTAAAAAATCCTTAAATGACTTCACCTAACTCCTTATCCATTATCCTTTGGAATGCGAATGGTGTTAGAAATCACACTGACGAACATACAGCTTTATTGCAAGACAAAAACATTGATGTAGCACTTATTACTGAAACTAGACTAACCACTAAACAGTTCTTTAAAATACCTCAATACGTAACATACCGTACGGACCACCAGACGGCAAAGCCCATGCCGGTACTGCTGTCATTGTGCACCAGTCCCTCTCTCATCACTTACTCCCACTTCCTACCTATGATTTCCTACAGTGCACCGCCATAGTAATCAAAACTTTTTCCTTTCTGATCACCCTCGCATCAGCGTACTGCCTTTTTAAACATTCTATCTCCTACATTCTATTCGAATTCCTTAGAAAACCACTTCATTCTGGGTGCAGACTTGAACGCTAAAAACCGACAATGGGTTTCCAGATCCACGAATTGTCGTAAGCTGAATTTACAATCTGCACTCAACTCTAGACGATTCAACCTACTACCTCCTAATTCCCCTACCTACTGGCCAACTGATATTAACCGTAATCCTGACATCCTTGACTTTTTCATTCACAGCGGATTAGGCTCCCTAAACATGTCGGTGGCCCGCCTTGATGAACTATCCTCTGAACCTCATAGTCCATTGATCCTTAAAGTATCCCTAACTCCTATTCCTAAACCCATCCCATCCTGGGACCTTTTTCGCCAAATCCTGATCAGTGATATTGCCTCAGAGTGAACCTCAAAACTGATCTCTATCTGAATGGTTTTGGTTCAATTTTATTCAGAGTACTAGTAAGTGATGAAAAATATCGCGATTGATATAGACCATAATTTATAATATAATATTATTTAATCTTGCAGTTTGGGCTACCAGGTGGAAGATTAAACCCCTACTATAGAAACCCTAATGAAATTTATTATGATTGCTGAGTACTATAACAGAATAAAATTAGTTTGATCAAGCCAATGAGAGGTGGAAAAAAAACAAATAAAAGATGATTTGAACAATAGAAATATGAGCTTAAGAAAAAACTGAAAATGGCAAATACCGCATCATTACAAGGAGTGTGAATGTTGTGCGTTAGGAATGTCTTGGATATTATTAGTGCTAAGGTGTGAAAATAAACAGGTTTATGTATTTAAATATTATATATTTACAGGTCCTATATGGCTGAAATGTTTAAAGAAATGGTTTAAATGTAGAAAACTATTTATTAATCTTTCCTGCATCACTCGAATGCGTCCTGTTGCTGGATATTTCATCCAATGGAATGCAAGTTTTGCTGACTTAGTAGAAGGAACTTAGATGAGGTAAGGGTAGGGAGCGGCGAGAGCTGGGAGGGCGGCTGGAATGCCAGTGTGAAGAGCGGTTGGAATGCCAGCGTTAAGAGCGGTTGGAATGCCAGCGTGAAGAGCGGTTGGAAGTGCGGCTGGAACAGCTGCTGGAATGGCGGTGCGGACTGCGACTCCATCTGGAAGGGCTCCAAGGGCTGGAGAGAGCTCCCTCACGTCGTACTTGCCTGGCCAATAGGAACCGTCGTCAATGGCACTGACTAGGATCTGCTTCTTCACCCTGGCAGCGTCTTCAGCAGAAGCGACCACGACAGCGGCGAGGAAAAGCTGGAAATGCAAATAAACATTATGAAATTAGTACATATTCCGAAAATGACAGCTGCATTACTACATTATATTATGCTGAGTACGAAGGCAGTATGTTACTACGTGGTTTTAACTTGGAATGTGAATTATAAAGCGCATTCCGGATTTAAACCGATTTGTATTTTATGTGCTGAGGAGTTTCCCAAACCACCACGACCTCACTGTTATTCATATTTTGTTATATTTACCAGGTCAGGTAAGATTAATTTGTATGACAGATTACATTTTTTGCCTCTGTCATTAAAGAATTATTACATTTTTTTTTCTTTATATCTTTATTTACACCTGTCCGAAAATGTCTGACAATCAGCAAATGTGCTGGACAAAAGTAAGATCAGACATGATATGCATGAGTAAGTAAAGTGCCCAGCAGCACCCCTTCCAAGGCTTTAATCTAGCTGAGGAGGTCCCTCATCCAGCTTCGTTTTAGCCTTCTTCTGACCGGCATTTCAGCAACTGACATGTCGTTAATCAGTCTATTGTCGTCTCCGTTAAGTTTAATGTGAAATCGAGAATAGAGTGTTCGTATATGTTGGTCAACTGTTGGTTGCTGTAAGTCCGTATGTAGGGTTCTGTTGTTTACGTACCAAGGAGCTGTCGTTATTAGTCTTAAAATGTTGGATTGAAATGATTGCAGTTTTTGTATGTGAGTCTTTTTTGCTGAACAAAAAATCTGTGAAGCGTAAGTCCATATTGGCTTAAGAAGGTATATGTATTCAGTTTCTATCTAATTTTTAATTTTGATGATTTTGAAAAAAGAGAGTATAGTATTTTCAGTCGGTGGTTGAGAGTATGTCTTTTCATCTTGCCATGTGGGCCCCAAGTCATCCTTTGATCGAGTGTCAGCCCTAGGTAATGTGCAGAATTTGTCTGAGGAATTTTGTTGTTGTCGATAAAAATTGGTGGGCAAGTGTTTTGTCGTAGTGTAAACGTTACGTCTTTTGATTTGTCGTGATTTAAACGAATTTTCCAAAGATTGTACCAATTTTTTAGTAGCATTAAATGATTTTGTAGAGTCAGTGAGGCCAGTATGGGATCGCCGTTTGATGTTAAAATTGCAGTATCGTCCGCGTAAGTAGCAATCAATGTGGTGGGGTGAGTTGGTATGTCATTTGTGTATACAATGTATAGGAGAGGAGCAAGTATCGATCCTTGCGGTACTCCTGCCAAGACTGGTCGGATTGAAGAAGTTTCTGAGCCCTGCCGAACAGAGAAAAACCTATCAAAGAGGACAGAGTGTATAATAAGATAGTACGTTCTTAAGTTTAATGAGAAGCCCCTCGTGCCAGACTTCATCAAACGCTTGGCCGAATACCACTCTGATAGGTGTTCTGCGTTAGTAATGTTTTCATTTAACTCATAATTCATAGGCCAGATTGTAATCACTAAGATAGAAAAAGAAATTCCACATTTTGTTCTGAATAAATTGGTAAGTACTTGCCAGTATCGAATTGTCAGCGTCTGAAATAGAGAATAGTTCTACGTTCGTAGCCAAAAACTAATTCAATGCCACATTCTGAGGATAATACCTTGAGATTTTATGTTGTTTTTTTATAAAACTGGTGTAAATAACTGCAATATAGGTCATTTGTTTAGCTTTAACTTGTAATTTAACAGAGGTCTCAAGTTTTAACAGTTCTCAAGATGTAGTATAACCAAAAACACATTTTATTTCCACGGAGAAAGACATTACCGATTATTAGCTAGGTATATAATGCATTTAAGTAGCTTGAACTTGAGGGATATTAGACATATTTAAGTCCAATAGTTTCTAAGATAAATGAAAACTAAAAACAAATTTTGCCTGGATGAAACTAGTTATCAAGAACTTTTCATGGTAAATATTCTACCTGCAGATGTTAAATCACTTCATTTGATTGACTGAATGAAAGTTGTAAATTAAAAAACCTGGAATTTTTTTTTTTTTTTTTATTGAAAAAATAAATATTTGCTAATTTTTTTCCTCTTTTCTTTTTTACTCCTTATTAAAACTACTAAATTATTCGCTTCATAATTATTAAGATGTACTACTTTTTTTATAGAGTTTGTTTCTCCTATATACCTTAAAATACTGTTTATTTATTTTATCCATTACCCAAACTTATTTTATTACAAAATCTGAACACTGACAATTAACATGATTATATATATTCTATATAAAATAATTTTTAAAAAGTTCATAAGTTTCGATTTATAGATAACATTAGCATAAATGTCTAATATAGGTATACTAGTATAGTCTAATATACAATAGTTATACACAAATCAAGGCGATGTTAATTTTGAATTTTATACCAAAAATATAATAAAAACAATAATCAATCAAACTTTGTTTATATATGTTAGGTTTTATAAATAATATTATTAATTAAACTTACAAGAGCCTTGATGTAGGACATGTTGGTTGTGGATTGTCTGCTTGTGTAGACTGTAATGCTCATGATTTTCGGGATCGTTTTTATATCAAGGAGCCACGCCCAGCGTTAACTGTATTCCCCACGCCCGAACAGGGTGAAGAACAAAGAAGAACCCGAAAGGTCACTAAATGTAAAAAATACAGTATTTTACAACATATAAAATAATATATTTGAAGAAAGGATACTTTATTCATATTAACTAAAATATATTATTTAAAAAGTTGATAGGATTTAGAAGAAAAATAAAACATGTCCTAAAAAAAAAAAAATGTACACTTAATTTCTTTTTAAAAACATCGTGCGGGCAACACTCGACTTTCATATACTAGGTTGATAAAATTTAAGAGCTTTGATATACGGTTGAAAATAATTAAAAGAATTATATTCGTTTTTGTTGGAAAGATATATTTTAGATTAATTAATAAAACAATACAAATTTTTTATTCAAAATAATCACAGACATTTATGCCCTATTCTTCACTTTACATTAAATTTTACACCTTTGTAAACTAGACAATATTTTTCTAAAATCTTCAGCTTTCCAACAGTATATTACACATATTTTTGTGTACACAAAAAAAATTACCTACAAATATATTTTGCCTCTTTTCTCCTCTAGTTGGTTTTCAAATTCGTTCAAATTTAGCAGTTTTCATCTACAATAATGAAATGATAAGACCCTTTTTTTTTATTCTACAGAATTACTATTATATTACTATTATTATCTACAGAAAGTACTGTAGAGGAAGAAAATTTTAAATATCAGCATTTAAGCCCAGATAGACTGTATTGTCAATCCGAATGATACCTACATGATATTAAAGCCCATACAATTTTCCATCGATATAGCGATTTTATTCAAAATCTTAAAAAAAGGCAAAATGCATGATATAAAGTACTTCTTCCGTTCTGCCGATTTTAGTTAAAATGTTGCTGTAACATGTCTGGCTTATACTAGTCTTGAATATTAAATTTCAGTTTCGAACGGCTTTACGTTTTCTAGCTAGACTTACCGAAAACACACACACACACACACTTTTTTGTGGTACTTGGTCTTTTGGACTCAGGAGACCCTAAAACGTGCATTTCCGGTAAATATTGTAATTCTTAAATTTTTAATATCGCAATACGTTCCCCCTATATTTTCACCTATAGGTAAGTGAAAGTAATATCGCTTTATCTAAAAAATTGTATTTACAAATTTATAAGATTAATGAATTGATAAAACATATAGTGTGGTATTTTCAGAGATTTATATTACTTAAATATTTATGTTATTATATTAAATGAAAGGTGTTAATAGTAACACATATAAATGTGGCGTACTAAGATATAAGACTCATTGTATTTCGATATTTTTTTTTTCTCATAAGTATTTCTACTCATAAACATTCTGAAGATTTTCTTAGTTTTAATGAAAATTTCTTTGAGAATTTAAATTTAGGAAATTTACTCTTATTATAGTTCATAATCTATAATTATGAAAGTGAGTTAAAATTCCCTCACTTATGTGGGTATGGCAGTATCTAACAAATGAAAATGCATATAAACCTAAAATTATTAATGGATTTTTCTTTTACTATCACGATGTCAAATAATTATGGTTCTGGAAAAATTCGTTGTTCTAAGTGATTTAATGATTTTTATTCTAAATCTTTGAAGAAATAGTTTTTTTAAATAACTCAAAAAACTATACATCATCTGAAAACGCATAAGCGCTGAATAATCTGATTTCTATCGTGAAAGAATTACTAAATTCATCTGACCAGGCGAAGATGGTGAATTTATAACAAATATATTTTAGCATTTCAGAATTCATATCAATGTTTTTGTGTAGTTTTTCTATGAAAAATCGTTTACATTTCTGAAATGTGAAAACAAATTTTGGTTTATTATTTTCAATGATGAACCTTTGTTATAAAAAAAAAAAAAATCCCCTCCCCTCAAAATTTGAGGGCTTTTGTTTCAACATGTACACACGATTAAAAAAAAAATCCATTTGTCCAACGTCCGCGGCATTTGCTTCGAAACGACTGGACCAATTTTTTTTTAAAATTCGATACAAAAATATCAGTACATACAACGATGATCTTAACACCTAGACGTTGATATCAGCTGATTATTTTAAAAATGGAGGCCGATTAAACCTGATTTAATTTAATAACTCAATTGAATTATTTGTTTTAGTGACATTTGATAGAGAATTAATGTTTCGACAAAATGAAAAAATAATCATTGAAATTGTTTAACAACTAGCTGAGATATTGCGTTTTGAAATCAGCAGTAGTGACATGATATTATCCTTTAAATAAATGCTTTTCATATTACTTAATTGCCTATTAACAGTTATAACCAAATATTGCTATTTGGAAATAATAAACCATTGTGTGATATTTGCAGCGTTTTTATTGTTTTTTTTTCAAATGATGAAAAGCTTTACTTAGGAACATTAGTTTACAGTTTCATTGATAAGGAATAGTAACAATAAAAAACTATTACGTTTAAATTATGGGTACGAATTAAATACTTGCAGAAGACATTAAACTAATTAAATTTGGTTGAAAATTAATTAAGTTATTGGGTTGACGGTAAACGCTTGCCCTGGTCATTAGCTTTTTAGATTATAAAGGGTTTTATGGATAAAAGTTATAGTTCAACCAAATGTCATGGTACTTCACCGAAACTGAGCTGAGAAATTGAGGAAACCTAGTTATTCCATTTGGATATAAATTTTATATTAAATCACACCAACGCTGTTCTAAATATACTCGTGTAAAATAAGAGCAAAAGTTATCACGGAAGTTATTTCAGTCCTATAAAAAAAATCTGGTGCGGGCAACACACGACTTTCACTTACCTCCGTTTCTAAAATCGATTAAAGAATATTCAAGTACAAAAATGAGTGAAACCATTAAAGAAATAATTAAATGGAATTTCTATAGAAACATGTGTTTTATTAAAAAATCTATTATATTATTATCTAAAATAATCAGTTATTTATCTGCTTTTCATCACTCTCCATTAAATTTTACAAGTTTGTGTCTATGATAATATTTTTTCTAAAAGCTTTAGCTTTCCAACGGTATATCATACATGCGTATTACTGTTTTTAGGTTCAAAAACAAAAAATTGCATTAATACATATTTTTTCAGTTTTTTCCTTTAGTTGGTTATCGAATTCATTCAGTTTATATATTTACCTGTTTTTCATCAGTGGTAACAAGATAATATAGTTATTTTTATTGAATCAAAAAAATTAAAGGTACTTTAGAAGAAGAAAATTTAAAATATCGGCAGTTAAGCCAAGTCAGACAGACTATTTTAATCAGAATGAAACCTACATGGTATTAAAGCCTATTAAATTTTACTCGATATTGCGAGTTTGATCCAAATCGTCTGGAACCGTTTTCGAGAAAATCGAAAAAAAGATGCAAAATGCATGGTATAAAGCGCATCTTCTGGTAAGCTCATTTTGATGAAAAAGTTTTTGTAACGTCTCGGGCGTATATTTTTCTTAAATAGGAAATTTCAGTTTCATAGGACTTTTTGTTTCCACCCGGGAGCTACGACAAACGGACACACACACACACACCTTTTTACGGGACTTGGTTATTTGGACTCAGGGAACTCTGAAATGTGTATTTCCGTTGAAAACTGGAATTCAAAAATTTTCACGATCGCAATACTTTCCCTTGCTATATATAGTAAGTGGAAGTAAAGATTAAGAATAAGTAGCCTGGGACTTTGTCACAAGAGGTACGAATCTCGCCTTTAGATTTTATAATGACTAATTTTTAACACAAGTGCACTGGAAAACTATATCGTTTAAGACTCTATGTCGATTGTCACATTTTTATATATGATGTAGTCTAGGAAGGGATCTTTTACTTACGCAACGAAATTACTTACATTACTGGTTAGACATACAAATTTTAGGATTATATTTTACATTTAATGAAATATTTTTTCATTGGATTATGAGAACCATACAGGCACAAGTAATAGTGATGCCGATGATATAGCCCTTATTACTGACTCTAGCGTTAAGCTCCAACAAGCCCTAATAGAATGGAAAGCAGAATTAGGGCGGAAAGGTATGATTAATAATGCTCAGAAAAAGCAAGATCCTGCAAGTGGGACGACAGCCCGAACAAATCCACATTATGTGCAACGACGAGGAGCTTGAAGTGGTAAATGAGTTCTCCTACCTTGGAACTGTGATAAGCGGAAATGGAAAAATACAACCCGAAATATCCCACAGGATAGGAAAAGCAAATAATATTTACTATTTCATCAGCAACACAGTAGTAGGAAAGAGAGAGGTTAAAAAAGATGTCAAGCTCCACATATTTAAGGCCGTATACATGCCTGTTCTACTATACGAGCAGAGAGCTGGGTACTCCCGGACAACAAATGGAGCCGTATAACAGCGGCAGAAATGAAATACCTGCGCAAGGTGGCTTCCAAAACCCGTAGGGATAGGATCAGGAATGAAACAATAAGGGAAGAATTGAACATTCCTGCAATGAAGGAGACCCTGAAGAAGAGACAGTTAGGGTGGTACGGGCATGTGTGTAGGATGAGTCAGGATTGTGACCCACGCAAATTTATGAAGGCAAAACTAGTTGGCACCAGACCTAGAGGAAGACCTAGGCTTAGCTACGATGGCTACATTACGAAGTTGGGGCAAGACACTGCAGGAGATGAAGACTCTTGCAGGAGACAGAGAGAGATGGAGATCCTGGGTTGGACTATCTCCACACTGAAAGGTACAAGGAGAAAGCTAAACAAGAAGGATAAATATTTTTTTAATTAATTTAAAAAAAATACAAAATATAAAAAAAACGATCAGGCACAACAGCGAGTAAAATGTGTTTTATAAATAGTTTTCAGAATTTAATTTTGATTTTCTTGGAAATAGCACAGAACCCGGATCGTTAGGAAAAATAAAGAGATTCATTTTTTAGGACAAAATCACTGAAAAATAATAATTTAATTATTTAAAAAAATGTTCACAATAATAATTTTAATTGTAACTACACCATATGACGTTATAAATATTATATATGGAAGATGGTGGTGGGTGCGGTCATCAGAAAGAAACACTCATTGAAAAATAGTACTTATTTTAATTGTGTGCCGACGTTTTGGCCTACAGTGTGGGCCTTCATCAGTGTAACTCTGAGACGGTGTTTAAAGAAGTGTCACTTCTTTAGACACCGTCTCAGAATTTGCTTCTCTATGAAACTCACCCTTTGTCTCGCCCCCCGCATTTATACATAGACATATAGACAGAATAAACAATACCAGGTGATCAGTGCAAATTTGTTATATGCCCAATCCATAAAAAAAAAAAAAAGTGACGTCTTGAGCTGTCACAACTATCGTGGGATATCTTTGATATCTTGTGCATATAAAATATTTTCGAGGATCCTCTTTCAAAAGCTGTTTTCTTTCGCTGGGAGAGAAATAGCAATATATTGAGCTAGATTCATGCGAGGAATATCCACAATCGATCAAATGTTCTCGGTTAGAACGATCCTAGAGGAGAATTCGTATTATTTTTCTTTTAATATATTCTTATTTAATATTGGGAGCGGCGTGGTCTAGTGGTTAGAGCGCTAGTCTACTGTGCTCCGGGTCCTGGGTTCGAATCCCGACTGTGGCGGAATATTATTTATTCTGTCATTTCAGCAGGGGGGCGATCCCGGAGTACGAAGCCTTCGGGGCACGCCCAGGCTCAATAAAGTGGGTACCCAAAACTCTCAAAAAAACCCTGGCGGCTGAGCGTGATCTCGGCCGAATCACCTCATCGCACGGTCGTTGGTCTAGAAACAGTATGAATCTCTACATGTACTGAGCCCGAAACTCTTTATGGGTTGTAGTGGTACAGGTTTTTTTTTTTTTTTTTTTTTTTTTTTTTTTTTTTTAATGAAGTTAAATGAATTTCTCAAAGAAGATTAATCAAATGAAATTAACCGATAAAAGTAGGGGAGGGGGTGTTGAAAGCTACAAAATATTTTATAAATAAAATCACATGGTTGTTAATTTCTATAACATATAATATCGAGAAAAAATAAAATAAACTTACAATAGATTTTGGTCAAACAAAAAATGATTGCTCACTTTATAAGAGATGAGAAGTAGAGAATACATTTCATTTCCTTGCTATATGCCCCATTTTAAAATTAAAATAAGGTGCTTCGGAAACAGTTGCCGAAACGTCGACGAAGTAATAAACTTAACGACCAAAACTGTATGGTTAATATTGTAAACTAGCAAGGCCGTATTGATAAAAAATAATTTAATTATATTTGAAACTTATCATATATATAAAAGTAATTGTTTATTGTTATTACTATGTTGTTTTAACCCTGGCAGAGAAATAGTAAATTAATGATTGAGACTTATATTGTTATTGTTGTTTAATTTATAGAAGTATACTAAAAGACCACAGTTCTATTAATGTTTTTTTATATAAATTATAAGATTCTTGTTAAAACTTGCTAAAAACATTTTTTTAAATCATTTATTTACCTATCTATTTATTAGGGCATTCGAAGACAAAAGTTAAACTAGAAAAACAATGAAGGAAACACTAAAATTATTAGCATCACCCTAATGACCCTTAATGGCAGATGTGGTATAAGAAAATTTGAAAAAGGAAAAAAAAGTGGATTCGGAAAATATAAATTGAGAATAAATTATCTTTTCAAAATAACATATTATCATATGGAGTATGAATGTAATGAAAAGGAATGTCTTAAATCTTATTGGCCTTAAGGACAGAAAATACACAGTTTATGTTTAAATATTATATATATTTACAGAGCTTATATGGCTGAAAGATTCAATTTAATGGTTCAAATGTAGAAAAATATTATTCATATTTCTTTGCTGCGTCACACTAATGAGTCCAGTTACTGTATAAATCATCCGATAGAATGGCATTTTTGCTGACTTAGAGGAAGGAACTTAGATGAGGTAAGAGTAGGGGGCGGCGAGTGCTGGAAGGGCGGCTGGAATTCCAGCGTGAAGAGCGGTTGGAATGCCAGCGTGAAGAGCGGTTGGAATGCCAGTGTGAAGAGCGGCTGGAATGCGGCTGGAATAGCTGCTGGAAGGGCGGTGCGGACTGCGATTCCATCTGGAAGGGCTCCAAGGGCTGGAGAGAGCTCCCTCACGTCGTACTTGCCTGGCCAATAGGAACCGTCGTCGATGGCACTGACCAGGATCTGCTTCTTCACCCTGGCGGGTCTTCGGCGGAAGCGACCACGACAGCTGCGAGGAAAAGCTGAAAGTGAAAATGAAGAACGTTTTAAAGTGTCACTCAAGTTTATTTACAATAAAAAAATAATTAATTATTGCGTACAATTATAGAGTATCATAGATGTATTTCCTTTGCTTGCAATTTAATAAAAATTCATAAATAAATAAAATTTGTGAAACCATTATTTCTAACATAAGCACCAAAAATAATATTTTTAAGTTGTATTTAGAGGTATTGATATTCATTCTTAAATTCAGATATTGATAAATTATCATTAATATACTTCAACAAATAGGTTTAACAAAACAATAATTATAATTAAATTTAACATTATTTATATTTTATTTGAGAAACGAAAAAAAAAAAAAATCCCTAAATAAAAATTAAGATGAAATAAATGTACCAGCTTTAATAATAATTAAATTTCTGGAATCTTATACTTTTTAGTTTTAAATAACAGATGTGGATGTTGAAAATTCTTTATTATAATGATTTTCATTAAATTGATATAAATAAATATTCCTTATAATTATTCCAAATTTGAAGAAATATTTTGATAATTTAGAATATATGATTACAAATTTAGTCTTGGCGCTTGCTTTGAACATTAAAAAAATCGGTTAGAATAATGCTATATTATTCACAATCAAACTGTATAATAAATTTTTTATGGTAATAACATGTAATGGATCATACAAATTTTTAGTTTAAGGAATACAGATAGATTAGTAGTGTTTTTAAGTTTTATGTTTAAATACACTTACAAGAGCCTTGATGTAGGACATGTTTGTTGTTGATTGTCTGCTTGTGTAGACTGTAATGGTGATAATTTTTGGGATCTCTTATATATGAAGAAGCCACGCCCAACTCCAGCCGTTATGCCCTCCCTCGGACCAGCTGAAGAACAAAGACTCGAAAAGGTCATGAAACGTCTGTAAGAAAAACAAAATGTCCTTTCTTTAAATATTTTAGCGGTTAATTATTTCCATTATATATAAGAAATAATATTTAATAGTTTTTTTTAAAGACAATCACTAAAACTGTATAGGCCTTCACTTCCGCCTTAGTTGGGCTGGCTCAACAACATTGCTTTTTTCATCAGCTAGGAATATAGGATAATTTAAAATTTTATTTCCACGTATAAAGTTAAGAAACCTTAATATTTTCTTATATTAATTTAATTTGACTTAAACTTCGTAGTAATATAATGTTTTCAATTTTTATCAATTTCAATTAATTAAATGAAATATTCACATTAATGCTTTATATAAATATCTTATTTGTAGCATTTCCAAGTCCAATTCAATCTTTTCCAAGCTCGATTCAACCGTATCCAAGTTAAATTCACCCTTTTCCAAGCCAAATTTAACCGTATCCAAGTCAAATTCAACTTTTTCCAAGTCGAATTCAACCTATTCCAAGTTAAATTCAACCTTTTCCTAATCAAATTCAACCTTTTCCATTTCGAATTCAACCTTTTTTGATTTCAATAAAATAATAAAAATCAAGTTTACATAATTTTATTATTATACATATATTATAATTATACATTATGTTTTTAGTACTTGTGGCTTGTTGTTCTTAGAGGCCCTTTTACATTCAATTACTAACGATTATAATAATAGGTATAACCTATACTTTACTATTTGGACATTTTCGATACAAGAGCTCCTGGTAGTTAGGATTGATGTTTAGTTTTAAATCGCAGGCTGGAATATTGAATTTGTTTAGCTAGTCGGATTAATTCGATACTACGCTCAGTAGTTACGTTCCCATGGGCAAGTATACTGATTATACCACCAATTTTAAAGAGTCAGTTCAAATATAGTTTTTTATAACTTTTTTTGTATTTATTCGTTACAAGGCTTAGTATCTGCGTTATAGTGGTCTGGTATACTGATTGTACTATAAATTTTAAGTGCGCATGTCCAAATATAGGTTTATTATAACTTATTTGTATTTATTTGACACTAGGCTCAGATGCTGTGTTATCGGGGGCTCGTTAACTGGTTATACTATTAATAATAAGTGCGCTCTGATAATATATATATACTATAATACATAAATATATAATATCTTATATATAAATATCTTATTAATATTTCGTATTAATCTTATTATTTAATATTTATATTAATCAATTAATTAAATTTAATATTCATATTAAATTTAATATAAAATGAAATTTTATTACCCCAAATTAATAAATTAGGACAAATATTTTTCATAAAAAAAGGTCCTCAGTATGATCTTGTTACTAGAATCTACGAAATAAATTAATAAATAACTAAAATACATATTTATTGGTCAACTCATTACATGCGCACTTAAGAACGGGCCAATAAGGGAGCAAAACCAACAATAAATGTTTTGACAAAGTACAATTTTAGATTAAAAGAATTAAGGATATTTTAAGGTAAGAGAGGATAAGGATAAAGAATAGAAAAAAAATTCGTTGAAATAACTCCGTAAAATGAAAGATAAACAATATGGTTTATCTTGGCAAGTACTTATTACTTTAAATGATAAAGTGTGTTTTTGTTATGTTTTTTTTTACTTTGACTTACCTTTATATACAATATATAGCAAGGGAAAATATTGCGGTTGTGATTTTTTGATATGAGTTTTCAATAAAAATAGACGCTATGGAGTCCCTTGTGTACAAAAGACCAAGACCCACAAAAATGTCGGAGTGTGTGTAGCCTAGCTCGGAACAATTTATTTTATAAAACTGAAATTTCATATTTTAGAACCGTATATACTTGTGATGTTAGATCAACATATTTAGAAAAACGGCAACCCAAAAGAGCCACTTTATACTATACATTTTAGAAATTTCAAGATTTTGATAAACTTACTTTATAAATGTAAAATTAATTAGGTTTTGATATCATATCATTTTCATTCTGATTTGTCTGACAGTGCTTAAATGCCGATTTTTAGAATTTCATTTTTTTAAGTATCTTAATTTTTTTATTTTTTAAAACATTACGTACACCATCTTGTAAACATTGATAAAAAAAATTGGCACGCTTATAAAAATTTTCAAATTATTATTTCCTTTAGTAATATGCCACAAATACCTGTTGAACAAATCCGATACCTAGGACTCCATCTTGACAAACGTTTTACATGGAACCCTCACACGAGACTAAAACGACAAGGAACTGCCCGTAGATACCGATTACTACAACACTTATTAGACACACGTTCAAAACTTCCAATTCACTACAAAAAGCTCATTTATATTACTGTCATCAGACCCATCTGGACATATGGAATCAAGCTTTGGGGCTCTACTAAGCCATCTAATTCCTCCCGCATCCAGTCCTTACAATTCAAAATCCTTCGCAAAATCCTAAATGCTCCTTATTTCGTCACAAATAAAATCATTCATAACGACCTTAATATCCCATTTGTTGCAGACCTTTCTCGTACCAGATATACCACTTTTAATTCCCGCCTCCTAACCCATATAAACCCTCTTGTCCGCAACTTATCAACCTCACATATTCCTGACAACCCTCCGAGGCGATTGAAAATAAGCCTCAGGATCTACTTACTTAAATAAACGTCGAAGTACTACCGCTGGGTAGTTTCTTTACAAGCCTTTACGCCTTTTATTATAATTCATCACTTTTACTTATTGTATTTATGTAATATACAGTTGTTAAATTCAATAAAATATAAATAAATAAAAAAAAATATTATTTTTCGTATTAATTACATAAATTTGCTCAACTTCTGAAGCACCTCTATAAAGGAATTTAACTTAGATTTTCAATCGTCTTTTCTATCCTAGTTTGAAACGCTTTTAATTTTTTTTTCACCTCGGTAATTGAGGTCTAATTCGTGTTATAAATCCTCTTTTATTTGACGTTTCTCCTTAGTCACTCTGTAAATAAATGCTTTTATCTGTAAACTCACGCTATCCCCACATACCCTGCAGCATATTCTAGTAATGGACAATATGTTGAGCTAACAGATATAGTATATATAAAGTAGCTTTAATATATCCGATGATATATTTTATAACATATATTATATGATCTTTAATGTAACAGGGATATTATAATTCATCGACATTTTGTTTTACCCATTCATTCACTTACATACTAAATAGCTGTACTCCGCGGCTTTGTGTGCGACTATTTCATTTTTTTTTTTTTTTTTAAATGCTGCTAATTAAGAAAGTTGTTTATAATAACTATGTTGATTAAGGTTATACAACAGAAATACACCTAAAATAGCAATGAGTTAAACTATATCCATGTATAACAATTAAAAGATTATTATTGATTGTCAGATATTAATGTTATTCAGTTTAATCTACAATGACATACCAGTAGCAATTAGCCATACCCGTGATTACTTACTACTAACATTTTTGTTTTAAAGCATAATCATTCTATACAAACGTAACTTATTTCTAACATAAATGCGTATTTTTTCCACTCGGGGTTGAACCCTTCCAACTGAATAAAGTTGCATTTATTTTTTTTTTTTTTAGGATTTAAAACTAAGTTCTATTAGCTTTTTAAAACTTAAACGTTTTTTTTTCAGCCTATTGATCGTTTTAAAAAACCAACAACAATGAAACATATAAATTTGATATAAACCTACACACGAAACATGGCTCTGAAACAAAATATGCTTAAATATATTTCTTATAAGTATTTTAGTTTCTTTGCTATTCCTGATCTGTTTTTAATTCCAGGTAGTAAGAAAGTGGATTATAGTTCAAATAAGTACTAATAATTTTTCAGGAGATGAAAAGTTTTTGAGTTATTCGAAAACCATGTTTGTTATACGTTTCAATAAAATATTTTTTTTAACCCCTTAAAAGAGATACTTTTCCGAATCTCGCTCTATTGTACATCTGGACAGCATGACGAACCTTCAGGAAAAATTTCAGCTACACAACCCAAGTCATTTTTGAGATACTGCGATAGCCAGAAAATTAATTGAAATGGCACTTTCTTTTATAAATAAAGATTAAATCTTTTTTACTATATGGATTTGTGGAAGATATTAAAAATATCCTGTAATAATCTAATTATAGATTATTATCTACAAATAACGAACTAGTGTCATCAGCATTGATAGGAAGTGAAATGTAAGGATGGGTTAGGATATCAGCTGTCTAGACTATGTAAAATCCTAGGATGCTCCGTTGACGATGTTTTTTTTAATTTGTAAAATATGTTTCTTCTAGTTTTTCCTTGAATCTTAAGAAAACGTGTATTCAATTTTAAGTGATCAATGTGATTTTTTATTGAAACAAATACAGACTTTGGCTGAAAAACTCTTCTGTTCGTTGATATTTTTTTTTCAATTCATCACAGGTATTTTACAAGCCTATCTATTCGAAATAATATTAATTACAATCCACCTTTACTTTTTAAATCGCAACAACGTAAGCAAAAAGAGGGTAATGCGTTTAGCCTTCCTCTTTGTGGGCATTAAAGTTAATTTTTGTAATCTTGTTGGCATTAAAGTGAGAAAAAAAAACACACTTTTAAATTTAAATATTATGTATTTACAGAGCTTAGTTGGCTAAGCGTTTCAAAATAATAGTTTAAATGTAGAAAATATTCATGTTTCTTCACTTCATCATTCTAAAGAGTCCTGTTACTGGATAGTTCTTCCTGTCAGAAGGTAGTTTTGGTGATGGTCGTATCCTGACTTAGTGAAAGGAACTTAGATGAGGTAAGGGTAAGGGGCGGCGAGAGCTGGAAGGCCGGCAGGAATGCCAGCGTGAAGAGCGGCTGGAATGCCAGCGCGAAGAGTGGCTGGAATGCCAGCGTGAAGAGCGGCTGGAAGTGCGGCTGGAATAGCTGCTGGAATGGCGGTGCGGACTGCGACTCCATCTGGAAGGGCTCCAAGGGCTGGAGAGAGCTCCCTCACGTCGTACTTGCCTGGCCAATAGGAACCGTCGTCAATGGCACTGACCAGGATCTGCTTCTTCACCCTGGCGGCGTCTTCGGCGGAAGCGACCACGACAGCGGCGAGGAAAAGCTGAAAGTGCAAATGAGGAACGTCATAAAAAAAAAATATCATTCAAGCTCATTAACTATCAAAGATCTATTAATTATTGAGTATTCTAATGGAGTATATATATATATATATATATATATATATATATATATATATATATATATATATATATATATATATATATCTTTTGCTTGCAGTCCTGGATGTCAAATTAAAAGCTATCCTATTTACAAGACTATCATTTATGCTCAAGAATTTTCAAGAAGACATTCAAGACTAAAGAATTTATGCTGTCTTCCTTATGATTCTTTAACATTGATTTTTTTTAAATTATGAACATTCTTTTATAATCTTAATAATCTATTTTTAATTTTTCATCAAAGAAAGAAAGAAATTTCGGGAATTTAATACATTTTACTTCAAGGTAAAGTGATGAAAATGAATAAAAAAGTAAGTTAAGTCATCTTGTATAATTAATCTAAATTAGTTAAATTTAGATTTAAGACTTATTTTGAGTACGCTGCAATGCCTAACTACCGTTTTACCCATTATAAATGGACGTTTTAGAATCATCTACAGTCTGAAATATTATTTAAAAAGTTATAGATAATTAAATTTTGAGAAACCATTATTTCTAACATAATCTCCGAAATAAAATTTAATTAGTTGTATTTAGAATTATCGATATTCATTCGTAAATACTCTGATATTGATAAATTAACCTTAATATATTTTACATATTGAGATTAGTAAAAAAATAATTATACTTAAATTTAATATCATTTATAGGTATATTTTTTTAAAGAAATGTACAAGCTTTAATAATAATTACAGAATTCTCGGATTCTTCTTATTTTAAATTTTTAATAACGATAAATATGTTGAAAAATCTTTATTTTAATGATTTTTATTAAATTGATATAAATAAATATTGCCTCATAAATATTCTTGAGTTAAAGAAATATTTTGATAATTTAGAATACACGATTAGAAATATAGGCTTGGCGCTTGCGTTAACCATTATCAAATTGGTTGGAATAATGTCTTATCATCCACAATTAAACTTTATATTAATTTTTTATGATAAATGAAATGTATTGGATCATCCAAATTTTTAGTTTAGAAAATCCAGATAGATAAGCAGTGTTTCTAAGTATGTTAATTTTTAAAACCTGATAATGGATACACTTACAAGAGCCTTGATGTAGGACATGGTTGTTGATTGTCTGCTTGTGTATACTGTAATACTCATGTTTTTTGGGATCTCCTATATATGAAGAACCACTCCCTACTCCAGCCGTTATGCCCTCTCTCGGACCAGCTGGAAAACAAAGACTCGAAAAGGTCAAGAAACGTCTATAAGAAACACAAAATGTCAGTTTTGAAAACAGTTTTTAGGTTAATTATATATAAGAAATAATATTTAATATATATATATTTTTTAAAGGCAATCCCAAGAACTGCATAGTTCTTCACTTCCGGCTTTGTTGGGTCTGGTTCAACAACATTGCTGCTTTCGTCAGCTACGAATATAGAATAATTTAAAGATTTGTTTTATTTCCACACATGAAGTTAAGAATCCTTAATATTTGCTTATATTGATTTAATTTGACTTTAATTTCATAGTAATATGAAATACAAATAGTTCAACGGAATATAACAAGTAAGTTTGAGTAAAAGATAAAAAGGCATGAAACACATGTAGGGAAGATTTCTAATGGAAGCATTCTAAAAATATTCTAAACTAGAAGGTCTCGCGGCCATCTCATTTTCAGACGCCTCGGAGGATTGTCAGGAATTACAGGAGGATGAAAGGATTGAAACTAGAGGATTAGGATGAGAGTGGAGTTTTTCACAGAATGATTGATAATGGGTTCGAGCTAATTCAGTAACATATCGAACATTAATGGCTTTATGGATGAGCTGACAAACAATGGGGTATTCAGGATTTTGCGAAGAATTTTGGATTGTAAGGATCGGGTATGAAACATTCGATGGTTTATTGGAGCCCCAAAGCTCTACTCGGTAGGTCCATATCGGTGTTATGATAGTCATGTAGATTAGCCTTTTGTAGTTAAGTGGAAGATTAGAACTTTTGTTTAGTAAGTGTAGAAGTAGTAGAAAACGACTTGCAGTTTCTTTTCGTTTCAGTCATGTATGAGATTTCCAAGTAAGGCGTAAGTAGGGGTGTAGTCCTAGATATCGGATATGTTCAACCGGGACAAGAGGAGTATTATTGAAGGGACAATTTACAATGAAGGGTAAAGGTAATTTTGTTGGATTTTTTGGCATTTATTTCGATTCTCCAGTTCTGACACCATACTTCAAGGTTTCTGTTCTGGGATTTTAGGGTTTGAGAGGCAATAGTAGGATCGTTATTGACTGATAACAAACAAGTGTCATCAGCATACGTATAAAGCCAAGTGTTAGGATTAGACGGGATATCAGTTGTATAAACCGTGTAAAGAATGGGTACTAGGATACTGCCTTGAGGAACACCAGAAAACCGACTAAAATGGATCAATAGTAATTATTATGATTTAATTTGAAGGATATGTTAGTGAGGTGATAAGGAAGTATGTATGGAGAGGAATTTGCTTAGTTTGTAAAGCAATGCAGAGAGCCAGAATTAAATTTCATATTCAAATAATTAATTAAATTTAATTTTCACTTTAATCATATATATAAATATCTTATATATATATATATATATATATATATATATATATATATATATATAACATTTGCAAGTCAAATTCAACCATTTCTAGGTCCGATTCAACCTTTTCAAAGTCCAATTCTACCATTCACAAATCAAATTCAAACTTTTTTATTTCGAATTCAACCGTTTCCAAATCAAATTTAACCTTTTCTTTATCAAATTCAACCTTTTACATTTCGAATATAACCTTTTTCAATTTCAATAAAATAATAAAAATCAAGCTTACATCAAGGGCTGCCAGTAGTAAGGATTAGCAGGGGTTCTTTTAGTTTTAGTTTTAAAATTATGGGCTGGAATATTTAATTTGCTTATCTATTCGGATTAAGTTGATACTACGCTCGGTAGCTACGTTAGCAAGGGTAATTATACTGATTACACTATTAATTCTAATAGATCCCGTTCATATATAGGTTTTTTTATCTCTTTTCCGTATTTATTCGATACAAGGCTCAATAGCTGCGTTATCGGGGTCTGGATTGTACTATTAATTTTTTTTTTTTTATTATTTATTTAAAGAAATTTACAACTGTATTTATACAATACATCAAGTAAATGGGATAGACATGAGATTAAGACACATGATTGTTCTGTGAAGAAACTACACATGTCCAAATGATGATGGTAGAACTCCAATGTCCAATTTACGGTAAGAGGTCTCTTGGCCATCTTCTTTTCAGTCGCCTCGGTGGATTGTCAGGAATAGATGTTGAGGAAGGTCACGGATAAGCGGGTTTGAGTGGGCAGGAATTTTGGAATGGAAGGATCTATATCTGGATCGGGCTAAGTCTTCAACTAATGGGATATTTAGGTCTTTATGGATAATTTTATTTGTAACAAAGTATGGAGCATTAAGGATTTTTCGAAGGATTTTGGATTGCAGGGATTGGATGCGAGAGGAGTTTGATGGTTTAGTGGACTCCCATGCCGTAGGTCCACATAGGCCTAATAATGGAGTATTAATTTTAAGTGCGCTTTCTCAAATATAGCTTTATTATATTTTATTCGTATTCATTCGACACTAGGCTCAGTTGCTGTGTTATCGAGGGCTCGTATACTGGTTACAATATGAATAATAAGTGTGCTGTAATAATATATATACTATAATAATATAATATCTTATATATGAATCTTATTTATAAATATCTTATTAATATTTCATATTAATCTTATTATTTAATATTTATATTAATCAATTAATTAAATTTAATATTAAATGAAATTTTATTACCTAAAATTAATAAATTAGAACAAATAATTTTCATAAAAAAGGTCCTCAGTATTGTTTCTAGAATCTACGAAATAAATTAATAAATAACTAAAATACATATTTATTGGTCATCTCATTACATACGCGCTTAAGAACGGGCCAATAAGGGAGCAAAACCAACAATAAATGTTTTGACATTGTACAGTTTTAGATTAAAAGAATAAAGGATATTTTAAGATAAGAGAGGATTAGGATAAAGAATAGAAAATTTTTCATTGAAATAACTCCATAAAATGAAAGATAAACAATATGGTTTATCTTGGCAAGTACTTATTACTTTAAATGATAAAGTGTGTTTTTGTTATGTTTTTTTTTACTTTGACTTACCTTTATATACAATATATAGCAAGGGAAAATATTGCGGGTGTGAAAATGTTTCAATATGAGTTTTCACCTAAAATAGAAGCTTGAGTCCAGAATACCAAGACCCGCGAAAATGTCCGAGTGTGGCTCTAGCTCGGAACGATTAATTTTATAAAACTGAAATTTCATATTTTAGAACCGTATATACATGTGATGTTACAACAACATATTTAGAAAAATGGCTAGCCAAAAGAGCCACTTTATATCATGCATTTTAGAAATATTACAAGTTTCTCAAAAACGGTTCTGACGAGTCCGATAAACTCGCTGTACATATGTAACATTAATTAGGCTTTAATCTAATATCATTTTCATTCTGGTTGGTCTGAAAGTGTTCAACTGCAATTATTTAATTTTTTTAAACATTATTTTTAATTTTTTAGAATTAAACTTAATTCACTTATATACTAATTAGCTGTACTCCGCGGCTTTGAACTCGACTATATCTCTTTTTTTTTAATGTTGCAAATTAAGAAAGTTGTTTATAATAAATATGTTGATTAAGGTTATACAATAGAAATTTACCTGAAATAGCAGTGAGTTAAACTTTTAACTATGTCTATATATGACAAATAAAAGATTTTTTTTTATAGCCAGATATTAATTTTATTCAGATTAATCTACAATAACTTGCCAGTAGCAATTAGCCATACCCGTGATTACCTAATACTGACATTTTTGTTTTAAAATATAATCATTCTATACCAACGTAACTTCTTTCTTACATAAATGCCTATTTTTCCACTCGGGGTTGAACCCTTTCATTTGAATAAGGTCGCAATTTTTTTTTTCAAGGATTTAAAACTATGTTCTATTATTTTTTCAAAAAGTTAACGTTTTTTCAGCCTATTGATTGTTTTAAAAAACCAACAACAATGAAACATATTAATTTGATAGAAACTTACTAACATTAATTAGACTTTAATCTGATATCATTTTCATTCTGGTTGGTCTGAAAGTGTTCAACTGCAATTATTTAATTTTTTTAAACATTATTTTTAATTTTTTAGAATTAAACTTAATTCACTTATATACTAATTAGCTGTACTCCGCGGCTTTGAACTCGACTATATCTCTTTTTTTTTAATGTTGCAAATTAAGAAAGTTGTTTATAATAAATATGTTGATTAAGGTTATACAATAGAAATTTACCAGAAATATCAGTGAGTTAAACTTTTAACTATGTCTATATATGACAAATAAAAGATTTTTTTTTATAGCCAGATATTAATTTTATTCAGATTAATCTACAATAACTTGCCAGTAGCAATTAGCCATACCAGTGATTACCTAATACTGACATTTTTGTTTTAAAATATAATCATTCTATACCAACGTAACTTCTTTCTTACATAAATGCCTATTTTTCCACTCGGGGTTGAACCCTTCCATTTGAATAAGGTCGCAATTTTTTTTTTCAAGGATTTAAAACTATGTTCTATTATTTTTTCAAAAAGTTAATGTTTTTTCAGCCTATTGATTGTTTTAAAAAACCAACAACAATGAAACATATTAATTTGATAGAAACTTACTAACATTAATTAGGCTTTAATCTGATATCATTTTCATTCTGGTTGGTCTGAAAGTGTTCAACTGCAATTATTTAATTTTTTTAAACATTATTTTTAATTTTTTAGAATTAAACTTAATTCACTTATATACTAATTAGCTGTACTCCGCGGCTTTGAACTCGACTATATCTCTTTTTTTTTAATGTTGCAAATTAAGAAAGTTGTTTATAATAAATATGTTGATTAAGGTTATACAATAGAAATTTACCAGAAATATCAGTGAGTTAAACTTTTAACTATGTCTATATATGACAAATAAAAGATTTTTTTTTATAGCCAGATATTAATTTTATTCAGATTAATCTACAATAACTTGCCAGTAGCAATTAGCCATACCAGTGATTACCTAATACTGACATTTTTGTTTTAAAATATAATCATTCTATACCAACGTAACTTCTTTCTTACATAAATGCCTATTTTTCCACTCGGGGTTGAACCCTTCCATTTGAATAAGGTCGCAATTTTTTTTTTCAAGGATTTAAAACTATGTTCTATTATTTTTTCAAAAAGTTAATGTTTTTTCAGCCTATTGATTGTTTTAAAAAACCAACAACAATGAAACATATTAATTTGATAGAAACTTACTAACATTAATTAGGCTTTAATCTGATATCATTTTCATTCTGGTTGGTCTGAAAGTGTTCAACTGCAATTATTTAATTTTTTTAAACATTATTTTTCATTTTTTAGAATTAAACTTAATTCACTTATATACTAATTAGCTGTACTCCGCGGCTTTGAACCCGACTATATCTCTTTTTTTTTTAATGTTGCAAATTAAGAAAGTTGTTTATAATAACTATGTTGATTAAGGTTATACAATAGAAATTTACCTGAAATAGCAGTGAGTTAAACTTTTAACTATGTCTATATATGACAAATAAAAGATTTTTGTTGATAGCCAGATATTAATTTTATTCAGATTAATCTACAATAACTTGCCAGTAGCAATTAGCTATACCCGTGATTACCTAATACTGACATTTTTGTTTTAAAATATAATCATTCTATACCAACGTAACTTCTTTCTTACATAAATGCCTATTTTTCCACTCGGGGTTGAACCCTTCCATTTGAATAAGGTCGCAATTTTTTTTTTCAAGGATTTAAAACTATGTTCTATTATTTTTTCAAAAAGTTAATGTTTTTTCAGCCTATTGATTGTTTTAAAAAACCAACAACAATGAAACATATTAATTTGATAGAAACTTACTAACATTAATTAGGCTTTAATCTGATATCATTTTCATTCTGGTTGGTCTGAAAGTGTTCAACTGCAATTATTTAATTTTTTTAAACATTATTTTTCATTTTTTAGAATTAAACTTAATTCACTTATATACTAATTAGCTGTACTCCGCGGCTTTGAACTCGACTATATCTCTTTTTTTTTTAATGTTGCAAATTAAGAAAGTTGTTTATAATAACTATGTTGATTAAGGTTATACAATAGAAATTTACCTGAAATAGCAGTGAGTTAAACTTTTAACTATGTCTATATATGACAAATAAAAGATTTTTGTTGATAGCCAGATATTAATTTTATTCAGATTAATCTACAATAACTTGCCAGTAGCAATTAGCTATACCCGTGATTACCTAATACTGACATTTTTGTTTTAAAATATAATCATTCTATACCAACGTAACTTCTTTCTTACATAAATGCCTATTTTTCCACTCGGGGTTGAACCCTTCCATTTGAATAAGGTCGCAATTTTTTTTTTCAAGGATTTAAAACTATGTTCTATTATTTTTTCAAAAAGTTAATGTTTTTTCAGCCTATTGATTGTTTTAAAAAACCAACAACAATGAAACATATTAATTTGATAGAAACTTACTAACATTAATTAGGCTTTAATCTGATATCATTTTCATTCTGGTTGGTCTGAAAGTGTTCAACTGCAATTATTTAATTTTTTTAAACATTATTTTTAATTTTTTAGAATTAAACTTAATTCACTTATATACTAATTAGCTGTACTCCGCGGCTTTGAACTCGACTATATCTCTTTTTTTTTAATGTTGCAAATTAAGAAAGTTGTTTATAATAAATATGTTGATTAAGGTTATACAATAGAAATTTACCTGAAATAGCAGTGAGTTAAACTTTTAACTATGTCTATATATGACAAATAAAAGATTTTTTTTTAAAGCCAGATATTAATTTTATTCAGATTAATCTACAATAACTTGCCAGTAGCAATTAGCTATACCCGTGATTACCTAATACTGACATTTTTGTTTTAAAACATAATCATTCTATACCAACGTAACTTCTTTCTAACATAAATGCCTATTTTTCCACTCGGGGTTGAACCCTTTCATTTGAATAAGGTCGCAATTTTTTTTTTCAAGGATTTAAAACTATGTTCTATTATTTTTTCAAAAATTTAACGTTTTTTCAGCCTATTGATTATTTTAAAAAACCAACAACAATGAAACATATTAATTTGATAGAAACCTACTAACGAAACATGGCTATGAAACAAAATATGCTTAAATAAATTTGTTTTTAGTATTTTAGTTTCTTTGCTATTACTGATCTGTTTTTGGTTCCAGGTACTAAGAAATTCGATTATAGTTCAAATGAGTACTACTAATTTTTCAGGAGATGTAGAATTTTTGAGTTATTTGAAAAACCAAGTTTGTTATACGTTTCAGAAAAATATTTTTTTCAACCCCTTAGAACAGGAATATTTCCGAACCCAGCTACTGCACTTCTAGGCGGTATGACGAACCTTCAGGAAAAATTTCAGCTACAAAACCCAAGTAATTTTTGAGATACTGCGATGATCAGAAAATTTATTAAAATGGCACTTTATTTTATAAATAAAGATTAAATCTTCTATACTCTATGGATTTGTCGAAGATATTGAAAATATCCTGTAATAAGCTAATTATACGTGTCATCAGCATTGGTAGGAAGTAAAATGTTAGGATGGGTTAGGATATCAGCTGTATAGACCCTGTAAAGAATGGGTCCTAAGATAATGCGTTGACGATGTATTCTTATTTTGTAAAATACGTTCCTTTTAATTTTTCCTTAGATGTTTTAAACATGTATTAAATTTGACGTGATCAATGTGATTTTTCTTTTTTTTTTTTAAACGTACAGACTTCAAGAACAGAAAACTATTCTGTTCGTGGATTTTTTTTTCAATTAATCACAGACATTTTACAGAGCTATCTTTTGAAATCATATTAATTACTATCTACCTTTCTTTTTAAATCACTACAACGTAACCGAAAAGAGGGTAACGCGTTTAGCTTTCCCCTTTGCAGGCATTTGAGATTTTATTTTTTGTAAGTTTTAAGCATTAAAGTGAGAAAAAACACAGTTTTATATTTAAATATTATATATTTACAGAGCTGAATTGGCTTAAAGGTTCAAAATAATAGTTTAAATGTAGACAAATATTCATGTTTCTTTGCTTCATCTCTTTAAAGAGTCCTGTTGCTGGATAGTTCTTCCTGTCGGAAGGTAGTTTTGGTGATGGTCGTATCCTGACTTAGCGGAAGGAACTTAGATGAGGTAAGGGTAGGGGGCGGCGAGAGCTGGGAGGGCGGCTGGAATGCCAGCGTGAAGAGCGGCTGGAATGCCTGCGCGAAGAGTAGCTGGAATGCCAGCGTGAAGAGCGGCTGGAAGGGCAGCTGGAATAGCTGCTGGAATGGCGGTGCGGACTGCGACTCCATCTGGAAGGGCTCCAAGGGCTGGAGAGAGCTCCCTTACGTCGTACTTGCCTGGCCAATAGGAACCGTCGTCGATGGCACTGACCAGGATCTGCTTCTTCACCCTGGCGGCGTCTTCGGCGGAGGAAGCGACCACGACAGCGGCGAGGAAAAGCTGAAAGTGCAAATGAGGAACGTCATAAAAAAATGTATCATTCAAGCTCATTAACTATCAAAGATCTATTAATTATTGAGTATTCTAATGGAGTACATATATATATATTTCTTTTGCTTGCAGTCCAGGATGTCAAATTAAAAGACTCTATCGTATTTACATGAATATCATTTATGCTCAAGAATTTTCAAGAAGACATTCAAGGCTAAAGATTTATGCTGTCCTCCTTATGATTCTTCAACATTGATTTTTATTAAATTATAAACATACTTTTATAATCCTAATATTTTTTTTCATTTTTCATCAAACAAAGAAATAAATTTCGGGAATTTAACACATTTTATTTCAAGGAGAAGAGATAAAAATTAATAAAACAATCTGTTGCGGGCAACACCCGACTTTCACCTTTTTAGAATCGATTAAAGAATTTTCAAACATAGTAGGAGAAAAAAAATGAGTGAATTCATCAAAGAATTAGTTAAATGGAATTTCTATAGAAATATTTGTTTTATTAAAAAATCAATTATATTATTATCTAAAATAATCAGTTAATTTTATCAGATTTTCATCAATCTCTATAAACTTTTACAAGCTTGTGTATAAAACAATATTTTTTCCGAATCTTTAGCATTGCAACGGTATATTACACATGTATATTACTGTTCTTATGATCACAAAAGAAGACATTGCATTAAAAAAATATTATTTCAGTTTTCTCCTTTGGTTGGGTATCGAATTCATTCAGTTTATATCTTTAACTTTTTTTCATCGGCAGTAACAAGATAATACACTAATTTTTATCGAATCTACAAAATTAAAGGTACTTTAGAAAAAGAAAATTTAAAATATTGGCATTAAAGACCAGTCAGACTATTTTAATCAGAATGAAACCTACATGATATTAAAACCTATTGAATTTTACATCAATATAGCGACATAAAAAGTTTTTGAGAAAATCATAAACAGGTGCAATATGCCTAGTATAAAGTGGGTCTTCTGGTTAGCCAATTTTGAGGAAGAAGTTCTGTAACATCTCGGGCGTTGAAATATGAAATTTCAGTTTCATAGGACTTTTCGTTTCTGCCCGGGAGTTACCACACACACAGACCTTTTTGAGGGACTTGGTTATTTGGACTCAGGAGACCTTAAAATGTGTGTTCCCGTTAAAAAATGGAAATCGATAATTTTCACGATCGCAATACTTTCCCTTACTATACATAGTAAGTAAAAGTAAAAGTAAGTTAAGTCTTCTTGTAAAATTAATGTAAATTAGTTAAATTTAGATTTAAGGGGTATTTTGAGTACGCTGCAATGCCTAACCACCGTTTCACCAATTATAAATGGACATTTAAGAATCAGATGCAGCTAGAAATATTATTTAAAAATAAATAAATAATTGAATTTTGATAAACCGTTATTTCTAACCTAATCTATAAAATAAAATAAAAAAATATTAGTTGTATTCTTATCGATTCCTAAATACTGATATTGATGAATTAACGTTAATATATTTTACAAAATGGGTTTAATAAAATTTAACATTATTTATATTTGATTTGCGAAACCTAAAAATAAAAACTGCCCAAATAAATATTAAGTTAAAATAAATGTACCAGCTTTAATAACAGTTACACATTACCTGAATTATTCTTCTTTTTAATTTGTATTAAAATACGAGGTTGTTGACAATGTTTTATTGTAATGATTTTTATTAAATTTATATAAATAGAACTAACTTTATGATTATCCTCACGTTTAAGAAATATTTAGTTAATTTAGAATTCACAATTGCTTTAACCATTAACAATTCGGTTAGATTAAGATTTTATCATTAACAATCAAACTTTATATTAATTTGTTATGATAAATAATATATATCGGTTCATTCGAATTTTTAGTTAAAACAATCCAGATAATTAAACAGTTCTTTCTAATTATGTTATTTTTCAAAACATGATAATGGTTACACTTACAAGAGCCTTGTTGTAGGACATGTTGTTGATTGTCTGCTTGTGTAGACTTTAATGCTCATGATTTTTGGGATCTCTTATATATAAAGGAGCCACGCCCAACTTCAGCCGTTATGCCCTCCCTCGGACCAGCCGAAGAACAAAGACTCGAAAAGGTCATGAAACGTCTGTAAGAAAAAAAAACTACTTTATTTATTAATTTCTTTAAATATTTTAGCGGTTAATTATTACTATTATATATATGAGAAATAGATTTAATAATAATTAATTTAAATACAATCACTAGTATTGTAAGGCGTTCACTTCCGCCTTGGTTGGGTCTGGTTCAACAACATTGCTTCTTTCATCAGCTACGAATATAGAATAATTTCAAATTTGTTTAATCTTCTTGTATAAAGTTAAGAATCCTTAATATTAGCTTCTATTGGTTTAATTTGATTTAGATGTAATTGTAATATAAGGTTTAATTACATCTAATATTCAGTAGAATATTTTTTCTTTTTAACAACAATTTTTCATTGAGTAGTATTACAATCTGTCCCAATTTCGACATCAATAATAGTGGTAGAAGATATCATTCATTCAATATTTACACAGCAATGAAATTACAATAATATATATATATATATATATATTATATATATATATATATATATATATATATATATATATATTTATTTATTTATTTATTTATAATACAAATGACCCTCAAGACTTGATAACAAATCCTATTTGGTCAGTGAACAATTTAAAAGAGATGCATTTAGAAGTACAGAGTTATTGGCAGCATTGATTAAAATTAAATTTTACAATTTGTATTTTTTTTAAAAAACAGTTTTATCCTTTTTATATTCACTTTGTCCAAGTTGTTTAAAAATTCAGCTTCTTCCTCTTGTTTAACGTCCTGTTCTCTTTTGTATTTTTTGCACCTGAAAACTAAGTGTCGCGGGTCTTCTGGCTGTCCGCAGACTTCACATTTTCCATCTTTTTTTATTTTCATAAGAGCAAGATACTTGTAAGTACACCCGTGGTTAGTCCTCAGTCTTACAATTCGTACGATACTCGCTCTTGTAAGTTGCTGATGCCTAGCAAACCATGGAACAAGGCTCACAGTAGGTTGTACCTTATAAAAGTCTCTCCCTTTTGATTGTGACTCCCAGTCATACCTATCTTGCCATTCTCTTATTTCTTCTTTCCTTAAGTGTCTTAGGAGATCCTTCATGGGTACCTTGGCGTTCTCTTTCAATGGTTGCGTTGTCCCAGCAGCTCTGTCAGCAGCCTCATTTCCAGATAATCCTACGTGGCTTGGAATCCATTGAAATATGTAGTGGTTGTTGTCGGAGATTATGGAGTTGATTATTTCAAATATTAAATATGAAGTAATTTTTCTGCTATTGATTGTTTTTAGTAGCTTACAAGAGGAGGCGGAGTCTGTCAGTATAACTACGTTAGTACTTGAATATGTATTACGACAATAATCTATGGCTTTCAAAATTGCAAGGAGTTCAGCACTGAAAATACTAAATTTATTAGGTATGGAGAGTGAAATTGTATGTTCTCTACCTGGATCCACTATGGCTAACGCTGTTTGATTGCAGGTTTTTGAGGCGTCAGTATATATCTTCACGTAGTCGGAATAATGGCTATCTATTATACTGAGAGCTAATTGTTTCAATATATTAGGATCGTAAGACGATTTACAACCTTGATTCGTAGTTAGCTTGCAATTGCTTTCAAATTGTAGCATTCTGCACGGTAAAGGTGTATTGAGGTCTAGGGAACCTTTTCGAGAATATACTGCTTGTAGCATAGGCTGCATTTCAGATATTAACTGATTTATAACTGGAGGATAAATGTTTCTTGACACTGATGCATTACTTAGGGGATGTTGATTATCAGAAATGCTCTTTAAAATATATTTCTTCGTAAGCCACGTTCTTCTCAAGGTTAATGGCATCTCTCCAGCTTCAGCTAACAGAGCATTCGTTGGTGTTGTTCTGAAAGCCCCCAAGCATATTCTGATTGCGCAATTTTGGACAGTATTTAAGCTGTTAATCATAGGCGATTTTGTTTCATTATAGATCACACAGCAGTAATCCAAGACAGGTCGTATGATAGATTTATATAATAATATCATATTTAAGGGATGAGAGCCCCAATGAACTCCGGCCAAAATTTTCAATATATTAACGTTTTTATATGCTTGGTTTTTAATGTTGGTCAAATGAGATTTGAAATCCATTTTCCTGTCTAATGTAACACCCAGGAATTTTACTTCTTCTTGAGCAATAAGTTGGTGACTACTTATTGTGACATTATAGTCAGTTATTTGGAATTTTCTTTTTCTTGTGAAAGGGATCAATTTGCTTTTGCTAGGATTAAATTGGAATTCGATGTCATTGAATCTCTGCTTTAGTGATTCCAAGGCATCACATATGATTTTTTTCCCCTCCTCTGGTGATTTGACAACAGTATAAACCAGGAAGTCATCAGCAAATTGGATCATTTTGCAATACGGTGGTGGGTTTTTAATTATATGCTCTGTGTAAATATTGAAAAGAATGGGACTGAGGACATCTCCCTGTGGCAGACCATTATAGGAATCGAAAGTGACCGGACCTTCTTGAGTATGGATCAAATACGTACGGGCAGATAAGTAGTTAGCTATCCAATTGGTTATGAGATGCGAGGTTCCTATTTCTTTCAGTTTTCTTATGAGGGTTTGAGTCTTGACATTGTCGTAAGTTTCTTTCCAGGTCGACAGTTACAGCTAATAAAATGTTTTTCTGTTGGAAAGTTTTATATATGTCGTTTGTTAGATACCAGATCGCATCAGTAGTAGATTTATTTTTGCGAAAACCAAAACACTGGGGACTCAGTATGTCTTTCTGTTCTAAGAACCACTCCAATCTGTGTTTAATCAATATATTAAAAAGTTTGGCCAGACAAGGAATTAGGGCTATTGGTCGATATGAAGATATGGTCATTAAGTCCTTTCCTGGTTTTGGGATTGGAACAATCTGAGTGGTTCGCCATTGACAAGGAACTTGTGATCGAAACCAAATGTGATTATAAGCACTTAAAAGTTGATTTTTAATATGGGGAGGTAAGAGATGGATCATGGTATAATTGATCTCATCAACTCCCGGTGCAGTACCTTTTTTTCCTTTTAATGCTGCATTTAGTTCCGTAATCCGGAAGGGGCTGGTCAGTAGATTTTCAGTTGGAGTAGATCTTGTGTGTTGGACTTGGATCTTAAGTCTTGGCTCAAAAATGTTACAAATCTGTTGTAGGAAAGAAGAAGCATTTTTTCGATTTTTAGTTATTACGTTTTCACCGATACGCTTTTTCCCTCTTATAGTTGCTATTTTGTGCCACATGTTGCCTATTTGTTGAGGGGTTATGGAGTCTATGTATTTTTTCCATGAGTCCTTTTTTGCTTTTTTTATCAAAGTTTTCATTTTATTAATTTTAGACCTCATGATTTTGTAATTCTCAATGGTCATATTTCCCTTATATTCCTTAATGGCTTTTAGTTTCTCTTTATTTGCATTGTTGAGTGATTTATTCCACCAACATTTTGGGTGAAATTTCAGTTGAGAGTTGATGTTAGAACGTGGTATTGCAATGTCACCAGCTGAGTTCATAATTTGTGTTATATCGTCAATTGTTCGATGATGAACTTCATTGTTTTCCCATAATTCATGTAAAGTCGTGATATACAGATCTTTATTCATTTTCTTGAAATTCCTTTTCATGTAGAATTGTCTTAGTTCTATTGAGGGATTATTTATTTCAATAATGATTTGGAGATGATCGCTACCAAGGGTTTCAGATGAGATAGACCAGGATAACTTGTGGAGTAGTTCGGGGGTTGAGAAGGTGAGATCTAATATCGATGGTTTAATTCTTGGCGAGCCGATTCTTGTTGGGACGTTAGGTTCATTAAGCAAGATCAACGAGGACTGTAAAAGCTCATTTACCAGGAGATCTCCTCTTTGTGAGTCCGTTTCCTTATCTCCGAAGTATGACGAATGACTGTTGAAATCGCCTCCAATAATTACGCTACACTTAGGAAAAAACTCGGTGGTAGAGAAAAGATTTTTGAAATGCGAGGATGTTGGTTTACTACTAGGAGGGATGTAAGCAGATATTATAATTAATTGAGGCTTCATATTTATAATTTTAATGCCTAGAGCCTCAATTGGACCAATGTTCCGTATTTCTATTTTTTCATAAATAAATTGCGTGTGTAAAAATATGCCCACACCACCATAGCTGTCCCTTCTATTCTTTTGTATTATATTGTAGTTATTGGCGTTGTATTCCCTACTTCTGTTGAACCATGTCTCTTGGAGCAAAGCTATATGAACTTTATTAAGATTTAAGTTATTCACAAGTTCCTGAAATTTATTGTTTATACTACGACAATTATGTTGGATTATTTTGAGATTAGAACAGCTCATAGTGCGGTGGGTCATTTAGAAAAACATGAAGGAAAGTATACATGATGTATAAACATACTCATATGCATGCATAAATAATACACAAATACATACATATACATGTAAATACAAAAATAATTGAGGAATATGTTGAACATGATATCTATGGATTTTCTTTTCTATTACGTAAAAATTGTCTATGTTAATTCGTTTTCATTTCATTTTTTTCAGTTTCATTGAGTCGAGTAATAGTATTAATGATTTCTTGATTTTCTTGGACGAAGTTGTAAAATGTTTGACCTATTATATTAACCGTTTCTTTTTCATTTTCAATTGATTTGATTTTTTGTATTAATGCATTCAACATGTTGATATATTTGGAATCTTGCGTAGACTTATGAGGATTTTCCTGTATGAGAGCCGTGTTTTTTTGAATTATCGATTTAGTGCTTATGGGTTGACTCGTATCGTTATCAAATTCCGTTTTTCGTTTTTTCTCATTGCTAAATTGTCTAGCTTGAAGGATTTTTTCCCTAGGGTATTGAAAATTTGATAAATTATATAGATTCGTGTTTTCTTCAATTTCTGGAAAATCCAGTAGTGAAAATCTATTTTTTGTTAGAGTCGGAAAAAGATCTGAAGCCTGTTTATAACTTAAAGGCTTTTCCGCCATTATTTCTTTAATTTTTTCTTGTCTATTTTTTTCTGGACAGCTTTTATCATTAGGTTGGTGTGGTAACTGACAGTGTACACACTTCGTTAAATTAGTACAATTACTTGATATATGTTCATAGTCTGCACAATTTAAACATCTTTGTTTACCTCTACAGTTTTCCTTTAGGTGGCCATACCGAAGACATTTTTCGCAGAATCTAGGTTTTGAAATATAAGGTGTAACTCTACGAAAAGCTAGATATAGGGCTACGTTTTCCGGGAGTCTCTGAGAGTGAAAAATAATTTGGACTGTCCCAGAAGGCACCCTGCTTATTTCCCCTGAGCTATTTTTTACAACTCTGTTAAAACGCCTAACTCTCAGAACTTTTTCACTTGAGGTTAAATTGTTAGAGATTTCTTCTTCTGTTATTGAGGTGTGAACATCTCTTATAACTCCGAATTTTAGTACATATTGTGACGGTATAAATGCTCTGAGATTGTTAGTGTTCAAAAACTGGTTCTCTAAGAATCGATTTGCGATGTCATACGTTCTAAATTCTATTTCTATTTGGTTTTTGTTTTTCCTCTTGATTTTGTGGACTTGATTATTGTTCAGTCCTAAAAATTTGCCTATTTTCATGTCATGGAAGAAATTAGGATTAGTCTCATCTTTTTTTTCAACTATCACTACATACGGTCCCTTGAAGTAATGTAAATATTTAACATTATTGAATTGAGGTGAAAATTTTATGTTTTTATCTTTATTATCGATAGGAAGTGGTGGGTTTTCACTCCCATCACTATCGACCCCCATAGTGGGGGCTAAAATATGACGGAATAAGTGATAAAAATACGCAACACCTCGTATTACAAATCAAGATAAAATTTTTAATAAATTAGATACGAGAAATTCAAGTAGTAAGCACGATAAATATTGAGTAAAACGCTTATCTGAATATGTAGGTTGTCTTAATCCTATGGAGCTCTTCACTCTTCGGAGTCACAACAACAACTGTGATATATATATATATATATATACAATAATGAATCAATAAACTGTTTACAAAGTCTAGAAATCACTCATACCTATATGCACATCATACAGCACATTGAGTACAGAATCTAGCCAGTGCTAGGACTACAATATATACATATTTACAAGAGATCGAGGGGCCACTGCCGTTTCAACCTTCTAGGGGGCTGTAAGGATGTGTGGAGCTGGAAAGGGATTGGGCTAGAGGATTGTGGTGATCTATAAGGTTCTGATGGAATTTAGAGTATTATGATGGAAAAAGATCTAAAATAAATTGAATTTTTAGGTTGTGGTGTAAGGTATAGTTGGTGACATAATTTGGAGCATTTACTATTGTTCGAAGGACGTTAGACTGGAAGGATTGGATGCGTGTGATGTTAGGATATTTACCTGTCCCCCACAGCTCAAGACAATTGAATATTAATAAATAAAATTTATTAATTGACACAAAGTATTTTAATTGAAATAATTAGGTCCTGAGCATTACTATGTTTCGTTGGCATAAAGGGGAATAAAGTAATTATCTTAAAATATACATTTATTTATGAAATAGCACTTATTGTTACACATAAAAACTTGGTGCAGCGAGGCATTGTTATTATCGAGAATACTGATGTTCTATTTACCACATGATATAACATTAATGTACCTCTGGACATATCTGCATAATTGTTCCCTGGCTTGACCCCTAACTTCCTCCGTCCGTGGCTGGACTTCCGCTTCCTTTCCTGTCCCGGCTAAGATTCCTCAGGTACCCTGCTATTCCTGCTTTAGGAGTGAAGGGATCTATTTTTTGTATAGCCCTTCTAAGAAAAGTTTTTGCTTGTAGCCTAGAAACTGTTCCAATTCAAATGATTCTAAATTATTTCTATTCCTCTCAGTATTCTCGATACATAGCAGCATCATCTTATTACTAGAATCTAAGAAATATATTAATGAATAACTAAAATAAATACTTATTGGGCATCTCATTCGAGTTTACACTCACGTTTCACAATGCAATTTTTAGTGTAGCGTCATCACTCCCTATGTCTAATTCTGTGAGTGGCCACTCTTTGGTTGACGGATCTCACTTACCCGGGGGAGCGGTTGTGAGTGAATCCACATTTTTTTTACCCAGCTTAATTCACTTAATTTAATGATTACACTAATCAAATCTTCTTTGCTCTATGGATTTGTAGAAGATATCGGAAATATCGAATTCTCTTCAAAATCGTTTTTCGTGAATAAGTTTAAAAAGGAGGGTGAACTAAATATTGTGAAACTGAAGTTTTTATCCAAATTGCAAGTCTGCATTAGGGCTATGATATGATTAGAAAAAAGTATTTATGGAACAAAATGTATCAATAACTGTTTACCTAATGATTATTTCCATCGTTTATTAAATATAGTGTGTTTTAATAGTCGATATCTATGAGCAGTTTCTTGTCGTTTAAGTCTTGTATGAGGATTCCATGTAAGACGTTTGTCAAGGTAAAGTCCAAGGTATCGTATTTTTCTACAGTGACGAGTGGGTATGATTAAAGGAAACAACGGGACTTAAATATACTTAAAGTTGAAAAATATTTTAAGTTTATTTTAATAAAACATGTATTCATTTTCGTTGGAAACATATGATTTACATTAAAAAATATAACTATGTAAAATTGGTAATCAGTAATAAGTTTATTAGAACTTCGTGTATCAGATAATATTTTTTCTAAAATTATTATCTTTCCAATGGTAAATTATATGCCTATATTACTGTTCTAATAATCACAAAACCAAAAATTATATTAATAAATAATTTTGCTTTTTTATCCTTTAGTTAGACATATAATGCGTCCAACTTGCATATCTAGCCATTCTTCATCAATGTAGTTACGATGATATGGTTATCTTTTGAAATGCACAAAATTTAAGGTACTTCAGAGCTCAGACTATTTCAATCAGAATGAAACCTGCATGCTATTAAAGCCCATTAAATATTACATCAATATACCGAGTTTTATCAAAATCGTTTAAGCTGTTTTTGAGAAAATTGTAAAAAGGTAAAAAATACATGGTATAAAGTGGCTCATATGATATGCTTATTTAAATGAAAAAGTTACTGTAACATCTGAAACATATAGTTGTGGCAAATATGAAATTCCATTTTCGTACGATTTACACACACACTCACACACGGACACGGACACAAGCACACACAAACCTTTTTGAGAGACTTGACTCAGGGGAACCCTAAAACGTGTATTTTTGTTGAAAACTGAAATTCGAAAGTTTTCACGATCGCAATACTTTCCCTTACTATATATTTCATACATAGGTAAGTGAAAGGCGATAAGACGAAATATATGATTAGTTGCAGAAACGGTGTCGATCTTGGTGATATTGATATATCAGGGCATACTTTTGAACACGTAGAGAAATATAAGTATTTAATGTTCAATGATAACGAGAAAAAAATTCGGCTTCTGTCTAAAAACTAAAAGGTTAGAATTCATAAAACTATTATTCTTTCGACGGTCCCTTAAGGATGTGAAACGTGGCTGCTTACTTTGAAGGATGAACAACGGCTTAAGGTTTTTGAAAATAAGGTACTGCTTGAAATATTTCGGCCGAAGATAGATGAATCCACTGGGGAGCTTAGAAGGTTGTCTAACGCGGAATTGAGGAGCCTCTACCATGTGAATATATTAAAGTTGATAGCATCGTGGAGTCTCAAATGGGCGAGTAAAGTTGTTGGGCTAAGTGAGGAAGTTGATATTCGCTGATCCGACTGGTAGGTGTTCGAAAGGTAGGCCGAAGCGTCGATGGGAGGATTGCGTTAAGGCTGATCTCGGGGGCTTGAACGGTGATCATTGGACGAATCTGTGTACGTAGTATTTGGTGGTATTGGCATCGAACCTTCCGGTTCGGTAGGCCTGTTATTATTATTATAGGTAGGTGAAAGTAATATAATTTTGTTATAATTACATAAGTATTTACTTAAGAACTCTACTATTGCTGCAAAAAATCTACATTATTAGTACTTATTATTCATTTATCGTTTGACTTTTTGGCTACTGTGGTTAATCAAATATAACTACTGTGGGAGTTCTAAATATTGTGTACCCAGGTGTAATATTGTGTACCTAGACCGGGCTCGCTTATTTCAGTGATATCCGGGGGCTCGGTTGACTTTGCCAACCACCACAATTTTCGTTAACTTACGAGTTGTAACCCTCGTTTCATAGATTGCCCACACTCAGTGGAGAAGGGTGTGGGTTCAAATTTGTCCTGGTCTATTATTCAGGGCGCCACGTTATTTTTTTTAATGTAAATAACGAAAACATTAAACATAAACTTTAAAGTAAGACCAGTTATTATTTTAGGTTATAAAGAAGTAAATAAATTAAATTCTGGCTGTACCTTTACACATACAATAAATAAACAAACATAAAATTTTCCGTATAATAAAGATTAAAAAAAACCATGTATATTTAATTAAAGGATAAAATAAAAAACAATTCACACATACAAAATATATTTACATCAACCAAAATAAAAAAACCTACTTTAGAATATTATAAAAACAAAACTATTTATACTTAATTATATTTTTATAAACAAATAAAAAATAAAAAAACCCATAATATCCTCTAGTAATATATTATATTATCTATAGTCCTTATTTCTCTGGCCAGTAGGATTATTTACAACAACACAACACAGGGAGGCGGGTTAATAGTGCTCTCCCAATTACCGTACGTCTTCGTGTGACAGTTCTCCTTCCTCCAATCTCCTTTCCGGAAAAATCTCCCGGCTTCCTCACGAAGTCGTCGGGATGTGTAGTGGAGGAGAACAAATCCAGCGTAGCTGCTTGTCACTCGGGTGTTTTCTTACTGCCACTCCGTGCGCCTCTCTGTCTTATCGCATGTGAGATGCGCATGCACCTTCTGCGCCTCCCCACCACTACTTACTTGCGTATTTAGGTACGGCCAGAATATATTAATAATATTATTTAAATATACTGGTGCTATTAATAATTACAACCGTAACAGAGTATATACCCACATTTAATCTAAATTATTATGCATCAATATAAATTTTTATTATGATATTAGTGGTATTATGACATATTATTATAATAAATAATATCTTTAATACAACATCGTGCGGCTATGATTATATCTCCTTCAGTATTCCAGATCTCCTGTTCACCTGTATATAGTGCTCCTTTAACGCCTAATACATACAAAAGACCAATCAGTTCCATTACTTTACTCCCACTAGTCAATTTACCATCACGTTCCCGGCTTTAAACTATTTTATCACATTTGTTGATTTAAAAATATTTTTTTTAAATGTACTATAAGAATCCAAGAATTCGAACTCGCGACCTTGTGAATATAAGGCCAATGTTACGCTAGCCACTATACTACAGGTGACTCCTTATTAGTGCATAATAGTACTTATATCTTAAATTGTTTTATGGCAATATACATTCATATATTTCTCTCTTATGTATTCATTTTAACCATGCTATTTGTTTCTAAACTTTATAAAGAAATATACCATAACATTTTAATACATCATCTTTTGCACGCAACAAAAACTAAACTTGCTTTTACTGAACCCAAATACGGTCAATTAATTTATATTTAATGAATATTATATAGATAAATGTGTAGTTGGTATTTTGGTTTTATTTATTATTTGTATTATTATATTTATTTTAATGAATTTATAATGTTTTCCCAATTCAATATATGCCTATTTCAGAAGATTTCATATTCATACATTCATTTCATCAAATTCTTGTCGAATAACCTTAGGTAATATCAAGGCTAAAAATATTGCTTTATTACTAATCTATAATATATAAATTTTAATGATATGTTATATTTTATTATAGTACACAATTTTAGGTAAATCTGTATGAAACTAATGTTATTGTAGTATCTACATGTATTACATACTAAATCTAAACCATACCAAGTGTTTAAAGTGATCATTTTCTATATTATTCGCCGTATTACTTTGGTAGAATAAGAAAAAAAAATCCTCTTTCTAAATTTTGATATCTATATTGGCAAGTTGAAAGGAAAATTGACAAAGAACGACCTGTCAGTTGTGCCTTCCCGCAGTAATAATTTAATAACGTCAAGATTTTGGTCCAAATAATTTTTTTTTACTATAGTATGTATTAATAGTAAAAAAAAAAATTAATAAAATTCTTTTACTTGTTTATGTAATGTTTATGCGTTTATTTTTTCGTTAATAAAGTTGGAGGATAAGAAAAAAATATTTTTTTATTACTTGTCTCTGTTACCTGCTTTAAAGCAACAGTAATATATTTTAATGAAAGTAAATGTATACATTACTTTTAATGAAGTTTTGTTTTTTATTACTAGCTGTAATCCAGGGCTTTGATTATATTATTTTCTGTAGATTAATATGTATGTATTCGTTTACGTTAAGTGTAACTATAATAATATGTATACATATAACATCACTATCGGTCTGTTATTCAACAAAAAGAAAAGAAAAACCAATACATAAGTGAGATGTTAAGTTTTTATTTATCGTTAGATCGTAGGCATACCCATGATTATTCTATAAGTTTGGCGTTTAACCATTTGTCATATTTTTGTGTAAAGCTTTTTAACAAATTAAAAAAAAAAAAAAAAATGGCTCCTCTGGTTAGCCGATCTTAATAGGAAAAAGTTTCTGCAACGTTTAGTTGTCTTAAATGTGAAATTTCAGTCACATACAACTTTTCGTTTTTGTGCTAGACATACCACACACACACACACACATACAGTTCTTTTTCGGGATTCAGGGGACCCTAAACCGTATATTTTCTTAAAGAAGTGAAATTCGAAAATTTTCATGATCGCAATGCTTCAAATTGTATATTGAAGCTATAGAAATCTTGTATTTAAAGCATAGATAAATTATGCTTTAAATTACAAAGATGGTAATATAATTACACTTTTGTAATTACATTTATTATACTTTTATTTTATCATTCCAAGAAGTAATTAAGTCATCTTGACGATCTTCTAATTTTATGTATTATTTCCTGAAAATCACACTTGTAGAATATTTTCTTGAGCTTAAAAGTATTCACTGTTGACTATGAATAGAAACCATGGATATTCTCTTATTCTGTTTTGATCCTTCCCATTGTTTGTCTTAGTTTGTGATGTTACTGCTGGAATTTTATTAGTCTTTTCTTGAACTTTGGACATTTCGCCTTTTAAGAAGGAAACTGCAAAATATAAAAAATAGAAAATTAAGTTAGTATAAAAACGAGAAAACAAAGAGGTAGAAACTTGGGCTGAAATATTTCTTCCAAAAAATTATATTATTGTTTTTTTTTTCAACTCAACGTTTCGGGATCTCACTCATATCCTCAGGACTCCGTTTTTGTCATTTCCGTATACTACATGTTTTTACAAACTTAGGAAGACAGAGATCTGATTCAATGCCCTACTCAGATCTTTTATTTTAATATACTGACTATTTTTTATTGTTGAGTTTTTTTAAAATGTCTGTAATAAGTGACAAACTTTGTAAAAACAAATACTATTCAGAAATGAAAAATCTGAGACCAAGCAATTTCTTCCGTTGCCAGGAGTGAAATAATATAATGAAAACTAACTGAATTAATAAATAGGTTAAATAATGGAGATAATACTTTTATTATGTGATAAATAAATAAACACTGAAACCTTACAACTTATGAAAGGTGTTGGGTTTACTAGCTATAGTGATTCCTAATGTTTCTAACCCAACAGCCAAGCAAGGAGATGCTCAAGCCTAGATCATAGCACTCATCAGCTTGGATTTCCTCTCAAATTTTAAGTACCCACTTTAAGAAGCATTGATGAACCCAGGGAAGATAAAGCGACCCCAAGGTCGTCATGCTTTTTCATAATTAGCCTGGTTCAAACTCGTTACCCACAGATTTTCAATAAATTTCTATTTGTTAATAGTTACTCTTATCATTAATAATTACAAGTATTCAATCCAGAAAATAATGTAAATTATTTATATTATTTAGTTTATTCAAATAAAAGTTTTGGGCTCACATGTATTAATGGCATTGACTAGCATCGCAGCCTTTTATGCCCAAGATCACTGGTTCAAGCCTGCAGTTGGCCCTAGGATTTTTTTTTTAATAGGATTGAAAAATCCTTAGTTATGCCGTCGTTCGGAGGGGTCGTAAAAAAGGTGGCCCAATCCTGTGCCCAGGTACTCGTTAAAAAATTTCTATCCTAATTAAATATGGATATGCAAAAAATTAGGACTACCACTAGCATCGTCTGATTACCCTCAGTAGCATAAAATGAACACAATAGTAACGTCTAATGAAGTTCTGTAAGACTATTTGAATCAGAATGAAACCTACTTCATGTTAAAGCCCATTAAATCTGACATCTTTGTAGCGAGTTTAATCAGAATCGTTAGAGCCGTTTTCGAGAAAAACGTAAAAAGGTGCAAAATGCTCAGTATAAAGTGGAAAAAAGTTTCTGTAACATCTCGGGGATATAGTTGTCTTAAGTAATAAATTTCAGTTTCATACGACATTTTGTTTTTTGGTCCTACCACACACACACTCACACAGATCTTTTTGCGGGACTTGGTCAGGAATCCGAGTTTCCGCGGCAAACTGGAATTCGAAATTTTTCACGATCATAATACTTTCTTTACTATATATTTCACGCATAAGTAAAAGTAAAAATTTATAACTGCTTATAAAGGAGCAGTTCTTAAGTATTAACGGTATGTATAACAACACTGTTAAATTAATGATATATCTTCTATTGCACTCAATACCTTTTAATACTTCAGGTGTTAGTTATCGTGTTGTTTGTAAATTAAAATAGATTAATTATCGCTAATTGCTACAAGAGTTCTGGAAAAAAGTAGAATAAACCCAACATCCTTGAACCAGACCAAGGCCAGTTCGTTGTACAGATGGCCTTGCACGAACGCGGGTGGGATTTGTTTATAATTCCTTATGATACTAATATTAGTATACTATACTGGTATTAGTTTGTTTCTTTAACCCATCCGATATTTAGAGAGTTAATTGGAGCCAGAGATTGTTAGGGCGTTAACTTGCCAACCTCGTAATTTAGATTGAAAGTAATTTAGTGGACCATCCAGAATCCCGAACTATTTACTACTCGGGCTGGGAATGTTTGTAACCTACTGGATTACTCGGCTTGCTTGTCTTAATTTGAGTTTTGAAGGAAGTTAAATCTCAAATAAAATCAAGCAGACTCCCATCATAACTGCTACTTACGGTTTCTAGTCGTATACTATTGGGAGCGGCGTGAATAGAGCACTAGTCTACTGTTCTCCGGGTCCTGGGTTCGAATCCCGGCTGTAGCAGAATATTATTTATTCTGTTAATTCAGTTGTAGGGGGTCCCTGGGGTATGGACACTCTCTTGGAGCAGAAGACCCAGCCTCTATAAAGTAGGTACCCAAAACATTGGGGGAAAAAGCTGGAGGCTGAGCTTCATGAAGGCCTAATCCCCTTATTACACGGACGATGGCCTAGAAATAGTATGAACCGCTATTTGTACTGAGCCCAAGACCCTTCATGGAATGTAGTGGTACAGGTTTTTTGTTTAGCTGTATACTTTTTTTAATGTAGATATTTATTTATTACTATAATTTTATTTATATTTATCGTCTTATTATCTTCTCTTATTTACAATTAATATATATATTGTTTTTTTATGATTAGTTTGACATAAGGATGTCTTTTTATTTTTACATATTGAATCAAGAATAATTCTCTTTCATCATAGTTTTATTGTTAATTAATCATATTAATTAAAAATATGACTAGTCAATATTAGTCGACATTTCGGGGCTTTGTCCCTATTATCAAGATATTTCATGTTGGTCCAAAAGTTCATCTTTTTTTTTTTTTTTTTTTCAGTCGTGAAGAATTATTCTTCATATGGTTAATGCCACTTTTCCGTTTTATGTTGTAGTTTTTATGATTAGTTTGACTCGAGGTTCTTTTTATTTTTACATATTAAATCAAGCATAATTATCTTTCATCACTATTATTTATTTATTTTTTAGATGATATATCAGTATTAACTAATACAGTTGTAAATTTCAATAAATAAATTATGATTGTTTATAGTATGGATGGGCCCTTACAGTGTTAATGTCATTAAAAAAGTATCAATTTCCTTGCTATTGTCATCATTTATTACTTGTAAAAAAATAAATAATATAAAAACACCTTGAAAACAAATACATATTTATTCACAAAGCTTTTGTACATATTAGGAAATAAAATTATTAATGATGTTCTATATTCCGTTATAGTCAAAAAGATATTATTGAAAGATGGTATTTACTCAAATAACTTCGAAATTTCATCCCTCTGAACCTTATTTATTATTTGTTTGCTCATTTAATGTCTCTATATGCTACTATGGCTAACCGGACGATGATAGAGTAGGAATTCTATCTATATAATTCTATATTCTTCCTAACCAGATTGAAGTTGGAAAGATATCTATAACGAGTACCTGTCCTCGTATATGTTCGGGACCACAATTTTACGACCTATCCGAAGGACGTTTAGTTTTAAAGTGTCCTAGGGACATCTGCCGGGTTTGAACCACGATCTTGTATATATAAGGCTGTCATGCTGGCCGTGATACCACATATATGTCTCCACTTGTACTTTTACCTCGTACTCTTTTTAATCTTGCTTGAAGACCCGCAATGTGGTAGTAATGTTAAACGAATTTGTAAATTAATTTTTTTTTTCTGAAAATTAAAATTCGTTCTGTTGGAGCAGAAAATTTAACTCACTGAACAATCTGCTGAAACAGAAATAAATTAGGTGGTTAAAAGAGTTATAATCTTTTTACGGCTCATAAGCCATATATCCGAAGTAATTTTCAGGAAAATAACAAATAAGTGAATGAGCCAATAAAGTAGGGATTACGACCAGCCAGAACTGAGCCACTTAAACTGAATTTATTGTATTTTAACTACTCAAACTAATCATTTTATTTTTTACTGGCACAGTATAAACAAAAAAAAAACACTGTGTTGTGGGACGAATAATGGGCCTCCATATCTTACTAATTCGATTGAAAGAAATGGCGTTTTTTCTTAGTTCTATGTTAATAAATTATTTTCAATCAGATTTAAGTAGTTTTTGTTAGTATTATTGATATATCTTAAAAAAAAAAAAAATACAAGTAATCTAAAAAAGATTTTTGTAATTAATAACTACATTTAAAAATTACTTAAATAAAGCACTAGATTAAAAAATTTATCAATAATAAAAGTTTTTTTTTTTTAAATTATTTATTTAGAAATAATACAATCTGTCACAATCTTGGGCAATGAGTATTAATGCTATAAGAAGTCATTCATTCCTTATGTACAGTAAATAAAAAAAACAAAAAAAATAAATTAAATAAAAATTTCTTAAAAAAAAAAAAAAAGATTAAAAGTATTAGTAAGATCATAAAAAGTACTTTTAAAAGATTACCTGAGAATGTTGAAACCGCAAAAAAATATCTAACAATCAGTATACATTCGCTGTCGATAGAATTGTAGAGAACGAAATAGTAAGTATGACAGTGTTATATAGCGACCACTCCCTAGGCTGCCTAACCTTCGAAGTTATAACGAAGGCATGTACCGTTTTACTTAGCTCGGTATTTCCTGAGGTCAATTCCATTCGGTTTAATTTTTCTCTGTTCTATTGTGATACAGCATTAACCTTATCATACGATTATTCTCCTTAATTTTTATTGACTACGGTACAATCGGATCGTTATTTTACCCTTTCTACGCCTTTAAAATTAAAATTTAGCTTTAAAACATTTAATACATGGAGTGTACCTCGGTGTTTAACCCTTTTAGTGCCGGATGACGCACACTGGAAAATATTGAGGTGGACAAAACTCTGAAAGTTGTCCATATTTAATCTTTGGGGTCCTAGATTACGGAAAAAAATATGAAAAATAATTGTAAGAAAAATTTTAAAAACTAATCAATTTTTTGACACGATAGGCGAGCGCACAGTGGTCTAATATCAAATTAATTTTCTAAAATCTAAAACTTCCCTAAATTTTACGTTTGAAGTCCCAGAATGGGAGAGAAATAATAGAAAAAGTCTAATTACGGCTGGGAGTTGCTGAAACCTGCTAATAGATGTATTTTATAACATTTAGGAAACTCTTCAAATTATATATTGTAAGACTTTTGATTCGGAGTGTTGTGTTTGCAAAAAATTATGTATCACCCAAAACGCAAAAATTCTTTGTGATATTTAAAGACTAGAAGGATTGATGAAACAAATCCTTGGGATAACTTGGGGGTTATATAGTTTTTCGTTATTGAATAGAGGCATACATTTACAAATTGCTAAATAAACTCTACAGGTGAGATCTTAATGTATATTCCAAATAACGAGTTTGGAAATATGATGTCTTACCAGTCTCAGCAATATCCATTGTTAAATAAAAGCAAAAATATTTTGCTCCAAATACACCTTTAACTCAATAAATGACCATCGAATAAAGATAATTCCACTGCCGGTTATTAGACACTTGTGCGAACAGGTAAACACGGTATGGCGGTAAATATTAGTATTAGGGGCTTGGCTAATAATAATAAAAAGGTGAAGTACTGGAAAATTCCAAACTTTTGACTCGACCTTTGTCCACCTAAATTGGTGATTTTGCCCAATGTGCGACAATATATCGATGTGCGTGTAATACCGCCTATTTCTTCGCATTGCGAGAAAACGTTATCTCTAAATAAATTTATAAATGATCTTATTTGATTGTAAATAATAAAATTTCGTTATCGAATAATTCGTAAACCGGTTTGAGTCTGGAATGTTACAGATTCTATACCGTGCTGAGACTCTACGCTATAAGAGCGATAAGATGGACACTCGGCTCCTAGGTGAAAAGTCGAACTGTTTATGATAGTTCGAACTTTTTTTTTTTTTATATATTTATTTATTGGAATTTACAACTCTATAACAAGTAATACAACAAGTAAATTTGAATGAAACATAATAAAGGCATGAAACACATGTAGAGAAGCTTCCCAATGGAAGAACTCTAAAAATATTCTAAACTAGAACGTCCCGGGGCCATCTCCTTTTCAGATGCCTCGGAGGATTGTCAGGAATTGAAGAGGAAGAATGGATTGAAACGAAAGGATTAGGGTGGGAATGGAGTTTGTCATGGAAGGATTATTACCTCATACGGGCCAAATCAGCAACATATGGGACATTAAGGTCTTTATGGATGAGTTTGTTGGTGACAAAGTAAGGAGCATTGAGGATTTTACGAAGGATTTTGGACTGAAGGGATTGGATACGAGAAGAATTTGATGGTTTAGTAGAGCCCTAGAGCTCAACTCCGTAAGTCCATATTGGTCTTATGATAGTCATGTAGATGAGTCTTTTGTAGTTAAGTGGAAGATTAGAACGTTTGTCTAGTAAGTGTTGAAGTAGTCGAAAACGTCGTGCAGCTTCTTGTCGTTTCAGTCTTGTATGAGGATTCCAAGTGAGGCGTTTGTCAAGGTGCAGTCCCAGATATCGGATCTGTTCAACCGGGACAAGAGGAGTATTATTGAAGGAGACAGTAGGGCAGGAAGTCATAGGTTTACGACGAAGGGTAATGTAATTTGGTTGGATTTGTTGGAATTTATTTTAATTCTCCAGTTCTGACACCATACTTCAAGGTCTCTGAGGTGGGATTGGAGAGTTTGAGAGGCAATAGTTGGATCAGTAGTGACTGATAACACACAAGTGTCATCAGCATAGGTAGAAAGGAAGGTGTTAGGATGGGTTGGAATATCAGCTGTATAAACTGTGTAAAGGATGGGTCCTAGGATACTACCTTGAGGGACACCAGCAGACTGACTAAAAATGGACGAAAATGAATTATTATGATTGATTTTGAAGGATCTGCCAGTGAGGTAGGACTGGATAATAAGAAAGTATGTAGGGATAGTTGGAACTAAATTTTTATATTACTTATAATTGTGTTATTCATATTATTTTCAAACGATATTGGAGAATCATTATCATTGTTTTATTCTCCATTTCGTTCCGAATACGTGGCAGTTTTAAGCATGTAATTATAATTTTTAGTTTGGTTTCTGTAAGCTATTTTTTTCAAAATCGTTGCATATTTGTCAAATTCGGCCGGTTATCTTCGCATAGGCACTCGTTTTTTGCCCGGCACTAAAAGGGTTAAGTCTCAAGATTCCAAGACCAGGAAAATAGTATGAATCTCTGATATACCGATATACGTTCAAAATATAAACTAATATATAAGAATAAATAAACTAAACAGTAATAAACTAATTTACTGCATGAAAAATTATCAGTTCTTGAGATACCTTCTTGGAGTGGGTAGTATTTCCTTATTCTTATGACTGTGATTTATTTTTACAACTTATTTCTTTCTCCCTGTTTTTCTATCCTTATCTTTTAAAATTATATATCCTCATATATAATTGTTAGCTCAATGTTAGCTACTTTAAAATTAATATTCTTGTTGTTTTCCTGGTTTCTAATTTTACATTTTTTTTTTAAAGCAACAAATATTACTTAAAAATTGTTCTTTAAAAGTTTAATTGTTAAATTTTTATTCTTTGAACTGTAATTAATTGCTTAGTTTCTCATTATAGTCTTCAAATATTTATGTTTCAATATTATCAGTTTATTGCTATGTTTTCATATTTTATTACTGTCATCGTATTATTGTACTCAACTTATTATTATTTTTCGTTTTATTGTATTGGTTATTGTTTTGTTTATCTTTTTTCTTTTACTATGCATTGGTATCACGAATTATACCAAAGTCATCGTGGTATTTTATTTTAAGTGTTTTTTATTTTTGTATTTATTTCTTGATTTTTTTTGGTCAAGAATTTTCCGGGAGAGACCAAACTTTTTAGAATATAATAGAAAAGAAAGAATATTAGTTATGTACAATTAAAATATATAATATGTCTGGCTAATCGACAAAATAAACATGATTAATTATTATTTACAATAAGGAGAAATACTATACATAAAAAATAAAAAGGAAATTTAATGGTCATTTCAAAACTTTTAAAGGTCATTTAATGTTCAGTCAATAAATAAACAATTGTCTTAAGGCTACTTTTCGAGAATTTATTGTTCTCAGATTCATGCCCTAACTCTGGAAAAAACAACAGAGTATTAACATTGGTATCCAATAATTATTGAATAACGTTATTGTTAGAGAGACAGAAAACATTTTTCAATAAATCAAAGTTAAAAAAAAAAAAATAAATAAATTTAAGAATGCATTGGATTCACAATTAATAGATAAAATGTAGGAACAAATCTGGTGGGCATAACAGACGAATTTCACTTACCTCGGTTGTTATAGTCAATTTAACAATTTATAATTACATTTAAAGATAAAAAATAAATGTTAAAGAATTAATTATATTCAATTTCAATAGAAACATGTGTTTTATTAAATAATCTATTATCTTTTTATCTACAACAATCAGCTAGTTTTATCGGTTTTTCTTCACTCTCCATTAACTTTTACAATTGCGTGTTTTACATAACATTTTTTCTAAAATTTAGCTATCTAACGGTATATTATACATTTATATTACTATTCATGGGTTCAAAAACACAAAATTTGCATAAAAAAATATTTTTGCACATCTAGCCGTTATATACCATTGCTAATAATATCGCTGCTTTAGTTAAAATTTATACAAACGTATTTCAAATAATAGAATTGCAGCTTAAAATAATTATCGCATGAGTAATAGTTTTATGATAATATTTGAGTACAATTTCATTCCAGACATGCAGCTGCTATCTCTTTCCTGTTTTAATTAATTCACCATGCATTGCATTATTAAGAACGGAATCTATCCCGGAAAACAACGGTGTAGTGTTTTGATATTATGATGATATTGGTTTACCCAGATAAACATAAATTATTCAGCTAATAATAACTGCGCTAATGGTTGACAATCCATCTCTTATTCCATAAATAATTCATTGTATTTATATCTTATTTTATTTTCATATAAAATATCTATATTTTAATTTTATGTATGTATATTATATATATGTGTGTGTGTGACATTAATGAAACCTTAAAAATCTAATACCTATTGTCCTTGAGAGTGGCAGCTTGAATTATTTTTTTTATTTTGGGGGAAAAAACAACTGTTTTTCTTGATAGATGACTGATAAAAAATTAATGGATAAGCAAAAACTACAGCACCTTGTATAAACTTATATAATTCGTAAAAAATAATCTGTTAGCTACGAAAATCTTGTATTTAAAGCATAAATAAGTTATAAATTACAAAGATGGTAATATAATTACACTTTTGTAATTGTACTTATTATACTTTTACAGTATCATTCCAAGAAGTAATTGAGGCATCTTGACGATGTTCCAATTTTATGTATTATTTCGTGGAAATCACACTGGTAGAATATTTTCTTAAGCTTAAAAGTATTCACTGTTGACTATGAATAGAAACCATGGATAATCTCTTATTCTGTTTTGATCCTTCCCATTGTTTGTCTTAGTTTGTGATCTTACTGCTGGAATTTTATTAGTCTTTTCTTGAACTTTGGACATTTCGCCTTTTAAGAAGGAAACTGAAAAATAAAAAAAATAAAATTAAGTTAGTATAAAAACGAGAAAACTAAGAAGTAGAAACGCGCTGAAATATTTCTTCCAAAAAATTGGTATTATTATTGTTGTATTTAATATTATTGTTATATTTATATATATATATATATGTGTGTGTGACATTAATGAAACCTTACAAATCTAATACTTATTGTCCTTGAGTGTTTTTTTTGTTTTGGGGGAAAAAAACAACTGTTTTTCTTGATAGATGACTGATAAAAAATGAATGGATAAGCAACAATTACTGCACCTTGTATAAACTTATATAATTCGTAAAAAATAATTTGTTAGCATATTACTGTTTCTGCATTGGTATAGTCAGTAGGCCATTAGTTTTTAAATTAATTCGAAAAATCTGGTGTATTCACGATTTTCACTTATCTCGGCTGTAGAAATCGACTTGAAATTATGATATAAACTCAAAATAAAAAAAAAGTTTTATGTTAATTTAAATAAAAAGCTTATTCAGTTTCGTCGAAAACATATGATTTAGATTTAATAATATTAAATTGTTCCGTAACTGCCAGAGTTCCCCCAATTTTCGGGTACCCACTTTATAGAGGTTAGGCTTGCCGGAGTTTCAATCAGAAACTCACAAAATAAGAGCTAATGGATGACACGTTTTGAGATTTATCGTTTGGCATCTGGATTGACAGAAAGGAGTGAGGTCCAACTAATAAATGTATTTGTACAATATATTAGATAGGCGAGGAAGGTGGACTTATCAAAAAAAAAAAATCTGAAAAAAAGCATATCATCGTATTGCCTTTAATAAAAAAAAACGGCTAAATATACATGTTGAACGAATTTGATAATCATCTAAAAAAAAAACAGCTAACAAAATAATATTTTATACAAAATGCTGCTCTTATCTTTTTAAGCTCTGCCAGACTATTTCAATCAGAATGAAGCCTACATGATGTTAAAGGCTATTAAATTTTAATTCGATATCGCCATTTTACTCAAAACTGTTAGACCCGTTACTGAGAAAATCGAAAAAAGTCGCAAAATGCATGGTATAAAGTGGCTCTGGTAAGCTGATTTTGACGAATGAGTTGCTCTAACAGCTAGGGCGTATAGTTGTTTTAATTATGAAATTTCAGTTTCATAGGACTTTATGTTTTCGTACTGGACTTATTACACACACACACACACCTTTTTGCGGTACTTGGTCATCTGGACTCAAGGAACCCTAAAACGTCTATTTCCGTTAAAAACTTAAATTCGAAAATTGTAAAACGTTCGCAATACTTTCACCTACTATATATTTCATATATAGAGAGGTGAAAGTAATAAAACAATTCTCATGAGAAAAAAATATGTATTTTTAGCGCTTTATTTAGTAATATTTAGAACTGGTAAATTAAATATGGAGAATTAAACATGAAATGCTGTATGGTTCGTGTGTGTTGGCAGATGTTACCCCGTCAGCTGGCATTGTCTCGTTCCACGCTCAACCTTCAATAATTCTTTTATTTTATTGCGAATGTACCAGACAAAAATTAAAATATAGTAGAATTATTTTAAAATGTAAACAATGGATATATTAATGGTTAATAATGTTATTAATCAATATGAAACACTTAATTCTCTATACATACATTGCATGTTTCTACCTATGCTGATGACACCTGCGTGTAATCAGTTCATAAAGACACATTTTTTGCCTTAAATACCCTTTAAGCCCACATCAAAGACCTAGAAGTATGGTGTCAGAACTGGAGAATAAAAATAAATTCCAACAAATCCCATCAAATAACCATTACCCTTCGTCGTAAACGTTTGACTTCCTGCCCTAAAGTATCCTTTAATAACACTCAACTAGTTCCTGTTGAACAGATCCGATGCCTAGGACTTCTTCTTGACAAACGGCTACCTTGGAATCCACATACACGACTAAAAAGACAAGAAACTGCTCGCCGCTTTAAGCTGCTTCAACACTTACTAGAAAAACGGTCAAACCTTCCTCTGAACTACGAAAGGCTCATCTACATGACTATTATAAGACCAATCTTGACTTACGGAGTAGAGCTTTGGGTCTCTACTAAACCATCAAATTCTTCCCGCATCCAATCCTTACAATCCAAAATCCTTCGTAAAATCCTCAACGCTCCTTACTTTGTCACGAATAAACTTATCCATACAGACCTTAATGTTCTCTTTGATTTGGCCCGGACCAGATATCAACTCCATTCGCACTCTAACCCACTAGTTTCAATCCTTTCTTCCTCTTCAATTCCGGATAATCCTCCGAGGCGCCTGATAAGGAAATGGTCTCGGGACCTTCTAGTTTAGAATATTTTTGGAGTGCTTCCAATAGGAAGCTTATCTTCATGTATATCATGTTATTTTATTATATAACACATCACATTTACTTAATGTATTTTTGTTAATACAGTTGTAAATACCAATAAAATGATTAAAAACAAAACAAAAAAACATTCTATGTAATCTGAATGCATTGAATAAGATCATTGGAAGGCCAATTCATTTAAATAAATTAGTTAATTAACCAATTAAATTTAATCACCCAAGTTTTAAAATTTAAAGTATATAATGAATACAAATAGATATAAATATAATGTTTTCGTTGACGAGTTTTTTTTTACAACTTACTTGTTTCTCGTTCCTAAATTATTTTGTTATTTCTTTTGGTTGAGCAGGCCTCCCTCTCGAAGACCCCTGGCAAACATGTCTTCCTCCACATCCTGTAACCATCTCTTCCTAAGTCTTCTCCTTTCCATAGGTTGATAGAGAAAGGTCATTTTTGGCCATCGCTCCTCAGTCATTCTTTGTACATGTCCATACCATTTTAACCTTTTTATATCTATTTCGTTCAGAATATTTTTTTCTTCTTGGAGATTCCGCCGAATAGTTTGGTTGGAAGCATTCTGTAGTCTAAATATGGCACAAAAGCTCCTCCAAAAGTCCACAATATCTTTTTTAAAGTTTAAATATCTTGGCAGATGGATAACTGAGGAAGGCAGCTCTTACAAATGTAATGGTATTAGTTAAAAATTTGTAAATTATTTTAATCTTATTTTAATATTGTTTATTGTTATTTTTGGGTATATCAGCTTTATAAAAATGAAGAAATGACTCACAAACGCCAACAAATATTGGAAAACGTAATGTTTTTAATTAATATGTGTTTTGTTTTAAGAAGAGAATGTTTCTACATTAAATTATATTAAAATATTATACTCTTCGTTATACTGATTTTAATTTTCTTTTTTTTTTTTCCTGTTAAAGCAGTTATACCAGTGGTATGGATCGAGTTACGATTCAAAGGGTATATATTATAAAGTATTGACACATTTTAAATTTTTATGAAGTGTTTATTGTAAAAATTGGTAACTGGAATAAATACACGTTGTTTGACATAGAATCAACCCAAGTGGGCATAGGCTTGAGCGTATGGGTAGGCCCAGATTCCTCCGCGGACAGATGGAAGTGCTGGGTGGAATTCCCTCAGGTCGTACTTTCCGCGCCAGTAGGAACCATCATCACCTAATTGCACGATGTAAGGGGCGATGAGTGAAGCGGTGGCCACGGCCAAGCAGGCGGCGAGGAAGAGCTGCAATAACAAAATAAAGGTACAATAAAAAAAATATAATAAAAGTACTAATAATGAAATAAATATATAGATAGACAAAGGTGTTTTATTCATAATTTTTTCAATTTTCTTTACAATATTTACAGAACATCTAATACTGGCATGGATATTCCGTCTGCCAGGAAGTTGATTTACTTGTATATATATTTATATTACCAAAAACAAAACACATAAATTACAATCAACAAAACAAAAATGATGTTCGGCATCCATAATCCTTTAGTTCGAGGGAAAAGAGTATTGGACCCAAAACCAACCCCATATCTACACTAAATTCGCCACAAATACCCTTTTGTGTCCATACGACAGCTTTGGTTTCCGAGTATAAAGTATTTACAAATTTTGATGAAATTCGTTATGAGCAAAGTTTATGAAATGATGTTTATAAATGATATAATTGATGTTTATAAAAAAAAAAAAAGAAAAAAAATTATAAAAGGATCGAACTTGAACTTGATATCTATAAAAAAAACGCTAGTTATTATATCATTATCTGTTATTTCCGATCTGTTATATTTACCTGTAAATATTACCTTTAACCTGTAATTGCTGCACGATTAAATTATACAGAAAAAGAAATTTCAACAGTGCTGTACACTCGAATAAATCCTGATTGTTTTTCATCATTAAATATTATATTCTTCATTATACTGATTTTAATACTATTTTTTTTAAGATTTGCATCTACCCAATTGGTAAGTCTTTCAACCAGTAACCCAGTGTAGAGTTTTTCTACAGCGTTAATAAAGGATATCGCACGATAATGATTGGGATCAGTAATGCATTCTTTTTTGTGCAGTGGATATAAAATTATCTTTCTAAAACTGCAGGTAGTTTCTCTCAATACAACTTATCATTGAGAACTTTTAATTATAATTTTATAGTTTTCCGGTGCTTCTCTATAAAATTTGCTGAGAATTCTATCTATGCTGGAAGCCTTAGTACTCTTTACTCACTTAATAACCGTGCTTAATTCGAAGCAGCTAAATTCACGGTTGATAAATTAAAATAATAGAATAAATATACTAAATTATTTTTAGCGATCTTTTGTCTATCACTCACGACTTCCTAAATGTGAGGTCATGTGAAGGCGCGTTTTAAGGCGTCACCTTAGCAACTTTACGCCAATAGTGTAAATTCTAATGAGACATTTAAGGATGAATTTTATTTCGAAGATTTACCAAAGAATGAATTTTAGATTCGCTACTTTATCTAGAACAGTTCGAAAATGCACTCAAATCAGCTTTTTAAATTTTTTATTTATCACAACGTTGGCTATCACACTTACTGAAAGGCTCTTAGAAATTACTAAGGGTGAGGTGTCAGGCTACGATATAATGTAAACACCATATTAAATGACAATATACCATACATTTCAAAAACTATTGACTATCTAAAAATTATTTAATAATAAATAAATGTAAAATTCTTGATTTAATCTTAAAAGTTTTTCTATCTCTGAGTTATTTATCATTTTGTCTATCTCGTTTAATGTATTTCTGTCAATTAAAAATATTGACACCATTAGCATTATTTTCTTTGATGAATAAAATATTATTATAGGTGAGAAATCCTGCGGCTGATCAACTGTATTAATAAAAATAAAAATGAAATATAAAACTTACGAGAGCTTTGAAGGCCATTTCTGGAGTAGTCTAGTTGTTGTGAACTGACTGTTGCCTTTAGAACTGCATGGAGAGCTTATATATCCCTGTACATGGGACCACACCCTTAGCTAGGCGGCTTCCTATTGGCCAATTCTGCTATAACAGGAAGCGAAACATAGGGTCTCATGTGTACGTACACACTCGGTAATTAACTAACTAGTAGAAAACATAACACTGCACTGACCTCTAATTGTAGCTTGGAAATAAGATTTATGTTGACAGGAATTTTAGTTATTATTTTTGGTAAATTATTTTAATAGTCAACCTTTATAACCGAACAAAAAAAAACATAACCCACTTTAAAAGTTGAGGTCTTACGTAGCAAGATACTTAAATTCCGAATAACGAATACAAAAAAAATCCGTCTGCCCCGCGTACGCCATCCGCGACTTTTCTCCGAAACTACCAGGCTGATTTTGTTTCGAAATTTGACCCAGAAGATTAGTGTTAAAAATAAAATATGAATTAAAATTGATTTAATTCAATGACAAAGTTATTTTTAAGATAGAGAAATTTTTTATAGATTTTTTTTAATTAGGACATCGCAAAGATATGCTAAGACAAATAAAAACAAAAAAAATTGAAATATTGGTTATTTATACGCCAATAACTCAGTTATTTTTGAAGATAGAGAAAAATATGCATAGAGTTTTAGGATCAGAACACAAAAGAAAAGACTATTAAAAACTTTGTTCTTAATAGTTGCAAAAACACTTTTCTTTTCCTAGACTACACAAATAATGGTTTCAATATAATATTACGTTAAGAAGATCTAATTAAAACGGAGTATTCTATTTTTACTAACAGAGCACTTTCAGTAAAAACGTTATTTCGACATTTCTTGTTTATTTAATTACGAATACTTAAAAATTTTCTTTTCCTAGACTACACACAATAATGGTTTCAATATAATATTACGTTAAGAAGATCTAATTAAAACGGAGTATTCTATTTTTATTAACAGAGCACTTTCAGTAAAAACGTTATTTCGACATTTCTTGTTTATTTAATTACGAATACTTAAAAATTTTCTTTTCCTAGACTACACACAGTAATGGTTTCAATATAATATTACGTTTAGAAGATCTAATTAAAACGGAGTATTCTATTTTTATTAACAGAGCACTTTCAGTAAAAACGTTATTTCGACATTTCTTGTTTATTTAATTACGAATACTTAAAAATTTTCTTTTCCTAGACTACACACAATAATGGTTTCAATATAATATTACGTTAAGAAGATCTAATTAAAACGGAGTATTCTATTTTTATTAACAGAGCACTTTCAGTAAAAACGTTATTTCGACATTTCTTGTTTGTTTAATTACGAATACTTAAAAATCTTATACATCTAACTTTTAAGAAATTTAATGCTCTAAAAGATTGTTTCATATGTATTTTTTTTAAATTGACTGCACACAAAAATAGTTATTCAAGCGAAACCACCGACTTTTCTGACCTTTTGTGTATTTTTGACAATTTGGCCAATATTGACGTGGTTGTTGTTGTATCTCATTAGGTTTTTCGAACTTCCCAACATGTTACATAGCAAACATGTTGGAAATTTACTGTTCTTTAAAATTGCTAGCGACAAAGTTTGTTCTAAAATCTTTAGGGAGAGATTTAGAAGGAAAAAGTGCTTATTTTAGAGGGTTTTTTCTAGATGGCGGAAAACGCACAAGGGTGAAAAGTGTGAAAACATTGGTTTTTAATGAGGGGAGCAGTACAAACAATCGTGCCTAAAAATTAAATTTACCCCACCTTTTTCTAGCCAACCCCCTTTTTTGATATAATTCTACTGGGCTACTGGCACCCTCTTTGTTTATTACTATCAATAATGAACGTATACAATAAAAAATAAAATGAAATAATAAAAGGAATTAGTCCGGGTGGCGGTCGGTGAATGAAACAATTGAGTAGTTTCAACAGTTTATTTTTTGCCAACATTTCGACCCTCATTGTGTGTCATCACCAGGGCTTGTTGTAGGCAAATGGAAGCTGGCGAATAAAATAAAAATACCCCCTTTAAAATTTTACGTTTCAAGATTAGTAGAACCCGAATAACAAAAAAAAATCAGGTGTTCGCTGAAGAATTTATTAATACCGAAACATTTGTTTATAGAAAATTAAATTCATCACAAAACAAAATCATTCATATTGGTTAAAACATATCAGTGATAAAGCTTTAAGAACTTGAAAAGGAGTGATATAAATATAAATTGATAGTTTTTCTGCTCTGAATTAATTATCTCTATACATATAAGTTTATTGTCCAAACAGCTATATAAGTTGTATATATTGGTAGGACACCCTGAGAACGTCATTGCAACATATATGGGTCTGCTAATGTTATTGTTATATTTATTATTAGCTATTGATTTAGGCCACCAAAAGAACTTCTGGAGTTAGTTTAGCAACCTATATACTTAATTTTTTTTTTTTTAATTATGATGGTTTGTAGTCTTCCACGTTGATTTTTCGGCAGTCCCAACTCCTTTTGTGTTATTATTATTAATTTTTAAAAAGTAACACATAAATCCTCTATATATATTTAAATTGTAGATGGTGAATTTTTCATAATGGATTTTAATGTCATATTTTTGCTATCCCCTTTTATGTTCTCATGTTTCTTATGTGGCTTCTCAGATGAGTTATTCTTTCATACTCATGGTTATAAATATGTGTACCTTGTAATGTAAATGATTCAACAACGATATGAGTCTTGAAAAAGTCACATGCCACAGTTTTTATTAACTTTTTATTTCACCCTCTATTAACTTGTCTCGTCACGAGTCTACTCCAAATTGATTAGTTTTATTTTGTCTTATAAGGCTTGGACAAGAAATATTTTATTATAAAAAATTTGTCAATTAAAATATCTCAACTTTCTACAATTGGCCAATGCCTTATTCTCTGGTTTAAAACAATATAGTTGTGTGTTACAGTTAGTACAGTTATAAATTTCAGTAAATAAATTAAATATAAATAAAGTTATAGACTTAGTATGTTTTATATAACTTTGAATATAAGCTATAGCATATACGCCAAACGCTAGTTTTGGAAGATAATCCCTAATCTCCTAACTAATTAATTGAGGCGTTTATTATTAATTATTTCCAAAAGTTCTGTATCCATTCTATGAAATTTTACAGGAAGCGCAAAATCTATCTCTACTATATAAGGGGTACTCACTACGTTTGCTATAGCATGCTATTTGTGCTATTGTGCTAAACCCATCAATTTTATACAGGAAATAACTGTAGAAACTCGACGGGTTTAGCAAAATAACACAAATAGCATGCTACAGCAAACGTAGTGAGTATCCCTATTATTTAACCAAATTTAACTCATTTGTTTTAAAAAAAAAAATAAATTATAGAATTGTTCTTTTACTTTCTTAATACTCTATATTAAATTAATAGAATGAAATATTTTAATGTGATTTAGATCAAAACTAAATGTGTAATTAGTACCTTTTGAAATAATTGCATTTACAAAAGACTCGAGTGTTTATTAGCTAGAGTTAAATAGAATATTTAGATCAAATTAAATGATGTCCAAATCATATCTATCAATAATGAACGTATACAATAAAAAATAAAGTGAAATAATAAAAGGAATTAGTCCGGGTGGCGGTCGGTGAATGAAACAATTGAGTAGTTTCAACAGTTTATTTTTTGCCAACATTTCGACCCTCATTGTGTGTCATCACCAGGGCTTGTTGTAGGCAAATGGAAGCTGGCGAATAAAATAAAAATACCCCCTTTAAAATTTTACGTTTCAAGATTAGTAGAACCCGAATAACAAAAAAAAATCAGGTGTTCGCTGAAGAATTTATTAATACCGAAACATTTGTTTATAGAAAATTAAATTCATCACAAAACAAAATCATTCATATTGGTTAAAACATATCAGTGATAAAGCTTTAAGAACTTGAAAAGGAGTGATATAAATATAAATTGATAGTGTTTCTGCTCTGAATTAATTATCTCTATACATATAAGTTTATTGTCCAAACAGCTATATAAGTTGTATATATTAACCGTTTTTTATCAATACCAATAAGATGATATGGTTATTTTTTTTTATTTACAAAAGTAAAAGTACTTTAGAGGAAAAAAGTTCATAAGTTCGGTATTTAAGCCCTGTCAGATATTTTCAGTCAGAATAAACATACACGATATGAAAGCCCATTAGATATAGCGAGTTTAATCAGAGCCATTTTTGAGAAAATCATAAAAAGGCGCCAAATACATTGTGTAAAGTTGTTCTTATGGTTCTCCGATTACAATGAAAAAGTTTCTAATACATATACTCTTTTAAAAAACGAAAGTTCAGTTTTATAAAATTAATTTTTTTTTAGCTAAATTTACCACTCGCATACACACTTGATTATTTTGAATTAGGGGATCCAAAAAAAAAAAATTATAAATTAAGAAATGTTCACGATATTTTACTATACTTTCCCTTACTATATCATTCATATATAATAATAATAATAATAATAAATCTTTATTTATTCTGGGACTAGTCCCTTTAGAATAACATAACGAGAAAATTAAAATAAAAACTTTAAGGTCTTAGAGTATACAAAAACAATACAAAGAAACAATAGAAATTACAAACAATGGATTAAAAAGCAGCCTCAAATAATAATATTGAAAACTAAACTAGATGATAAACATAATAAGAAATATGAACATATATACAACTTTCATTAAAAATCATAACAGTGTTGTTGTTTTTTGTTTTTTTAACAATATGCTAATATTATAATAAGAGCAAAACACAAGATAACATAAAATATAATAGGTATATTAACGTTTCTACCTGTTTTGTTATTAATTTTAATTGAAATTAGAAAACTAATTAGGATTCTTCGAAAATTGAAGAGAGATGATTGAACAGGCGAGATTTGAATGTAGGAAGATTATTGGAGTCACGGATGTAAGAAGGAATAGAGTTCCATAAGGTTGAAGATCGAATTAGGAAAGATCTGTCGAAAGCTGCAATTCGATGGGGCGTTATGTACATGTCCGAAGGCCGTGAGCGAGTGTGGCGTGAGTGGACTGAGGATTTGAAAAGGAACATATCTGATATGTAAGAGGGACGGCGGGATTGGAGAACTTGGAAGAGAAAGGAAGACAGGAAGTACTTACAACGGTAGGAGGGGTAAAGCCACTTCAACTCTTCGTAGAATCGGGTTACAGAGGTGTCCCTGGGTATCCCAAAGATGAAGCGGATAAAGCAGTTGAATAATCGTTTTAGTTTTGCCTTGAGCTCCCTAGAGACACCCCCATACACCGCACAGCAGTAGTCAAAGTGGGGGAATATTAAGGAACTAACCAAAAGCCTACGGGTTTCTAAAGGAAGAAGGTGACGAAGGTAATTTAGGTGTTTTAAGGTGGAAAATGTGCGACGAGAGATTTCGAAGATATGGTTTTTCCAGAATAAAGTTTGATCGAGGGTGAGTCCTAGGTTTTTAACGGTTTGGTGAAACTTTATTGGATTATCATTGAGAAACAGTGTTGGGATTGATGGGAGGTTTTTAAGGAGAGGATGGGATCTTATCACGATAGCTTTAGTTTTATCTACATTTAGTTTTAGCTTGTTTTCGGCTGCCCAAGAACTAATTCGGTTGAGATCGTCTTGCAGCTTTTCGATTGCTAGTGATAGGTCCGAAGGAGCGAAAGATTGGTAAATTTGGAAGTCGTCAGCATAGATATGATATTAGGAGTGATGAATATGGAGAGGAAGATCATTAATGTAAATAGAAAATAAAGTGGGAGACAGTGATGAGTCTTGAGGAACACCACAGGATAAAGGTAAAGTTCTGGAAGAAGGTTGGCCTTGAACTACCACATACTGCGAACGATCTGTGAGGAAGGATTGAAACCAGCGCAGAGCACTATTGGATAAAGGGATATTTCGTAGTTTAGCAAGTAGGATATTATGGTCAACTGTGTCAAAGGCTTTAGAGAAATCTAGAAGGATGAGGATAGTCAGTTTTCTGCTTTCAATGGCGGATTGGAAGTCGTGGATTATTTTTAGGAGAGCGGATTGTGTGGAATAACCAGGTCGGAAACCGGATTGGAGAGGATTGATTAGGGCGCGTTCTTCTAGGAAATTTGATAGTTGGTTTTGTGCAAGGCGTTCCAAAGGTTTGGAAAGATTAGAAAGTAAAGAAATAGGACGAAAGTCAGACGGTGAGGAAGGATTTGGAATTTTGTTTAATGGACGAACTAAGGCAGTTTTCCAGGAAGTAGGAAATATGGAGTTTTGAAGGGAAAAATTATATATATGATAGAGTACTGGAATAAGAAATGGTAGACAGAATTTAATTAGTTTTACTGGTATGTTATCGGGTCCATAATCATTAGTGTGGGATTTAAGAGCAGTTGTTATTAATTCGTCATATGGAATATGGGAGAAGAAGAAACTTTCTGGATTAAAAGTATTATGTCCAAAATCGGTAGTGGAAGATGAGGAAGGTGATAAGGATACGAAATAATTGTTAAGTTCGTCTGGTGGGACAGAAATGGGATTGGAGTTATAAGATTCTGGAAGAGATAGTTTGCGGAGGATTTTCCATTTGGATTGAGAGTTTGGAGCACTGGAAAGGGCACTATGGATGTAGAGGGATTTTGCACGTCGCACTGCGTCCTGGGTTTCATTTCGAAGCTGCTTATAATTTGAGTAATCATCTGGAAAGCGAGTGCGACGGAATTTACGTCTGGCTGCTTCCCTTCCTCTCATCATTTCCTTTATTTCAGAAGTCAGCCAAGGAGCAGTGGGACGGTTTTTAAGGTTCGGGTTTTAATAGGCGCATGTATGTCTAGTATGGTTTTCAGATTTAAGGTAAGACAGGAAATCATAGGATCGATAGAGTTACAGGAGTATATGGTATCCCAATTTAGTGATTCCAGGTCAGATCGAAGTGATTCGTAGGATAGAAGATCCAAATTACGATAGGATATCACTTTGGGTGTAAAGGATTTTACTGGTAGGTCATATGAAATATGACCTATATATATATAAGTATATATATATATACCTATAAGTATATATATATATATATATATATATATATATATATATATATATATAAGTGTATATATATATGACCTATATATATATAAGTGTATATATATATGACCTATATATATATACTTATATATATATATATATATATATATATATATATATATATATATATATAAGTATGCGAAAGTAAAAAGAAATGTTTCTTATTATCTTTCTTTCTTTTCTTGTATCCCCCCCCCCCATGTTTTCTACTAGACCTTTTCAATGTTTAGACAGTTTCAATGTTTCCGAAGGATTTATTCTCTTATTATTGATTTTTAGAAATTTACATCATCATTCAGTGAGGACTTAAATTATTAATTAATAAGTTATTATTGAATTGAATTACTCAATTCAAAAGATACAATCTCCGAGTAATGCAGGAAAAATTAAAGTATGGAATATTGAAATAAACAGCAACGAAACAAAAATTCTGAGGATAGAGAGAGAAGGAAGGTCTCACTGAGTCATCTGGTAGAAAGGAGAAGATTGAAACATGTCAGAGACTTCAACTATCTTGGTTTTTATTTAAACGAAAAACGTAGATCGAGAAATTATGTAAAGAATAAAACTATCCAGTAAATGTTTCTACACACACTAAAAACAGGCTTTATAAGAAGGAGAGAAGTATCCAGGGAAGCCAAGAAGACTGTGTATAAAAAAACATTCAACCCTATAATGATCTATGCAAGCAAATGTTGGACTATTATCTCAAATCACTGAAGCCAACTTCAACAGCATAGGGAAAGACAAAGAGGAATAGCATAAGAAACAACATAATAAGAAGTAATATTGGCGTAAAGCTTGTCTAAATTAAGAAAGAAGAAAATAGATTACGCTGGTCTGGCCATGTAAAAAGAATGCTGAAAGATAGGATGAGCGAGATTGGAAGGAAAAGGGGTAAGAGGAAGGCCCGGAAGGAGGTTGGCGTCAGGTGTGGCTTTCGAGTGGAGATGCATTGAGTGGAGCAGGCGTCCAGGATAGGAGGAGCTTGGGACATCCATAATCTACACTGACCAACAGTTAAAAAATCTCCATATTATCAGTCACATAGTAGGATTATTGAGAATATATAGTGTTGATAAAATTTATTGAAATTTGATAAACAAAATTTTAAAAGCTGTTCTTAATGAGGGTAGGACACCCTGAGAACGTCATTGCAACGTATATGGGTCTGCTATTGTTATTTTTTCTATTTATTATTAGCTATTGATTTAGGCCACCAAAAGAACTTCTGGAGTTAGTTTAGCAACCTATATACTTAATTTTTTTTTTAATTATGATGGTTTGTAGTCTTCCACGTTGATTTTTCGGCAGTCCCAACTCCTTTTGTGTTATTATTATTAATTTTTAAAAAGTGACACATAAATCCTCTATATATATTTAAATTCTATATGGTGAATTTTTCATAATGGATTTTAATGTCATATTTTTACTATCCCCTTTTATGTTCTCATGTTTCTTATTAGCTTACCTTGATTATTTTTCATGGCCTATGCGTGGCTTCTCAGATGAGTTATTCTTTCATACTCATGGTTATAAATATGTGTACCTTGTAATGTAAATGATTCAACAACGATATGAGTCTTGAAAAAGTCACATGCCACAGTTTTTATTAACTTTTTATTTCACCCTCTATTAACTTGTCTCTTCACGAGTCGACTCCAAATTGATTAGTTTTGTTTTATCTTATAAGGCTTGGACAAGAAATATTTTATTATAAAAATTTTGCCAATTAAAATATCTCAACTTTCTACAATTGGCCAATGCCTTATTCTCTGGTTTAAAACAATATAGTTGTGTGTTACAGTTAGTACAGTTATAAATTTCAGTAAATAAATTAAATATAAATAAAGTTATAGACTTAGTATGTTTTATATAACTTTGAATATAAGCTATAGCATATACGCCAAACGCTAGTTTTGGAAGATAATTCCTAATCTCCTAACTAATTAATTGAGGCGTTTATTATTAATTATTTCCAAAAGTTCTGTATCCATTCTATGAAATTTTACAGGAAGCGCAAAATCTATCTCTACTATATAAGGGGTACTCACTACGTTTGCTATAGCATGCTATTTGTGCTATTGTGCTAAACCCATCAATTTTATACAGGAAATAACTGTAGAAACTCGACGGGTTTAGCAAAATAACACAAATAGCATGCTACAGCAAACGTAGTGAGTATCCCTATTATTTAACCAAATTTAACTCATTTGTTTAAAAAAAAAATAAATTATAGAATTGTTCTTTTACTTTCTTAATACTCAATATTAAATTAATAGAATGAAATATTTTAATGTGATTTAGATCAAAACTAAATGTGTAATTAGTACCTTTTGAAATAATTGCATTTAAAAAAGACTCGAGTGTTTATTAGCTAGAGTTAAATAGAATATTTAGATCAAATTAAATGATGTCCAAATCATATTTCGTAAACATTTTAAGTTATTAAAATATCAATTTCTTAAAAATCGTCTTTCAGTGCATGTTCGAAACCTCTCAATCGTTGTTATCAAAAATAACATGCGTATGTACTATGGTTATTTAATTTTTTTTTTTTTTTTTTTTTTTTTTTTTTTTCCAGGCGACAACCACCAGGGTCATGTTCGCCTTTACACCGTTAGACACAGGTTACATGATTATAGGAGTAGAGTGAGAGTATAGTTTAGATCTGAGAGTAAATATATGTTTTAATTTTAATATTTGGTATCAACTGTGATGGTTATTAGTTAGTACTACCGTTATCTTATGCTACTTTTCTTATTTGTTTTTAGTGTTAATTAAAGGGCTGATAGAATGGATGATCAATGAAATAAATATGGTATAGGGTTGTATGGTTTTATTGCTGTACATCTATTGATTCATCCTGATGTGATATTTATATATTAGGTACATGATAGTCTGCAAAGTTAGAAATCACAGGTTGATATTTAAAGTTGTTGAAGTTGGTTATTTAAGCCCAGTAAGCGTGGCTGATGGCTGGGATTCCCCAAGCTCCACGGACGGAGGGAAGAGCTGGGTGGAGTTCTCTGAGGTCGTACTTGCCGGGCCAGTAGGAACCGTCGTCTCCGGAGATGGCGTAGGGGGCGATGATAGCGGCGGAAGCCACGGCCAGGACGGCGAAGAGGAAGAACTGCAAAAGAAAAGATGATGGTTAAGAAGTATATCAAGATCATTGTCATATAGTGAAGTATACATAAAGAAACGTTCACGTGCGGTTTAAAGGTTGAGAAAAGTATATTTGCTAGTTAAGTCCTAAGGTGGAAAATTTTGAACCTCGTCTGCGAAGACTATATTGGTAGGTTATGTATAACTAATGAGTCACATCTCTCAGCATTACCTAGTTAAGAGTTAATATGCCATACTATATTCTTTTTAATTTATAAAATATATGTTTTATGTTTTTTTTACATCACATGTCGTATTTATCTGTATATATCCAAAACGTTATTTTTGGTATCCATGAGACCTTAAGGGTTATCCATTTAATTTTAGGCCTACGAGAAAGCTAAAGCTTTTAACTTTCAATATAATAGTATAACTTTTAATAGTGTTTCATGAAATAATGGGCTTCAGAAGATAAGAAAACTAAGCATCCTTCTATTTTCAATTGTATGTCAAATACGATTTTTTTTTTTAAATGTGGAACTTTATGAAATCAAAAATAAATCTTGTAAATTTGAAAATAATGTTCTCATCCCTACTCCTTTGAAAAAAAAAAAAACATTGAATGAAAATGTATCTATAATATATTTTTTTATGAGATATTATACTAGAAAACTCTAAAAACTCTAGGCAACTTATCTTGTGATATACTAACATCGTTTAAGCGGATTTAAAATGTACAAAAGTAGGTGTTAAAATATCGTGAAAATATGTGACTTAAAACTTAAAAGAGCCTTGAGTGCCAAGTCAGCCTTGTACAAAGTGGTTATATTTTTAATGTCTATTTTTAAACCAAATGAAACTGCGCGACTCTAACCAGAGATATATTAATATAGCAAGTGAAAAAATAGGTATTTAGTATATCTCTGATATATATACTTACAAGAGCCTTGAGTGCCATTGTTAGATTAGCCTGAGTCTTGCGAACTGACTATGTTGGATGGAGGCAGGTTGAGGCGTTATATACTGTTCTGTAGGGGCCACGCCCTGGTCCAGCTCCAATCTCATTGGTCAAAACTCTTTTAAGAAGGTAGGGAGGGCCAGATCGACAGTCACCTGTCTATTCTTTGTTAACATAATTATATCAAGAAGAGTTCTAGAAGGCACTACTGATTGTTATAGACTTTGCCTGCACCCACAGCCGTCATCATCATTCTTTTTCGAAAACAATAAATTTCGGCTAGGTAGCTGACCACCTACTATCTTAAGATAATACTTGTCATCAAATGCCTGCCTTTTTGTTCAACTTCAGTGATTTTGATACTTTTTCTTCCATTAAGGATCATGGCTTACTCAAAAATCTACTTCAATTCAATACTATGCAGCTCCTCGGCAAGTACTCAGATCTAGTGACCTTAAGCTATCTTCTGCGTCGTCTATCCATTGCTTCTGGACCTGATGTTTCCACATTTTTATCCAATTGTTCTTCTATGTATATTTTTTTATCTGCTTCTGGCGCTACAGATCGAAGCACGTAGTTCTTGGCCTGCTCCAACATCTGTAGCCATAGTCTCTGTACTGCACAAAACGGATCCCTGCCCATCGCATGTCGTTTTCCACTACCCCCCCCCCCTTTATTGTATTGTATTTTTTTCAAATAGTTCAGCTCGGAACACAATAAATATATCATTTATTAGCATTATTTTTTTTCATTTTCTTTCGAACCACATCCCTTTATTATTTGCCTCTGCTCTTTAGAAATATTATCCCTGTTCTTAACGTACTTCCTGGAATCTTTTACTTTCACCAATCCCATCAATTTCTTAAACTCTCGCAGTATTTCGTGGTTTCTTCTGATCTTGCACATGTAGGTATAACGCATAGCATATAAATAATGTTTTAAGACTTTACGTTCCTACTGACCTATCCCAACTTCTCACGTGTGACCAATTACCACCCACACCATGGCTGCTTAAAGAGATGCCAAAAGGCAGTTTTTATTTATTTTTCACCATAAGGTACATTTGTAATAAAATGAATGAATGAATATATATATATATATATATATATATATATATATATATATATATATATATATATATATATATATATATATATATACTTTCCAATGAAAAAAGCAACAATGTAGGTGCCCAAATCGAACATGATATCTTTTTTTTTCTCAGATTTGAAAAAAAAATTGAAAAATCAATTTCAGGTATTAATTGGGGAATGTGTTTGATATATATATATATATATATATATATATATATATATATATATATATATATATATATATATATATATATATATATATACACACCACACACACACCTAATTCAACCCCATATGGACTTACCCCTCATATATTTATGGTTCTGCAACAAAGATCAACAGACTACAGCTAATGTAAGTGCAGTACCTAAAAAGCAAAACCCCACTTACGGACTTACAAAAACCAATAGTTGTTCAACACATAAGAACTCTTTATTAATTCCTTACTCGTTAATATTTTTTAAACTTTTGTAGGGTGGTATATTCCTTCTTAAATCTTTCTCTCCCGTTTACAATATCTTTTGTTTCTTTATCAGCATTCATAAGTCAGAAATTTACATTGCAAATGGTCCAAGAAGCTTATCTTATTATATCATTAATTTAATAAACCTTCCTAACTTACTGTTGCCCAGTCTAAAGTTGGTGACCCAACCTTTCTTATTTATGATGCTTATGAACCTTAGGAAAAAATGGGATTCAACAGATAAGTACACTACGATATTTCTAATTTTGTATATAAACCTAATATCTTTGGTATAATGTGATATATTTTAAGTTCTATTTATATTTATTTTTCTATTTATATAACTATTTTCTATTCTATTTATATAACTTTTTTTTTTTTTTTTATTCGTATATATTACAATTTGTCATAATAGACAATAATAATAGTGCTACAGGATCTCATTCATACAATATTTACAAAAGGAAAGTCAAATTACATAAAATAAAATCAAAATAAGTAAACGTATACAATAACAAAATAAAGTAGACAAAATAAATACAAATAAATGAAGTTAACAAATAAATAAACAAAACATGTCACATTCATACCTATGTACAATTTATATAACTATTTATATTCTATTTATTTATATATATATATATATATATATATATATATATTATTATTATTATTATTCTTTTTATATAACATACACAGTCTACGGTTTCTTAAAAACAAATTGGATCATCCATTTCGCAATACAGAATCAAAATAAACACACAATATAAAGCATTTTATCAATACAACCATGCCCGGAAAACGACTTGGTTCCTAACCTTCGATTTTGAAAGAAAAAAACCCTCTGTCCTTGCTACATTTCCCAAGAGTAATAAACATACTTATTACCGTACTCTTTCAAATCCATTTTCAACTTACACCTTTTAATCGTTATATAGAAAAACTCTTTATTTCCTATATATTAATATTCGCTAAACCTCATTAAGAAAGTGTTTTCATTACTTTTGTGGAGCGACGTGGTCTAGTGGATAGATCACAACTTTTTTGGTTGGAAAAACTATTCATTCCTATATTTTAGCCGGTGGTGACTCTTTTAGAGTACACCGAGCCTTTGTAGAATGCGTATCCAAAAATTAGGAGAGAAACCTTGAGGTAGCCCGTGATCTCGGCCTTATCACCTTATTGCAGGGGCCATTAAATTAGAATTAGTAATAATCTCAATATTTTTTAAACCAAGAAGATTGTGGACGTACCAGTCATTCTTTGTTTAAAAGTATATCAGCCATGATATATCTATCCCATATCTATATTACTTAATTTTATTTATTTCTCTTTAATAAAATTAATAAAGTGCCTTTTGTTAATTATATAGCTAGCATCCGTACTGTATCCAAACAGAACAGCTACGTTGTGAAGAGGTGAGTAGGAAGAAGGATTAGATAGGAATACTACGCGTTATCGGAAGGTACTTCTTTCATTCATCATTCCTAGATTCATCCGATTCAGAGGGTAATAATTATGCTGCCACTGCTGGTCAAAAAAGTAGGATCTGGAGATTATTTCAAGTGATTTTCCCTCTAACTGAGCTGAAATTTAAAGTTCGTAGAAGGAATCTTCAATAATTGTTGATAGATTGAAAGAAATCAATGTGTTTTGTTCCATTTTCTTAGATAGATCCATGAATCAGCTTAGATAAATCAGGGATAATCCATTCAATTTAAACTCTTCAACTCCTGCGGTGGTGAAAATGACAACATAATGCGTTTGGTTTTTTATAAGTTATTTTTTTTTTTCAAATTTCTTGAAAGAAAAGCGGTTTTTCAATTAATATGGAAAGTTTATTGAATAATTGAAGCTATAAAGATTGAAACAAGTCATGAGAAAAAGTTCACATTAAGCTTTAGTTCGTTCAGTGAAGATGCCAAATGTTCCGGTATGTTGTTTCATCTTATAGGAACCATTCCATGCATAAACAATGCACATAAAATCTAGCGTTTGAAAAATGTGTTTTTTTTTATCACATCCATTATGATTTATTCTATGACCTTAATATTTTTTTATCAACTTCCATTACCATCGAAAATTCACTAGACAATCCTATATGGTAATAACCACAGAACATAGAATATAATAGAAGCGCTACACTGGCTCAAGTAGGCATACCAGATTGGCAGCCCCCTCTCCCACTCCTGTGACCCCCTCGCAACATGGCCTTAATAAGAAGAATGAGAAGAACTAATAAGAAGCGAGGGGGTAGCAATGGGGAAGGTAGGGGGGAGGGGGTAAAGTGGTGCCACTCCGGTCCATCCCTTGCCCCTTCTATTTTTTCTATGTTCTGTGGTTTTAGCAAACACCACTAGGGAGCAGGGTGGCCAAGTTGGTTAGCGCGCGTTGTTAAAAAAACAAACAAAAAAAAAACACGCGTTGGCTAGCTACCAGATGACCAATACCTTGAAACCAAAAGATTACGAGTTCAACTCTCGGTACCAGGGGTGACTTTTATCTCGGTATTAATTCTCCCGCCATCACCCCCTGGTCCAAGAAACATCCGTATAGTCTTCAAAGGCGAGGTAGGGGTGGACAAAAAATATAAATAAAGGTATTAACAAACACAAACTCAAAAGAAAATCCTGTATTTTTTCTATATGAACTATCGGTAGCTGGGGTAAATATAATTAAAATGTAGACCTAATGGCTGGTAGAAGGTTCAATTAATAAAATACAGTTGGTATGTAAAAGTAATGTTTTATTGCTGTAAATCTATTGATTTATAATAAAATGATATGTATGTATTTGGTACATGGTGGTCAGAAAAGTTTGGAATCTCAGGTTGACACGTAAAGTTGTAGGAATTTGTTGGTTGGTTAGTTATTTAAGCCCAGTAAGAGTGGCTGATGGCTGGGATTCCCCAAGCTCCACGGACGGAGGGAAGAGCTGGGTGGAGTTCCCTGAGGTCGTACTTGCCGGGCCAGTAGGAACCGTCGTCTCCGGAGATGGCGTAGGGGGCGATGATAGCGGCGGAAGCCACGGCCAGGACGGCGAAGAGGAAGAACTGCAAAAGAAAAGAAGATGGTTGTCAAGGAGTATATTAAGGAAATTGTTACAGAATAATGGCTTAAAGTATAGTTAGAGTACGGTTCACATCCTCACTTCTATTTATTAAAGGAGTATCATGAAGTATCATAAGTTTTAGTTCTGGTTTTGGGGATGTTACAACAAGAACACATGTACGATGACGAAAGTACTGCATTGGCTTTGTTTGTTAAAGCAGTAGGTAAACAGTCTAAGTATGCGGACTCCAGGATACCAGGCGACCTCCAAATTTAAATAGCCTTTGTATGAAATGCTATGCTATATTTATTACATCATCTCAATACCAATGGAAAACTAGACCCAACAATGCTATTATGGTTAAGAAGAAAAGAATATGGTTAAAGCATACTATACAGAATACATCACAAGCTGATTTCAGCTTCCGAAAGATTTATCGTTCAATTAAAACGTTAGTTTTTGTTAAAGATAGGAAGTTTTATCAAGGATATTTATGCGATTAAGGGGATAGAACATTGGCTTTTTATGTGATGTGTGGTTGAGCAGTGTAAGTATGCGGTCTCGAGATAACAAACGACCTCCAAATCCAAATAGTCTTTGTATGATATGCTATGCTCTAGTAGTTTCATCATCCATTACAATTAAGAATGTGAACCAAATTTATATAATGTATAGTAAAGAAAGCAGCCTGGTTTAAGACAACCTTCTTATCCCCTGTTGACCGAAAACATTGGAATGAACTATAAGGGCGCGTTTATATTGCAGGAGTTTTGGGAGCTGGAGCGGTAGCTGGTCTACATAATTGTATAGAAACCCTTACTTCTCCATACTCCAAAACGCCTGGAGTATAAACGCGCCTCAAGTTTCGAATCTGAACCATGTCTTAGCACATCAAGAGAATTTAGAATATCATTCACAATAAAGATAGATATGGTTCTTAACATATTACTTTCTTGCTCATCGAGACACTAAAGAGGCGGAATTGAAACAAGAGAACTAACAAAAATCCACAATGGGGTGGAGGAAAGGGAGTGGATCTGCTCAATAAATATTTCTTACCAAATAACTTTCATTTTCAAAGATATTTTAACCTCCTAAATTTACTAATTAATCTACAACATGTAATAATTAAATGGTGCTTTCTATAGGACTCGGCGCGTTTCATTTGGAATATACGATTCCCAAGAGATGTCAGGATAAACTGAGGCTTTTATCTACTATCAAAGTTCCATTTATGGCTAAGGAAGTGTTTGTCAACCTAGAATATATTAATTTCTAGCACAAATTATGAGGTCTCACTTTTGAAACCTGTACTTCTACAATTCATTCAGAGTCTTTGGTATAGCACATATACAGTTTTCACATTTTTAAAAAGATAAACGGCAGTGCTGCCAATTGTTTAGGCCTAGATCAGACTCAAGTACTAGGAAATATGGGCGCTGCATGTGCCTTGGGATGGTCTCCCTACTGAAGAGCTCTTAAACGGCTCAAGTAAATATAAATAATCATCTTTTTAAAGCCGAATTCGAGCCCAGTACCTGGAAAACAATAATCCAGAACTCTTATCCTCTAGATCTCACAGCTATCACATTTTTAGAGGACTGACAACGACAATAAGAATTAATTGTACTTCATATTTTAACTCGATTAGTTTAAAATATCTTTTCTCGAAATTATTTGTTTATTTATCTATTTAACGTCACTTTATGCTACTATGGCTAATCGGACGATGCTACAGTGGGAGTCCTAAATTTTACCTGTCCAGGTTTTATTAGGATATGAATCTTTAACGAGTACCTGACATTGCACAGGCTAGGGACCACCTTTTAACGTCCCCCCCCCCCCGAAGGACGGCATAACTAAGGCAGTTTTACTCCCATTAAAAAATACTAGGACCACCTGCTGGTTTTTCAAAATTTTCAGGGATTGTGTTTGATTGTTTTGTCAAAATTAAATGCATTCACTATGATTATTTAATTATTTTTTTCCTTTAGAATTTGTTTTAGAAAATAAAAACATGAATATAGTAGTCATATTGTTTAATGTATATTTTGAAACGAAATCAAACCCCAGGTTTTTTAATTACTATGTATTAAGTATATCTCTGAATTATGAACTCTTATGTATAGTTCTATACTTACAAGAGCCTTGAGTGCCATTGTTAGATTAGCCTGAGTCTTGCGAACTGACTATGTTGGATGGAGGCAGGTTGAGGCGTTATATACTGTTCTGTAGGGGCCACGCCCTGGTCCAGCTCCAATCTCATTGGTCAAAACTCTTTCCCAGTCATCCAGATTCATTTTCAAAGACTATAAAGTTTGCCTAGTTTTTTAGAATAGTATTCGTTAAATACCTACCTTTCTTTTTTAATTTTGTTTTATTTTATTTTATTTCTTTGAATAAGAGATAATTCTATCTGCCACCTTCTAGGGCAATGAGTATTACAGCTAGAAGAAATCATTCAGTCCAAATATGGGCCAATCCATTCAAAATCGTCCAGACCTTGCCGCTCCACATTTTTGATTTTTGTGAATTTTCAAGAAGACATTATCTATCCTTTCGTGAATATAAGAACATGGGCTAGAAGTGATAAAGAATAGGCAAACCTATTTGCCGCAGAACTTATTGATGTATTTCATCCTCAATGATGTCTTGCTAGACCAATAGCTTTTCTCAGGTATCCAACGAATTCTCACTTCTTCTCTTCCCCTTTCTCTACCTTCTCCACCTATTACTCCTTCGGATCTAAAATTTTGCATTAAAAACTTACCTTACAGAAAAGCTTCTGGTTTTGAATTGAACCTAAAATTCTACGACTTCTTCCTAAGAAAGCCTTAATCTTCCTGACATCTATTTATAATTCTATCCTCCGACTTAATTTCCTCTAGAATGGAAGTTATCAATACTAAAGAATCCAAACAAACCGTTAGACCAAGTAATTTCGTAAGACCCATTAGTTTATTACCGTTGTTTTCCAAATTAAAAAAAAAAAGAAAAAAAATATTAAAGCGTCTGTATCCTTTCTTAGAATCAAAACCTGTAATTCCTAATCCCCAATTAGTTTTTAGACCTGCGCACTAGACCATATAACAATGCTATAGAGTGGTTGATTCGATTTCTGTGGCATTAGAAAAAAATGATTCTGTTCATCAGCATTTTTAGACGTCGCACAAGCATTCGATAAGGTATGATGGCATGATGGCTATTATTATTATTTAGCTATAGATATTATTTAATAATTAAGTCGTATCTTGAGAATAGGTTTTTCGTACTCAACCACCGACTACTGTCGAGTTGGTGCGAGAGTTCCGCAAGACAGCATTTTAGGTCCTGATCTGTACGGTTTTACACTTCTGACCTACCACAAACACCAGACACATTACTTGCAACATATGCAAACGACACTGTAATACTCTTAACGAATACTGATCCGACCACAGGCTCACAAAATGTTTGAACCCATTAATATTTCCTGCAAGACTGGCTTCATAAATGGCTTACCAAAATAAACATACAAAAATCGAGTCATGTGACATTCACCCTTCGACGTTCTGATTTCCCTCCACTAACACATTACAATGTTCAGTTATCCAAACAAACAACAACAAAATACTTAGGACTCACAATGGATTGAGGCTCGACGTGGAAATCACACGTGACTCCCTTGAAAAAGAGATTGAATTATCGACTCTCAATACTTGGACGACTTCTTCATTATAAAAACAAATTATCACCAAAGAACAAAATTATAATATACAAGATGTTAATTAAACCTCTATGGACGGTACTCAGGTGTGGGACTCGTGCGAAAAATCACACTTCAATCAATTCTGTGTTAGAGAATATTCTTTGTATTAAAAAAAAAAAAAAATTAATTTACTCAGCTTCTAATGGACAATCATTTCTTAATAGAGTATCAATATTATCTACACCTTTAGTTTTTATTGTTAGTTTATTAAAAATTTGAAGTTAATATTGGTATTTCTACTTTGTTAGCTTTCAAGTTTAAGGGCTCTGTGGTATATTTCCAGCTTCCTATTTTCCCACTTGGTTTTCCTCTTTGTAAATGGTTTGTATATATATATATATATATAGGCCACAACGCCTCTAATTTGTATAAAAAATATTAGTAGTCTTGGTAAATACCATTATTTTTTATCAAATTGTAAATCTAATGGCTCATATAAGGTGCGGTTAATAAAACACATTTATTATGTGAAAGTAATGTTTTATTTCTGTTCACCTACGGGCTTAAATTAACTAGATTTGTATATATTAGGTAGATGGTGGTCTGCAAAGTTTGGAATCACAGGTTAATATTTAAAGCAGCTGATGTCTGGGATTCCCTAAGCTCTACGGACGGAGAGAAGAGCTGGATGGAGTTCCCTGTGGTTGTACTTGCCGGGCCAGTAGGAACCGTCGTCTCCTGAGATGGCGTAGGGGTCATAGTCATAGCGGCGGAAGCCACGACCAGGACGGCGAAGAGGAAGAACTACAAGGGAAGATGGAGGTTTATTAGAGGATATATCAAGCTAATGAGTAGATAATAAGAGCTTAAAGTGTGCTGTAGATGTTGCACAGCCTTCCTTTTTTCCCGAAAGGATTATCGTTAAGAACCGTTATTCAGTTATGTTTTTTTGGACGTTACATCAAGCACATCTATTTGGCGAATTCGGAACAGCATTGGCTTTGTTTGCGATAAGTAAAACTTTTGGTGAGCAGTGAAAGCATGCAGACTCGACATACCAGGCGACCTCCAAATTTAATTAATCTGTGTATGACATCCTATGTTCTTGTTATTTCATCATCTAATAATGATACACGGTACTGTGAACAAAGTGACTTGGCTTAAGACAAGCTTCTTAATATACATCTGTCACCAGCTGACATAAACTAACGGCATTGACTTGAAATTTAACAATGTCTAAATATAGCAAAAGAAATTAGAATATTCTGCTAAAATAACATCGATTAACTAACTGCTCTTGCACATTTAAATCCAAGAGAGGCTCTAACCAGAACCCTAATATAACAAACGACAAAACTGACTTGCGAACCAGGAAACTATCCGAAATCCTTAATGAGCTTGAGAGAAGAAGTAGATCAGTCTAATAAACTGTTTTTAATAAGTATGTGTGACATTTAAAGTATTTCGGCCTTCTAGAAATAGTCGTTTTGAAACAGATAAGAATTAAATGGTACAAGCTGTATTCATACGAACTATAGTATGATATCTCGCTTCTTGGGTTCAATACAATTGTACTGTTTCTAGGCTAAATGGCAGTGCCTCGATCCCACTTAGCCGTCAGGTTTCTCCCCAACATTTGTATAAGTGCCATCTTTAAAGAGACTATCTGCCCTAAGAGGATCTTTCTACTTCAGATTCAACCCAGGGTTAATATAACAATAAAAACTTATTTCATCAAAGCTGGGTTAGAGTCCTAGACCCGGTGCTCTGTAGAATACTGCTGTTATCTACTGGATCCCATAGCTACCACATTTTTAAAGTGACAGCGAATATACGCCATAATTTTTTATTGCAATCCGATTAGCAAATATATTTTTTATCCCATGAAGGGTCTTGTCTTTCTATTTCTATCTGAGATCAACCCTCTGCAACTCCTAGGCTAGTTCTCACATTCAGAAACCGCCATTTGCTGCGTCGTTTCCCAGAGAAACCCCATATCGGTAGGAGTTCATTCACTAATTTAATTAGATGATCTCTTGTTCATCTTTTCAACCGTATGTGAATATTATCGGAAAGAAACAGATTACGGAGATGTGAGCTTATGTCTGGAAGGAAGTTTATATTATTCCGATATTTTCATTTGTATTTCATCATCATAGAGTTATTTGGTCGATACATTCTTCTTTTAATCTCTTTCTCCCATTTACCCTCTAGTTTGCTGTTGTTCGATTTGATCTCTTTGGTTGCTCTATCAGCGTCAATTTAAAAAACCAGGTAGCTATTTATGAAATGGAAATTAAGTCAAGGATCACTGTATCTAAAACGCATTTTGCAAACCGTTCAGTAGCGAATTTTTAAGAAAACGTCCAAGCTTGTGCTTTATAAAACTTTACTTATATCAGTAGCAACCTATGGATCTAGAGCAGTCACAGGAGCAAGTCTAATGCAAATATGTAGGGATTAAAAATAAAGTGTTTAGGACCAATATTCGGTTCAGTTCGTAAAAATGGTGCACTCTGCATGAAGAAAAATAAGGAAAGTTCATACTAATTAACAAAAACACAACAGTTATAACTTGAAGAGATTTTATTCTTTCAAAAATTACAAACATAAAGTCTTATTTAAGATATACTAACAGTCTGGCTCTAACCTTTCATGTGTCCACATCGCTCTCTGCCCCTTCAAATTCAATCTGTTCTTACCTTTAGTCATTTACCACTATCTGCTATAGTAAGTAGTAATTAACTTTATACTTACTCCTATAACTAAGTGACAAGACCTATTGTTTAAGAAAACTACAAGTTTAGGAATTCATTTTCGTGATAAAACTATAAATAGAGGTGTAGCATTAGGACAGGTAGTGCGCTGGTGAAGATTATACCTTATCAGTCCCCACTTCTCCTGGAGCTCCCCACCACCGTCTTTAAGTTTTTATCTCTCATTCACGTAGAGTACTTCGTAATGGCCGTATGTCCAGTGTGCAATACGTCGATCGCCAGAGACGAAAAGTCGGGCATCACGTGCTGCCAATGTAAGATTATATCCCACTTGAAATGCGTCAATATCACGGATGGTGACCAAACACAAATAAATAAAAAAACATATAAATGCAAATCATGTGAAAACAAAAAACATAGTGTACCCATAAGTAAAAATCTGGAGGATAACATATCTGCAATTTTGGTTGAAATTTCAAAAATAACCGATGACGTTAAGGAAATAAAAAATACGATGAATGGCCAGGGAGATATTATATTCGAAAATGCCGAGAGATTGAAATCGATGGAGGAACGAAATAGGAAACAAGACGAACTTATCGAAAGGCTTCTCACCGAAAACAAAAATTTAAAATCCCAAATTAAATCAATGGAGGCGAGAATAAATCAAGTCGAACAAGCCCAGCTTTCACACTCGATTGAAATAAGAGGTGTTCCGTTGAGGACGGGAGAGTCACCGGAGGGTGTAGTCTGTTCTGTCGGGGCTGCCCTGGGCGTCAAGCTCAAAGCTGAGGACTTTGACCTCGTGGAGAGAAAAAGGCCGAAAGGAGAGGACCCTCGTCCGCCTTCGATTGTCGTGCGATTTGTTCGCCAGGCGGTTCGGGACGAGATGATCCGCCTCCGGAAGGTGAAAAGGGACTTCACCACGAGGCATCTCAACTGGGACAGCGACGACAGGATTTACGTCGGCGAGGAGATGACTGCGAGCAACAGGCGTTTATACTGGCTGGCTAGGCAAATGAAGGTCGCCGGCAAAGTGAAGTACGTCTGGTTCGCTCGAGGTCGAGTCCGTTGTCGACGTGAAGATGGCGCACCTGTAATGATCATCAACCAACCCGACGACCTGGAGGTCTTAAAATGACATTTAAGTTTTCGTTATTATACTCTAGAACATTTTATTTATTTCATCGTTTTCTTTTCTCTAAATTTATTTATTTATTTTTATTTATTTTTTATTTCAAAAGAATATTTTTATTTTTCTCCAAAGACTCTTTTGTATATTTTTATTATCATCCACTACTTTATATTAATTTTCAATTTTCTTTCTATTATGTCTTTAGCGTCTTCCTCTCATACTCTATTTGTTTTTTCACCTCCTTTCCTGTATGGCTAATGTTTTAACCTCCTGCCATGTTAACGCCCAGTCCCTACCTGCTCACTTCGACGAATTCCTTCAGTATTTCTCCCATAACTTTTATCACATTATCGCAGTCTCCGAAACATGGCTGAAGCCCTATATTCCTTCCTCTTCCGTTTCCCTCCCTGACTATTCCTTTATCCGTCATGACCGGATTGGCCGGACTGGTGGCGGTGTAGGACTTTATGTCCACAACAGCCTTAAATCTCGTGTCCTAGATCTCTCATCCCAATCTGATCCTTCTCATATTGAATTCCTTTTCGTTGAAATATCCTGTAACACACAACCCCTCCTTTATGCAGTGGTGTATCGCCCTCCTTTGGTCCCATTTGACCCATCCTTTGAATCAATCCTTTACACATATGTGCCTCTATTCAATAATATCATAATCTGTGGTGATTTTAACACCAACTTCCTTTCCGTATCCAACGATAAACACTACCTAGACAACCTCTTCTTCTCTCTCAACCTATTCATCGTTCCATATGCTCCTACTCACCATACCCATCATTCCGACACTTGGTTGGACCTCCATATAATCGATTCTGCTCACAACCTTCTTTCCGCTTCTCAACTGCCTGTTCCATTCCTATCATCTCACGACCTCATCCAATTGTCATATAATTTCCAAATATCAGCATTCCTTCCCAAAACCTTAACTTTTCGAAACTTAGATTTCCTTACCCGTGAAACTATTGCACCCAATATTGAAGCCTTAAATTGGGATTCAATTTATAACAGTACGTCCATCGATTCAATGGTTCACATTCTCACCTCTAATCTTCTAAGCATCCTCGACATCCATGCTCCACTCAAAACCCGCACCTTCCGTCGTCGCCCCGCTCCTTGGATAAGTCCAGAAATAAAAGACATGCAAAAGAGGCGTGAGGCAGCCCGTAGACGCTTTAGACGTACAAGACTTACAGATGACTATCAAGCGTACAGGGCACTCCGCAATCTGACTCAGGCGACAATAAGACAAGCTAAAACTAACTACTTTCATATAGCCTTCTCCTCTACTCCTGATTCCAAGTCAAAATGGCAGCTCCTCCGCAAACTTTCACTCTGCAAATCCTCTTCCTCACCGGCCTTTCAAGTCTCACCCGATGAATTAAACTCTTACTTTTCATTTTCCTCCTCTGACAATTCTTCACCGTCTTCTTCCAACTTCTCTTCAATCCAATCATTCAACCCACATAATTTTTATTTTTCCGACATTTCACCAACTGACCTTCTTTCCTCTGTACTGAAATCTCATACCAACTCCATAGGATTTGATGGAATTCCTGTAAAACTGTTAAAATTATGCCTTCCTGAAATCCTGCCAGTACTTTTATTTATATACAACTTTTCCCTCCAAAATTCCGTATTTCCGGCTACTTGGAAAAAAGCATTAGTCCATCCTATTAGTAAAACATCCAACCCTACATCCCCTAAAGACTATCGCCCTATTTCCATCCTCTCGAACCTCTCTAAGCCTTTAGAAAGAATAGTCCAGACACATTTATCAAATTTCCTTGAAAACTCTAAACTCCTTGATCCTTTCCAATCCGGCTTCCGACCCGGCTTTTCTACACAATCTGCTCTCCTCAAAATCACTAATGACATACACACTGCTATGGACGAAACGAAACTGACCGTGCTAATACTTCTGGATTTCTCGAAAGCATTTGACTCCCTGGAACACTCCATCCTTTTCTCCAAACTAAAGTCACTATCCTTTTCCAACAGCACCATCAGGTGGTTTCAATCATTCCTTTCTGACAGAACTCAAGCTGTCACTATTCCTAACCATCCTCTATCTTCCTTTCGAGCCCTCTCGGCAGGTGTGGCCCAGGGTTCAAGCATTTCTCCTCTTCTTTTTAATTGTTATATCAACGACCTTCCCAACTCTATCCATCACTGTTCCCACCACCTATACGCTGACGATTTCCAGATCTATTTGTCCTTCTCTCCTTCCGATTCACTAGTAGCATTTGCTAATATTCAGGAAGACCTGGATGGAATCTGTGCCTGGGCAACCTTAAATAAACTAATGCTAAATCCTATGAAAACTCAGGCCATCCTAATTGGTTCCAATTCCCTTCTCAGATCCTATACCACGTTTCCGAGTCTCACCTTAAATGATCATCCAATCACCTTCACTTCCTCTGTCAAAAACCTGGGCATTACCATGGACCAAACCCTTTCCTGGAAACCTCATATCGCCCAAATTTCCCGAAGAACAATAAGTACCCTGAAATACTTCAATCGCTCCCGCCATCTTCTTCCACCTTCCATCCGTAATCTCCTTGTATCCGCACTTATTTTCCCCCACTTTGACTATTGCTGCTTAGTATATGGTGGCCTCCCGACGATGCTTGAGGACAGGCTAAAACGCATCATGAACATATTTTTAAGATTTGTCCTCTGCACTCCGAAGAGGTCTCATGTAACCCATTTTTACGGCGAGTTAAAGTGGCTCCTTCCCCGAATCCGCAGACAATATTTCCTAGGATCATACCTTTACCAAATCATTAGATCCCAACACCCTCCATACATTCATAGTCTCCTACAGTTTAAATCTTCAGTCCACACTCTTGAAACAAGATCGCGCCATTCCGACCTTTACTTTCCTACCCATAGAACTAAAACTTTTGATCGTTCCTTCCTGGTCCGCTCCTCTGTTTTCAGGAATTCTCTACCTACCCATATTCGCCATGCTGCCTCTCTCTCCTCATTCAAATTCCAACTTTTCCAATATCTTTTATTATCCCAAAAAGACGCTTAAGTACAGTGATTCTTTTGTTCCTAATATCACACTTGAAAGAAAAGTAATATATGTTCTTTATTGAAACGCTGTTATATTTTAATTTATTTTTAATTTTGATCAACCCAATATTTTTCAAGAACTGTTTTTATTTTATTTTATCATAAATATTTTTTAATTTTTTTTTTTTTAATATTTTTTATATATATGTTTGTGGATATTCGTGTGTGATATGAACACTCGAATTAACCCATCTGTGTAATAAGTAATTAATTCTGTTTCTTCTGTCTGTTAGCCAGACATGTTTTATATTTAAATTGTACAATTCTGTTATTCTTAGGGGACCCAGTCCCAGAATAAAAATTATTTTCTATTCTATTCTATTCTATTCTAACAGAAACTGTCAAACCCTGCCTATCTTACTATCTCTCTAACTCTAAATAAGAGGGGTTTTATGGACTAACCAGGAACATGTGGCGATGGGCTAGGTCTAAACTTAGGCTAATAATCTAGGAAACAAAGACCGAAACTAATAGGTTTGGTAAACATAAAGACCACATACATACACATGTATATTACATACCAAAGTTCAGTCTTCGATGACATTTTAGGAGTACGATACGATCCAGATCTGTAAACCAGGGTGGTCAGTGCACCTAAGCGTAAGGAAAGGGTAATTTCTAAATGGACTATCCGTATCAGTTATAACAGTGGGCAATGTCCAAAGGCAATAAATAGTGATGACACAAAATACGTTACATAAGAGAAAATATTTTATTATGAACGTTAAAAATATTAATGGGAGCGGCGTGGTCTAGTGGGTAGAGCACTAGTCTGCTGTGCTCCAGGTCCTGGGTTCGAATCCCGGCTGTTGCGGAATATTATTTATTCTGTTATTTCAGTCGGGGGTCGACCCCAGGATATGGAGACCCTCCTGGGACACACCCAGCCTCTATAAAGTTGTTACCCGAAAATGGGGGAAAAAACCTGGCGGCTGAACGTGATCTTGGCCGAATCGCGTCATTGAAGAAACAGTACGAAACTCTACATGTACTGAGCCCAAAACTCTTCATGGGTTGTAGTGGTACAGGCTAAAAATATTAGTCGTCTGTTAATTTTTTAACATACTGAAACTTATCTCCATCAAGTTCGTGAACCTGCTACACATGAAGTGACTAACAAGTTGTATGAGGGTAAAAAAGCCAAAAAGCTATTTTGAGGAAAACCAGGAGTAAATGCCTCGTAGAAGAGCTAGAGCTAGGGCTAGGTAAAGGTACACCTCCATGACACAAGCTAACGATCGGGAATATTGGGCTAGAGGTGTTTAGTTTGGATCGAAACAAATTTACGAGTATGTTAAGCCATACATATATTTTTTTCATTTTTCTTCATGCACTTTTTTCCCTTTAATATGTTAATTAGCACCTGCCCATAACACAAGGACAATCAGCATATGTAAGGAAGCAGTATAAAATTGTTGACATGTGAGACATGAGGAAGGATCAGTACCCAGCAGTACGCCTTCCTTGGCCGTATCGAATATTAATTAACGAAGTAGATCTCACATCCAATACTTTTTTATTCTCCTCCTTGAAGAGAGTTCTGTATCTCTGATAAGTGTGTTGGCATGTTGTAAGTTATTATGGGATAGATAAAGAGTCCTTAAGGAGGATGACAGGACTATATACAGGACACTGTCAGCTTAATAAGCACCTCCATAATATGGGGTTGGTGTCATAGCCGACTTGCAGATTCTATAAGAAGGAAGATGGAACTGCCTATCGTTTGATATGTAGTTCCAGAGATTGCTAGGATACGGTTTTACCATTTTGGCAGCGACCGTATTTAGATCCTACGCTGTGTGAACTCATTAACTAAGACAGTCTGATTAATAGGCCTGAATCAACAGGATAAGGACGGCGCAAAATAAGTCTGGTTGAGGCTGCAATGCACAAGATAAACCGGAGGAAAAAAAAGAAAAAGAGTCCTGATGTGTTCTTCGAACTTTTGGTAATTTAGACAGTATTTAGGCTTTGTGGATTATTTTTAGTAACTTACTAAGGTGAATTTGTTATACGTCGTAACATTTTGGATTGAAAAACTTATTTTTAAGTGTCTCTTTGCTATGGCGTATATTTGTGAGGAGTATGTTTTTTTACATTGCAGACTGGAATGTAGTTATGTTCGTGATTCTTATGGTTTTGATTTTTCATGATAAAAAAAAATACATTACCTATCTTACTATTGATTTCTTTCTTAAATCATGTAAAGTTACGCTGTTTTTAATTTTGAACCTATGTATTCGTTCTTTTCATCATTTTACTTATCTTACTGATCAAAAATCACCATTTTTTTCTTAATTTTAAATATTGATATATCAGGTTGTGTCACATGAAATGTCGATTTTCAAGGTAAAGGAATTTTATTAAAAATACGATATGAAAAGAAGATAATTTTATTCGAAGTATTCACCTTCTTTTTCTACAATTTTTTCCCAACGTGACACCAACTTTTTTATCCCCGAAATGAAAAACTCTGAGCTTTGAAGTGAAACAAAATCTGAAAACACACTTTTCACTTGATCATCATTTTCAAAAAGTTTTCCTTTGACGAAGATGTCTAAATTCCTGAACAGGTGGTAATCTGTTGGAGACAAGTCGGGAGAATATGGTGGGTGCGGAAGAACTTCGTAGCCCAGTTATTTTAATTTTTGCACAGTATGTTTTGAAACATGGTTTCTTGCTGCCGCTCAGTGAGATCATGAGGTACCCATGTATCGAGCTTTTTACTTTCCCAATACACTTTAAATGTCTGGAATCGGTATATGCACTTGCATTTAGTTGTACTGAGAGTCCTTTAACTGTTTGGTAGGGGTTTCCTTCTACTGTATGTTGAGGACATCGTTGTCTATTACAGACGGATGTCTTCCTCGGGGCAAGTTTTCCAAGTCGGTATCCCCAGCTGAAAACTTAGCAAACCAACTGCGAATGGTCCGTTCATTAACACTCTCTTCCTCAAACGCCTTGCAAATATTTCTAGTGGCCTCAGCTGCTGAATGGCCGAGTTCAAACTCTTACAAAAATATTACTCAAAAATCGAGTTTTTCCATGTTCATATTTGGAGGTATACTAAAAAGTGGGTAATTGATTGGGAAGCTAATGTTTACAATACAAAGGTAGAGCATTAGTAACTGTTTACTTTAAATATGTAAAAATTCGGAAGAAAACAACAGAGACCTGCAAAATCCTTTATGTATTTCAGAAAATATATAACAGGACATTTCATGTAAAACAATCCAATACTTTTAATCGTCCATTGATAATAGTTGTAACTTACTTTAATCTTTATTTTTTACTAGTTTTTCAAAGACAATCTTGAATTTTTTTTTTTAAAGTTTTTATTTGATTTTTCGGAATAATATATAAAATAAAAAAAATGTTTTAAATTATATTCCTCAAATTCCATTTTACCACTTGACTTCCAGTTTCTATTCCTCATTTCGTTTAATGACTGATTCGGAACATAACCCAAGATCGTCTTGATCGTATTACTGTTAAAGTGTTAAAATTATTCTCGGCAATTTATAATATTTGAGGAATCGTTTAACTTCTTCGCTGAGCCTTGGCCTCCTCAAATAGCCTCGCCCGTTGGTCTTCCTCTCTTGCAGCAGTCTTCCAGTTGGCTAGTCCAAGAAGAGCTCTGCTATCTGCTTCGACCCCATCCATCCAGCAAAATCTAGTCCTTCCCACTCTTTTCTTTCTCAGTTACTCGCCGGCACCATCGAGTTAAGCATGCGTTAATAAGGCTTCTTAGGGAAAAGGAATATACCTGCTTTGACGAGGTCTACTGCGTGGACACGGACGGTTCTGCGAGATATGCTGACGTAGCATTCTCCAAGAACGGGAGAACAGCACTGATCCTCGACCCGACCGTCAGGTATGAAACAAACGACCTCGATCAGGCAGATGAAGTGGATAGGGAAAAGAGAGAGATCTACAATAAGTGTATCCCTTTCCTAAAAGAGAAGTTCCGCGAGACCTTCGGAGGGAGAGAGAGAGTTCACCGTGAGAGGCCTCTGGTTCGGATCTCGCGGGACTATCCCCAGTAGAACAAGGAGCCTTCTAGAAGAACTCGGTGTTGGTAATTGTGAATTGTCCATAATGTCCGAGAATATAATTTTGGACTCCCTGGGGATTATTCATCATCACCTCTATGGATATTAGTAGGTTAAGATTTTTCCTTACAAGACTTATATCTATGTTTTTCTTTATTCGTCTTATCTTTTTGCTTAAATTTTTTCATTGATTCTGTTGGTCCTTTAGGTGTGCATTTTCAAATATGTTTCTTTTTGTTTTTTTATGCTTGTATTTTGCTTTGGATTATAGATTATATTACATATTATAAGATATAACTTAGAAATCTGTTCATAAAGAAAGTAATTGTATTGTAAATTTATAATTTTTTAGGTCAATATCACATGTCATCAAGATTGATAAGTACGCTGTGTATGATAGCAACCCAATACAGTTGGGCAGCACGGTTTTGTTTTATTGTAATTTTGATAAAATAAAGCATTTCTCTCTTTAGACGCGTCAGCATAATTTTTCTATTTGCGCTTCTCTCATCCATCCAGGCTACATGACCTGCCAATTTCAAGCTCTGCACTGGGGACTACGTCCGTATCATTATATATGGCAGCTAATTCTGTATGTCTTCTCGCTACCTGTGCGTACTGGCCAATAGTACTGGCGACGTACTACTTTTCTTTTAAAGTCCAGCAGCTTATTTTCATCACTTTTGGAGAATCTTTACGTGTCCGCTCCATATAAGGGGACAGGACGAATCAGCTTCTTGTACAGAATCGCTTTTGTTTGCCTGGATATTAAACGATTATCCAGGTTGCGCCCAGACCGGCAGTGTAGTAACATCGTCTCCGTACCGATTGATCTTAGAATTCGTTTGTGAAGCCGTTTCGAAATAAGAATTAGTATACGCGGAAATATAGTGTTTCAAAGTATTTCTGTGAATTTTGAAGAAAATCGGACGACGGATACCTCCGTGGTGATTGCGAAACTATTTGCTAATTTTTGGCTTCACCTGGTGTTATCTGGAGCGGGCCTGAACAGGATAGCCCCCACCCGGGATCTGTAAGCCGTCTCGTATCTGGTCTCTTATCTAGCAAGGTCAGTGGCAGTACTGTTTATTTACTTGTCAAACCTATTGGCTCGTAAATATATGAATAGAAAAAAAGAGCTTAATGAAGGTATCTCTTCACCAAAATCTGTAGATTCAACGAAAAGAAAACGGATTATAAATTCCCCTGAAGAAATAAAAAAGTTCAGACTGAAACAATAGAAGCCATGGAAATAGAAAAAATGATGGAACGGTTTAATAAAATGTTAGACGTTAAATTTAAATCTCTAAAAAAAGATATACCATCAAAAGAAGATTTTAAATTGTTAGAAAATAAATTACTAATAGAAAATGAAGAGTTAAGAAAAGAAATCAAAACATTAAAAGAAAAAGAGAAACATATGAGTAATATTATTGAGAATTTGATTAACAAAAATAAAATGAAAAACCTCATTTTCAGGGGCCTAAGAGAAAGTAACGAAGATATTCCAAAAACTATCAAGACTTTATGCGACGAAGTGCTTAGTGTAAATAATGTCACAATTAATAATGCTTTTAAAATCAAGAATAACACGCAAAAAAACATAGTTCTAGCAGAATTCGATAACGAAAAAATTATATGGGATATTCTGAAAAATTCAAGGAAGTTAAAAGGCAGTGGGATCTTTATACACAGGGATCTTTCTGGAAGAACTAGGAAGAGAAGAAGGTGCCTATGGAGGATAAAGGAAAAAATTATACAAGTGGATAAGAGCGCTGTTGTCCAAATTAGAGATTTCTACCTTTTATTTAAAAACAAAAGGTTCTTCTGGGACTGATGAGGGTCTTAAATGTGATGGAAAAGATGGAATAAGGATTCTGGAAGAAATAATGGGAACTACATTTTCCGAAGAAGTGATGAAGAGCATGAAAGCAGTTCTTGAAGAGGATCTCCGTAGCGGTGAGGCGGCCCCCAATAACAGTCAACCGTCTACCTCCAGTGCTAGTTCAAAAAATGAAGGAAAGTTAGTGTAAAAAATGGTATAAGTGAGAGTGATAGAGCTATTATTAATAATTTAGGTGAGATAAATATTTCATTTTATAATATAAGGGGAATTAAATCTAAAGAAAATGTTTTTTGTTTTTTTTAATTTGTCAAAAAATTCGATATTTTTTGTTGGTAGAGACATTTTTAGTATAAGAAAATGTTTTATTTTATAAACAAAAATTTTTAGATTTCGAATTGAAGTTTATAGATGCTAAAAAGGGAGGGATAATGGGAAGAACCAGTGGGGGATATCTATCTATATGGCGCTTTAATAAAACAAAATTCAATAAAAATCAAGCTGAATACTGCATTATTCAAAATAAAATTTGTATTAAGTTAAAAATTAATGAAAAAATAATATATCTGGTTCCGATCTATTTAAATTCCAGTAATTGGAATAGTGAATTTGATGAAGTAATAGAATTAATTGAATTGACTAGAAATTATGATGTTGTCCTTATCGGTGACTGAAATGCTCACACTGGAAAATTGAAAATATGTCCTAATGGAATTTTAGAGGGAACAAACTTAACAACTGAAATCAGAAATTCAAAAGACGGTAAAATAGATGAAAGAGCAATTACAGTCGCGGAATTTTGTGAAGATAAAATACAGAAATTTTTTTTAGTGCAGCATTTTAATTATTAAATCTTTACAATAAATGAAAATAAATCATAACGTTACAAAAAAAAAATATGTATAAATCATTATCAAAACTGAAAACAAAAAGAAAAGAAAAAGGGGCAACTCGACAGACGGCTTAACGCCATTGTCTTGTGGGCTTTGATTTCAAAAAAATGTATATATATATGTTATTACTATTTTGTATATTATGTAAATAAAGCATTTATTCATTCATTCATTCATTCATTCATATTAAACGATTACTTAAATACCAACGCAGGCCAAAAATAACATTTATTTGCCGCCAGGATCCTCCTTGCTATTTCCTCTGACACGTCGTTGTCGGCATTTACCTGAGAGCCCAAATAAAGAAATCGTTGGACCGCTTCAGTCTTTTAGTCACCTTTCGAGATCTGTGGATGTGGTGTATTCATGTATTACTTCGTGCTGGAATTCCATACATACATCTATACGCAAAGCCACTGCTTTAACTACGTTTCAAAATAAACTATTTCATTAGCTCTCCTTAACTATCTACCTTCCGAATAAATCTAACTGGTCATATTCAATTATAAAATGTGAAAAGTACAGAAGTATAAATAATTTTTTTTTAATAACAGCATATCATTATGATTATCAATATGAGTATATGTCATAGATTATTGATCAATATCTACGTAAACACATGCTTATTATTGTTATTATTATTTGTATTAATCTGTCGTGCGTGATATTTTTTAAAAATAATGTGTCGTATAAGTATAAACATTTTTTTTGGTTTTGTACCAAATATAAAACACTGTTTTTGTACACTACTGTTATTCATAGGTTACTGAAAGTCTTAGAGTAAAATTCGCTTTTCTTTCTTTCTGTATTTACAATTATTTAACTGCTTGATTTGGTAATCAGTGATTGCCACCCCCTTATTTAAAATAAAAACATTTTATTGCATATTTGATGCTTCAGACATTGTCTTACTAATAATTATTTTGTACAAGAAATATCAGTAGTTACGACGAATATGATTATTTAATCATTTGATTTCTTGTCCATTGGCTTAATAGGAGGTTCGGTTAATAAAATACACTTAGTATATGAAAGTAATGTTTTATTGCTGTTTGATCTACGGATTTAAATTAACTAGATATGTATATATTAGGTACATGGTGGTCTGCTAAGTTTGGAATCACAGGTTGATATTTAAAGTTGTTGAAGTTGGTTATTTAAGCCCAGTAAGCGTGGCTGATGGCTGGGATTCCCCAAGCTCCACGGACGGAGGGAAGAGCTGGGTGGAGTTCCCTGAGGTCGTACTTGCCGGGCCAGTAGGAACCGTCGTCTCCGGAGATTGCGTAGGGGGCGATGATAGCGGCGGAAGCCACGGCCAGGACGGCGAAGAGGAAGAACTGCAAAAGAAAAGATGATGTTGTCAAGGAGTATATCAAGGAAATTATTACATAAGAGAATCGAACTAATCTGTAAGTCGTCTAAATATAATACAGCATAGAATATTTATCCTGCCAAACCAGACTCGAACCCATAACCCGGAGAACAGTAGTCTAGTGCACTCATCTACTGCATCTCACGACTATCTTATGTATAATGAAGGGACAAAAAATATACACCATAGTAAAAAACGATTAATTATAGAAGTTTTCGATCTTATTTAGAAATGATTTCTGTTAAATGAGTAGCATTAGAAATTATATTTTTATAAAATGAAGCCAAAGTATTTCAAAAATTTACTTAAAATAATCTTCCAGTTTTTTGCTTGATTATTTTGTTAAAATTAAGTGCATTCTCTCACAGTATAAACAATGATTTCCTCGTGTACAACTTTATAAGATCAAAATTAAACAAAGCGGTTATATTTTTAATGTTTATTTTGAAACCGAATGAAACTGCGCGACTCTAACCAGAGATATATTAATATAGCAAATGAAAAATTAGGTATTTATTATATCTCTGATACATATACTTACAAGAGCATTGAGTGCCATTGTTAGATTAGCCTGAGTCTTGCGAACTGACTATGTTGGATGGAGGCAGGTTGAGGAGTTATATACTGTTCTGTAGGGGCCACGCCCTGGTCCAGCTCCAATCTCATTGGTCAAAACTCTTTTAAGAAGGTAGGGAGGGCCAGATCGGCAGTCACCTGTCTATTCATTGTTGTTGTTTTGATTTTTTTTTTCTAACAAGTTCTAGAAGCTCTATGATTGATAGCGCTGATTGCTTTTGGTTCGGTCTATGTCTTAAATATCTTTACAATACGCAACTAGTAGCATTTTTTTGTTTCTTAACGCTATTTAATTAAACATTTTTCTCGAATCCGATTCATCTTGATCTTTTACATTTCCTTACTCCGAACTGTGATTTGCAACTTTCCTCCGGAGATCTCACCCAGTGTCCTAAGTTCAGCTTCTACCTTTATCCATCATAGCACTGGTAGAGATGAATACAGACCTCTGTCTGAACAAGGTTCCATTAATATAGATTTTATTTTGTAACGTTTTTTTTCGTTACGCAATTTCATAACCATTGGTATTTAGTGATTACCATCCCCCTAATCTGCGATGGAAACATCAGTAGTTGTGTGAAGTATCGTATAATTATACCTTTATTAAATTGCTGGTCCAATAGAAGGTTTTATTAGCTAAACCTTTGTTTATATACTAAAACGGTAAGTCCTATGAAACTGAAATTTTATATTTCAGATAAATATACGCCCGAAACGTTACAAAACCTTTTTCATCGGAATGAGCTTACCAGAAGAGCCACTTTATACAATGCATTTTGCATCTTTTTTTTGCATCTTCTAGAAACCGGTTCCAACGATTTTGAATGAACTCGCTATATCGATGTAAAATTTAATGGGCTTTAATATCATTTAGGTTTCATTCCGATAAAAATGGTCTGACAGGGCTTGAATGCCGACATTTTACAAATAACTATACTATCTTGTTACCACTGATGAAAAACAGGCAAATATATAAATTGAATGAATTCGATATCCAACTTACGGAGAAAACAGAAAAAATAGTTTTTTAATGCAATTTTTCGTTTTTGAACATAAGAACAGTAATATACATGTATGATACACCGTTGGAACGCTAAAGATTTTAGAAAAAAATATCTCATACACAAGCTTTTAAAAGTTAATAGAGAGTGATAAAAAGCCGATAAAACTAAGTTATTGTTTTAAATAATAGTATTATAGATTTTTTAATAAAACACATGTTCCTATATAAATTCAATTTAATTATTTCTTTAATTGTTTCACATATTTTTATCTCTAACTGTATTTGAAGATTCTTTCATTGATTTTAAAAATAGAGGTAAGTGAAAGTCGTGTGTTTCCCGCACCAGATTTCTTTATTGCTGTTAATCTTTAGTTTCCGCTGGTGTCACCATTGACGCGGCTGAGTGGGAAGCGCTGGGATTCCTCGGATTCTGCTTTTCCCTCCACAAGTAGGGGGGCACGTTCATTCCAGGATTCCCCAGCAGATTGCAAATATTGTAAATATAGGTAGTACGATAGTGTGTTCTTTTGGTTTATTATTTTCAATAATGAACTTTGTAATCCACCAAAAAAAAAAGTTACCCTCCTCCCCCCCTTTAAATATGAAGGCTTACTTTCAAGATGCGTAGAATCATCTACAATCATAGAAAAAAAAATCCGTTTCTCCCAGTTATTAAATAAATATATACCAAACTTTTTTGTGCTATTATATAGAGAATTTTTTCTCCTACAAAATGGAAAAAAATCATTGAAATTGGTTCTAAACTAGCAGAGAGATTATCCTTTGAATTATTGTTTTTCATATTACTTAATTGCCTATCAAAAGCTATATAGAACAGTTATACCCTAATAATATTGTTGTTTGGAAATAATAAACCACTGTGTAATAATTTTCAGCGTTTTATTGGTTAACCTTGTACTTATTTTATGTACATATTTTGTTATTATATACATTTGTTTAATCATATATTTTATTTTATGCAATTTGACTTTACCAATGCTTCTTTTGCAAATGTTGTATGAATGTGATCTTGTAGCACTATTATTATTGTTCAGTTGAAACAAATTTTTATATATATGAATAATCCACTTACGCATGCCAAATATAAGGACCTGCTAAAAAGACACACATACGAAAAATACAAACCTTTCAATCGCAATTTTTAAGACTGACAACGAACTCACCACCACATGTTTCAAACGATACCCTTCATACTGACTTACGTATTCCAACTACAACAAACCACATTCGAACAACATACAAACGATTTTACGACAAACTAAATGGACACATTAACCAATTTGTGCAAAACATGGCTACAACTGACATACCAGACATAACTCGGCGTAGTCTGAAAAGGAGTTGGATGAGGGACCTCCTGACCTGAAAATATAGTCGTGCTTAATGTCAGGAGAATGCATCACTGGGTGCTGTCTCCTCCATGTTTTATTTTTTTTTTTATTTTGCCTATTGCGCCCTAACTCAGCCTTTACTGGCTAAGACCTGTGATGCGGCTCTGAGAGAGTCGTTGGGATCTCTTAGATTCCACTTTTTTCCTCCACAAGTGGAGGGAAAGGCCCAGTCTGGGGTTCCCTTAGCAGTTGTATATAGTTATAGTTACCATATTGTAAATAGTTACCATTGTTTGTATGATGTTTATTTATTTACCAACTTTATATTTATCTCAATTATAGGTTGTTTGTTTTTTTTTATTATTATTTTATTGTATATATACGAGTATATATGATTGTTTTTTTTTTCTATTTTATGTAATTTGACTTTATCATTATTTTCTGTATATATTGTATGAATGTGGTCTCATATCACTATTACTAATGTTCATTCTGAAACAGATTGTAATATTTCTCAATAAATAAATATTTTATAATATTATATGTTTAAAAAAAAAAATAAAATAAAATTATTTTAGCTCATTTGCTTATTGTAATGTTTTTACAGGTGTGAACAAAATGTTGAGTGAAAAAAAAAATATATATCTCAATACAAATGTTATGAATCGATATCTACAGCTTTAAATTTACGGCCTTGCCGAGAAAAAAGTGTCACGTTTAGCACGTTCTAGAAATCTGACGATAATCCCTTGGCACAAATGTAATTAAAAAAATTATATGCTGCATAAAATTTATAGGTAGAATTTATATTGGTTTGATTCCAAAAAATGAATTATTTGCCAGTATCTAAATATACATCAGTAATTAAAAAAAAATGTAATTGATTTTTTATTTATTTACCTTTTATACTTCAGTACCTGTCCCGTCTGTTGACAAACTCAATTTCTCTCTGCCTGGTTGAAACAGTAGATTATAGATAGACTGATTCATGATATATTGTTTTCTCGGTCAGGGAAAAATACTAAATCAACACTTTTTTATTTAAACAATGTATTAATGAACACTTATGGTTCATTTTTTATTATTTTATCATTTATAAAAATGTTGATCGTATCCCTACAACCGTATTTTTCTTGTCAATACAATTCGATGCCTCTTCCAACAATATATGCTAAGATTCTTTCCCTCTCAGGATAAAGTTTAGAAAAATAATGCATATAACACAATAAACATATTATAAAGAAAATCATGGCTGGTGAAGTGACCCTTTACTTGTACTTTAGTGTCTAATTAAAATCAAATGTCGGCTAGGGTTTTGTTTTAGTTTATTTTTGTTTTAATTTAATGGTTGTAAGATCTATCTCCAAATCCTATATAACCATATTACTCTTTAATTGCGCTTATTATGTTTTTAATTACGTATTGGTATTTGTTTTGTTAATCTAAAATTTAACTTATTCATTTCAATTCAGCTCTTCTAAATGTTCTAGTTGCACTCCATTGTCAACATCAAAATTTAAAATATGTCCCATTTGCTTGGATTTTAGACATTTGAATGATATGTGTGCGTCTTCTGAACAGTTGCAGCTGTTACAGTTAGTGCAGTTTATTATTTTCAATAGACTTAGATACTTCATGATTTGTCCTGAGCCTAGTATTTTACTACTACTACAATGTAATCTTTGTCCATTTCTATATTTAATATACAAAAGCACGGAGCCAAGCTTGCTTTAGTATCGTTTAAAATTAAGAATATGTATCGCCGAAGCGAGGCCGCGGGTTCAAACCTGCAGTTGGCCCTAGGATTTTTATTAGGGCCCTTTAATAGTCATGTAAATGAGTCGTTTGTCGTTAAGTTTAGTTTATTTGATTCGTAAGTAGTTTAGGAGATTAGAACGTTTTTCTTGAAGTAGTCGACGTTTAGCAGTTTCTAGTCGTTTTAGTCTTGTATGAGGATTCCAAGTAAGTTGTCAAGATGGAGTGGTAGATATCGGATCTGTTCAACAGGAACTAGAGGAGAGTTATTAAAGAAGACTGTAGGGCAGGAAGTCATAGGTATACGACGAAAGGTAAAGGTTATTTGAGGGAGAAGTACTATTAAGCATTATGGAACTTAATTGACTGTCATGGATAATATTTTCAATGATATTTTATTTTGCCTACAGTTGATGTTCATATGAATATTCAATGGTAAATTTTAAAGCTTCATTTAGCTGCTCAGTAAAAGTTGTGTCAGGACCAGATTTTTTATTCATACATCTAATATTTCATCTCATTCAAAGAAAATATAATTTTTTTGTTCACTATAGTTTTAAAAGGTACTAAGTATTTAAAAATATAACTGTTTCATTTTCTCTTAGCTTTTTTCAGCTTCCTGCGTAACTTATTTATTTTTTTGTTTTAAGGAGATAACTTTTTTTTTTCTTTTTTAATAGGTGGAATTGTCAGGAATCAGTAATTTTTTGAAAATTTTTAATTTTGCCAACGTTTCGGCTCAAGCTTGTGAGCCATCATCAGGGCATTACTGAGAGTTTATGCTTAGACATGGCTCAGTAATGCCCTGATGATGGCTCACAAGCTGGAGCCGAAACGTTGGCAAAATTAAAAAATTTCAAAAAATGACTGATTCCTGACTATTCAACCTATAATAGCTTCTACAGTCGACTATACACCCTCAATATATTTTTTTTTTTATCACCTTTCATTTCGCCCTTCGCTCTTTATAAACTTTGGCGAACGGATACGTATATTTTTAATATTATCCATTTCTTAACCTGTTGACGAAACTTCGAATTTGAAGTTTGAAAACTTAAGCTGAAATACTCTTCTGTTTATAATTAGATAATTTTGAATTTGAATGTATGACATTTCTAGAGGTGGTAACAGTAGTGCTAAAAATTTTAGTTTTTATGGTCATTTCAAAATGGTGTAAGCATATTAAGATTATATGATGAAGAAGTTTGTTGATGGTGCTGTCATCAAGAAACTTCTCCATTATATAGGTGAGCTAAAACTCCATAATTATTAAGATACAAATTTCATATAATTACGTTACTTCGTAATAGAAACATCAGTAGTAGCAATAAATGTAATTATTTCCTTATTAAATTTTACATCTAATCGCTGATATTAGGTGCGGTTAATAAAATACAGTTTGTATATGAAAGTAATGTTTTATTGCTGTTGATCTACGGCTTTAAATTAACTAGATATGTATATATTAGGTACATGGTGGTCTGCAAAGTTTGGAATCACAGGTTGATATTTAAAGTTGTTAAAGTTGGTTATTTAAGCCCAGTAAGCGTGGCTGATGGCTGGGATTCCCCAAGCTCCACGGACGGAGGGAAGAGCTGGGTGGAGTTCCCTGAGGTCGTACTTGCCGGGCCAGTAGGAACCGTCGTCTCCGGAGATGGCGTAGGGGGCGATGATAGCGGCGGAAGCCACGGCCAGGACGGCGAAGAGGAAGAACTGCAAAAGAAAAGAAGATGGTTGTCAAGGATTATATCAAGGTAATTGTTATAGAATAATGGCTTAATGTATAGTTAGAGTACGGTTCACATCTTGACTTCTATTTATTAAAGACCTTATTTTTAGTTCAGGTTTTGGGGGCGTTACAACAAGAACACCTGTACGATGAAGGAAGTAATGCATTGGCTTTGTTTGTTATAGCAGTGGGTGAGCAGTCTAAGTATGCGGACTCCAGATACCAGGCGACCTCCAAATTTAAAAAGCCTTTGTATGACATGCAATGCTGAATCTATTACATCATCTCCATACCAATGGAAAACTAGACCCAACAATGCTATCATAGTTAAACATTTAAGTCGGCTTAGTGCACGGAGCCTATGTAACAGTTCTATATTGGGCGAAATTTACGAAATTACTTGTAAAAAAAGCTTTATTTAAACAAATACACTTCTAAAAATATAGTCATTGGTAGTAAATATCATGGAATGATAGATATAATGTTTATCATTCTGCACTCTGGCAAAAGAGGGTCCAAGAAATCCTATTATACCTCAGCAAAAATACATATGTGATGTGTTGGGTCTTCTATCTTCGGTGGATCAGCTCTACAAGAGATTGTTTACCCAGAAAGTTAGAAATTTAATAAAGTTTTAAACTTTTTTATTTTCTAGGAGCAATGCTACTAGATAAATCCAAATGACTTGGAGAAATAGAAAAAAAAAACTGTACCTCTATAATTGCTAAAGGGTCTTGTGGGCTCAGTAGATATAGATACTTGTAATGATTCCACGCCTACTTTAAAGGGGCAGGGTGTGCCCCAGGATAGTCTCAAATAACAGATTAAATATCATTCTGCCATAGCCGAGATTCGAACCTGGGACCTGGGGAACAGTAGACTATTGCTCTATCCATAGAATCTCTGCGTGGTCACAAAGGACACTGATGCCAGTGAGAAAGGTTTGCATATGTTCAATACATAAATAGTTTTGCTATAGGTTGTTTACATCGCTTTTAAAAATATAACTTAATGTTAGAAATCGATCAATAGAGAGATTGGGATTTATTTAAAATAAATTAATTCGATTGTTGATTATTTCCTAATAAACTACAGCATATCTTGGGATATGATAGTTAATATTTTCTAGTATTGAATTTGAATGGCTGTTTAAAATAACTGGAAAAAATACTTTCGTATAGAATTCATCAAGGAAAATAATATGGAATGGAGAAGATATCAGAAATATTTGCAAATATTAGACATTCAGAATCAAACGAAACTTCGCGCTTATGCCTTTAGAAATACTAGTGTAGTTAAATTAAATATATATATGGTGAACAATCAGGTTTTAAGTACATCTCTGAAACATATACTTGATTATATACTTACAAGAGCCTTGAGTGCCATTGTTAGATTAGCCTGAGTCTTGCGAACTGACTATGTTGGAAGGAGGCAGGTTGAGGAGTTATATACTGTTCTGTAGGGGCCACGCCCTGGTCCAGCTCCAATCTCATTGGTCAAAACTCTTTTAAGAAGGTAGGGAGGGCCAGATCGGCAGTCACCTCTGTATTCTTTTATTAGCATAATTACACAGATAGATGTTCTAGAAGTTCTAAACTAGAACTAATTCAGATCGAAATAGGTTTTGGCCACAATCTCAATTTATCATAATAAATTTAAAAATTGTTCTATGTTTGACTGGATAGTAGTTTTTACGTAGTTTGCTCTGTTCATTCAACTAATATTTTGTAATTTTTAGGTATACATTAAGACCCAGCTTATTTCAATGATTTAAATAAAAATTGGTTTTTAAATTGGAAGCCCCCTTCAATAACTTATGCACACATATACAATCTATATGAAAATCTAGACTGAGGATGTATGGTCGACTGTTGAAATTATTGTACGTAAAAATATTTAGGAGTTATTCTTTTAAAAAGATATATTTTTTTTTGTTTTTGACGGTTTGGCTCTAACATGTGAGCTATCATCAGAGCTGCAAACATTATAGTGTAGAATATATAATAACAACATTATATAACTTCTATTAATTATATTAATAATGATAAATTATGGTACTCGGCTAGTAGAGAGATGCGCGCTTCATGCAGTGTGAGATGCTCGCTAAAAAACCAAACTCATGCTAGCATGCAACAAAGAGTTCAGAATATTTTATTTTTTCGCTCTTCATAAAGCTAGTTGAAATATAATTAGTAATAGTGCATTATTATTAATTATAAATTAGCTTATAACTGATCCGAACTGAAAAATGAAGAAAAATAAAATTATAAATAAATTAATATTATTCGTATGTCTATTAACGGATTAGAGTTTTAAGAGATAAAAAATATATAGTGTTAGCTCCACGAATAAACTGGGGAGAAAAAAAGCTCATAAGGACAAACGATGAAATAAATCTCATTACCGCTGCTTTTCCAGATGCTGTCGTATGCGGGGCTATTCTTTGCTTGAAGCACCTCGTTGCCAGGTGAAACTCTCTGTGCTTCGATTTTACACTCTGCGATCGGACCTAGGTACATGCTGAAGAAGCTGGAAAACTGGCGAAAAGCTCTTTATCTTTTTTATTGTTTAGGCTTTATTATTTATGATGCCATTAACTGAGAGTCGAGCGAAAGATCTACCACGAATGGCAGGAAAAGCTCATTATTATGTTTTTAAACTATTCTCTTCTCTCAGATTCAGTCTTACAAACAACTGTTTGTACTTTCACTTACCTATGTATGAAATATATAGTAAGGGAAAGTATTGCGATAGTGAAAATTTTCAAATTCTAATTTTCAACGGAATTACACGTTTTAGGGACCAAATGAACAAGTCCCGCAAATAGGTGTGTGTGTTTGTGTCCGTGTGTGGTAACTCCAGCGCGTAAACGAAAAAAACCTATGAAGCTGAAAATTTATATTTAGGACAACTATATGACCGAGAAGTCACAAATACTTTTTAATCAAAATCAACTAGCCAGAAGAGCCACTTTATACTCTGCATTTTGCACATTTTTTCGATTTTCTCAAAAGCAGCTCTAACTATTTTGATCAAACTCGCTATATAGATATTAAATTGAACGGGCTTTAACACGATGTAGATCTCGATATCCAACTAAAGGAGAA